>JAVIWB010004151.1:0-533368 GCA_031893035.1 Dermolepida albohirtum | reverse complement strand
GCAATTTTATTTTTGCCCCGGAGGCTTTATTTTGACGATTCTCTTTCTTTAAACAGCGCGGGATAACGGAGAGCGCGGAATATTTACAAATATTAATACAGAAATATACGTCGATTTCAATAGATTTTTACGTAATTGAAAATTGCTTCGAAACACAAAACAAATGCCGATATTAAAATTAAAAATTGTAAAAATTACTGTTGCATTGATATAAGAAACGCGTATTCCTGAAGCAATATTAAGTCTTGAAGGAAAATGTAATAAAGAAATAAAAGGATTAAGATGTAGAAAAGTTATATTATTCGTTCCCGACGAGCAAAAAAGAGAAATAGGAAGAGTACTGGAACTATTAAGTGCGCAACTAAGTTCTCGCTGTTTTTCAAGAGATGGCTCCAGTAGTAAGTGCTGGTCGATTGTGACATAACCAAACTTAGACATATGGTAAACAAACCGCTTTGACACATTAGTGATTTTGTTTTTGCGCCATATACTTTTGGTTGTGTGAAAATGTCTGATTTTGTGCCAAATAATCGTCATTTGCGGGAAGTGTTGCTTTTCTTCTTTCATTCGAAGAAAACGGCATCTGAAGCGCATTGAGAACTCCAAAAATTTACGGTGATGCTGCTCTAAGTGAAACAACGTGCCATGATTGGTTCCGTCGCTTCAAAGACGGTGATTTCGATGTTGACGACCGTTCACGTGGAGGCAGACCAAAAACCTTCGAAGACGCTGAATTGGAGGCATTGCTCGATGAGGATCCGTGCCAAACGCAAAAAGAGCTTGCTTCAGCATTAGGAGATACCCGCCAAGCCATTTCCCAGCGATTGCATGCATTGGGAATGATTCAAAAACAAGAAACTTGGGTTCCTTATGATTTGAAGCCTAGAGACGTTGAGCGTCGTTTTTTCGCCTGTGAACAACTGCTCCAGCGGCAAAAAAGGAAGGGTTTTCTTCATCGCATCCTTACGGGTGATGAAAAATGGATTCAGTACAGCAAGCCAAAGAGAACAAAATCATGGGGACTGCCCGGCCATGCTTCTAAGTCGTCGATTCGGCCGAATATTCACGCTGCGAAGGTTTGGCTGTGTATTTGGTGGGACCAGGGCAGTGTTGTTTATTATGAGTTGAAACCGAACAAAACCATCACTGGGAAACGGTATCAAACTCAATTGATGCGATTCAGCCGAGCACTGCGCGAAAAGCGGCCGCAATACGAGCAGAGGCACGAAAAAGTGATTCTACAGCATGACAATGCTCGGCCTCACGTTGCCAAACCCGTTAAAACCTACTTAGAAACGCTCAAATTGAAGGTCCTACCCCACCCGCCATATTCCCCAGATATTGCGCCGTCCGATTATTACTTGTTCCGTTCGATGGCACATGGTCTGGCTAATCAACAGTTCCGCTCATATGAGGACATCTCAAAATGGCTTGATTCGTGGATAGCCTCAAAAGACGAACATTTCTACCGTGACGGTATTCTAGCTCTGCCAGAAAGATGGGAAAAAGTTGTCGCTAGCGATGGGCGATATTTTGAATGATTCATTTGTAAATATTTTTTCACAATAAAGTTGCATTTTCATCAAAAAAACAGCGATAACTTAATTGCGCACCTAATAACATAGTGGATTGTCAGAAAAATCATAAGGAATTTTATCTGTTTTTTGTAGATTATTCATTAATAAAAAAAAGATTATTTACAAATATTAAATTCACGTTTGAATTAGAACAGAATAATTTGCTAGTGTGCTGGCTCACTAGGCTGATCGTTTTCGCACTAATTTTACTCTTCTCTATTCAAAACCATCAACAAGGCAAAGAAATATGTGTACCGAAGAGAATATTGCTGCTGTAGGGCGAAGTATTGAAGAAGACGCCGAAATGTCGATTCGTCGTCGTTCTCGACTTGTTGGCCTTTGTCCTTCGACTACGTGGAAAATTTTACGTAAGTATCTTGGGTTACGTGCTTATAAAATACAGCTCGTGCAAGAATTGAAGCCGAACGACTATCGTTTGCGTCGCATTTTTGCTGATTGAGCTTTCTTTCGAGCTTTCTTTCGAAATGAGGAAGGAGCTGAGGTTACGGTGAATGATGAGCGCTATCGAGCCATGCTGACTGAATTTTTATTTCCAAAAATTAATCAGCTAAACATCGACGACAATTCGTTGTAACAAGGCGGCGCAACTTACCATACAGCGCGCTTAACAATCGATTTATTGCAAAATCAATTTGGTGACAACTTTATTTCCAGAAGTGCTCCTGTCCACTGGCTCCCTCGTTCGTGCAATTTAACGCCTCTGAATTACTTTTTATTGGGCTATGTTAAGTCATTGTGCCGACAAACCAACAACTCTTGAAGCATTGGAAGCAAGTATTTAAGCCACCATTGACGCCATACGGCCACATTTATTGGAAAAAGTAGCCAAAAATTGGACTAATCGAATGAACCATGTAACTCGTAACCGCTGCGGACATATACCGGAAATCATATTTAAAAAATAAATGCCATGAAATTATCTACCAGATTATAATAAAAAAATTTCATTCTAACAATATTTCTGTCTTGTGTTATCATTTTAAGTTCTCAAGCACTTAAAAAAACATCCTATATATCAACCTTCAGTGATTAAGTTAATCAACCATAGGCTCCATCAAAATTACCTGTTAGTCAAAGAAATAACATTGCACTAATACCCCGGTAAACTTCACAATATTTGTGTTTATTTAATTTTGTTTTTTATTTTATAAGAAACCATAGAGCAATAAAGTATTATTATTGTTATTAAAAACTTGTTTATTTTTTATCATCATTTTCATTACATGCATTTTTTATACGTTAATAAAAAAATGTTATTCTGTTATTTTTAACGATACCGAATCAATATTGAGTTATCAAAAATTATTATAATTCTTCCCAACTGCAAACAGTTTGAACAAAGCAACCTCCCAATTAATAAAGTAGCCTTGTTCCCGGAAAAATGACTTCGCAAGATCGATAAGGTGAGACTTTAAATTTTTCGTATGACATTTAGCAGGGTAGGTAAAATGATTTAAAATATAAAAACTGTCGTGTTTCAGTTATTTTTAATGCTTAAATATAAAAGCATTTCCACATAAATTTCTCAAGTATATGAAAGAAGAAAAACGTAGTTATTTAAAAGTATACGTGGAGATAATATCTAAAGTATTTATAAACTTCATACGGGAAACGGGGAACAATTTTAAATGACATTGATTGATCGAAAAACGAGGTACATACATTAGGGTATCTAATCTTTAATTTTCCTACAAATTTCACTTTCGAAGAATATATCACGCGTTATATTATTTGCGGATATTTTCAGTTAACGTTCTCTTAAAAGTTCTGATCACCCATTCCTTTAACATTTCTTATCAGCAAAAAGGGATAAAAAGATCTGAAATTGAAATTTCGTACTATATACATAGGTTGGTGTGTGTGTGTGTGTGTGTATATATATATATATATTTCCAATATTCAAATATAAATGAAATTTTCAAATACCGCATTTGGAATACAAACATATACTTATATATCGACATAATAGATTTCATCTGTTAGCGTTTAAATAAGATGGAGAATGTCATTTATGTGTTACGTTTAAATTTCTATTTACTTCCTTTGCGGGTTGTCGTGCTGGGATTTATTTGACGGTACATTAGCTATAGGATTTCCATTTCCTAACTCGGATTACCTACCTCTATGTACGTACGAGTACATACACGTGCTTGTAAGACGCAGTTGGGTATTAGGTAACTACCGAGATCGTGAAGCCTCTTTTTAACTTGTCGGTTTACAATTCCCACGCAATTTTGAGTTTTGTAGTTGCACAGCCAAAAGCTACATTGTGTGAGTTTATTTTTGCACGTAATCTACAGGAGATGCTTTTTTATTTGATCTTTTTCAAAACAACTGACTAATAGGTCATAAAAATGATAATAAATTTTAAAAAAATCGTTTTTAACATTATTTTTCTGGTTTAAGTATATTTGCGAACACATAATTTTAATCATCATCTTCTTGAAGGGATGAAAGCACAAAAAATTGTAAAAAGTATGGCCGTTGTTTCTATCACCACTGTACACGAGTGTAAGATAGTGTACTATGAAATAATCCACCGGAAAATACCGGAAAGTTATTACCGTTTTTTTTTTTGGTAAGAAAACTACATAATTTTTCAAAAAAAATGGAAAAATTTATTTTTTTCAAAGTATTGGCCATTTAATTCTACACATCTTGCTTATTTTTCAGGCAATTTATGGATGCTAACCCGAAAAAACTGTTTATCTTTTGAGCAGGACTCTTCATCGAGCCATTTTCTAACTTCTTCGAAATTGGCGAAGTCCTACTCTGCAAGCGCATGTGCCATTGACGCGAAAAGGTGATAGTCGGAAGGGGCAAGGTCCGGAGAGTACGATATTGCGATATTGTGTCCCATCTAAGTGCTTTCAACGTTTTCTTGGCCGGTTTTGCTGTTTGAGACGGCGCCTTATCTTGCTGTAAAATCACTTTACCGTATCTTTGGGTCCATTCTAGACGTTTTTCTATTAATGCATGGTTGACAATTTGTTGTCCGTAGCGATCAGTATTAACTGTTTCACCAGGTTTTAACAGTTCGTAAGACACTACGCCACTCTAGTCTCACCAAACAAGTGCTACTCTGCAACCGCGTGACCCATTGATGAGGCAATACGACAGGTGCAATATTATGTCCCATCCAAGTGCTTTAAACGCTTCCTTAACCGGTTTTGTTGTATGAGACAGCGCGTTATAGTGCCGCAAAGTCACTGTACCGTGTTTTCGGGAACATTTTGGATGTTTTTCTATCAATGCATGGTTGAAATTGACATTTTGTTGTCGGTAACGATCAGTATTACCTGTTTCACCAGGTTTCAATAGTTCATAATAAACCACGTCATTCTGATCCCACCAAACACAGAGCATTGTTTTGCGATCAAAACGATTTGGCCCTGAAGAATAACCATGGTTTTTTGCTCTTAAGGTTTTCGAAATAAATCCATTTTTCATCACCCGTCACTATTGGATACAGAAATGACTTTCGATCATGCTTTTGAAACAGCTTTTCACAGATAATTTTTCGATTTTCCATTTGCCCGTCATTAATTGATGTGGCACCCATTCTCGCATCTTTCGATTTTTTCCCATTCCTTGTAATCGATCGCTAATCGTTTCTTGAGCCACGACTAACGCTCCTGCCAATTGTTTTAGAGTTTGAGTTGGGTCTGCATCCAATAACTCCTGCAGTTTCGCATCTTTAAACTTTTTCGGTCTACTAGAACCTTCTTTGCCTTGCACATCGAAATCACAATTTTTGAATTGCCAAAACTACGCCTCACATATTTTTATGGCTGGAGCATGCTCATCGTAAGTTTCTACCAGCAAACAATGCCGCAAATGCACTTTTTCAGACACGAAACTCGACATTTTCAAAGAGGGATAAATCTATGACAGTGTTACTTTCGTAAAATATAGCATATATGACTTTGAAGGTTGATGTCAACAGAGTAATAATAATAATAATAAATTTTATTTCTAAAACCATGTGCATACAGTACATATCAGTACATATAAGAAAATAGCAATCAATACATGCTACGTACACACTCATGCTAGAAACACGTCTCAATAAGAAAAAAGATGTTATAAAATTGGACATAGAAAGTCATTTATACAATAACAATTTATCGTAAGCAGGTACCGCTGAAGGTTGCTTTTAAAAATAGAGAAGTTTATGATATTTCTAATACAAAGTGGTAGGGGTTATTGTGTAATTTAAATCCCGTGAAGTATGTTCCTTTTTGGAACATAGATTTTGCATGTGAAGCAGGTAGAAAATAATTGTTAGTTCGTGTATCACATATTTATAAATTACATTGCCACTCGAAAAAGAGTTTTTGTTCCAAAAACGAATAATAATAAATAATAAAATGACATATGTGCAAATCATAACATTGCATATTTAAGACTAGAGACATCTGTTAGAAAAACCGGTAATGAGTTTCCGGTACACCTGGTAGAATATCTGTTTATTATTTAGAGCAATATATTAACTATATCTACAGTAAAATATTACCACATCAAAAATTCTATAATAAAAGTAAGTAAAAATTTCTTCTACTAAATTAAAATAATTTAATTTAAAATCCGTTGGTTTATAAATACAAAATGAAGTTTAAAATAAAAGTTAGTCTTAATCTGGCTCATAGATTTCCGAGGTCATTGTCCATGCTTTCTTCGCCTTGATTTTCGGGCTGAAACCGCGTTCTCGGTGCTTCGCTACTGACGTTTCGTCTCCGCTTGTAAGGGACATCTTCAGGGTTTAACTGCTACTATTGCTTTTCTTGTTGCACTGAAATTATTTCATTGCAACAGCGATTGGAAAATCGGAAACAGAAGTACCGAGGACGCAGTTCCAGTCTGGAAACCAGACGGAAGAATTAGTCTTCATTGCATTTAATCATTGCCATAAGTAATACTACTTAATTACTACTGCAAAAGTAGTAATTGTACGGATAATTATTTTCAATACAATATTTACTTAATAATAATTCAAATATTCAGTAGAAGAAACGCTTTTTCAATGAACAACAATGAAAATCGGTAGACGCATAAAAGCTGATTGAAATAAACCCTACTACTAGATGAATATCAGATGAAAAACTCCCTATTTCATTGTCGCAAATCCAATTTATCCTACGTATAACATTGCATCCTTACTTCCCTATCATTGCACTAAAGTTTAGTATTTCCCTTTACGCCATTTGTTTCCTTAGGCGAATTTAACAGAAACTTGAGATACAGGAATGCAATATCTGTATGCTTCACTTATTAACGTTAGACGTGTGCAGCTGGGTGCAGATCAATCAGTTATGTAAAAGCTCGCCGCAAATTGGTTTATTGTTGATATTTCGGATCTGTGTGTTGCATAGCATTGATTTATGCTGAATTGGCAAACATCTAGCGTACGCAAGAAGCTCGTAAATATTGCATTTCGACATTTACTGTGATGGGTTATGGTTCGTTTAAATTTAGTAAGCAATTATATCTCTATTTTGAGTGATTGTCTTTAAAAATATGTCATTTAAATACGGAGCTTTCGTATATTTATAAAATAAGGAATTCTAAAATAAGTATTCTTTACATCTGTAAAAGCTTAAAAGCAGAATATCAAATAGTTTTTTTATGTTATTTCGTATAAACAACAGAAGATATATAAACACAAAGAAAAGCAACATAACAATAATTGCGATAGCGCTACCAAATGATACAAACACTACACAAAAAGAACTAGGAAAAACAGTGAAAACCTTGGAATCAAGAAGCAATAATAATAGTAGCGATTGCGATCTCACTAACAAATGTTACAACAAAATAATTTCTCTTGTATGGTACGAGTGAAGACAAAACGTCGACAGCAGAAGTACGGAGGACGCTGTTCCAGCCTGGAAACCAAGATGAAGTAACTAAAAGGCTTTTGATTTAGATTCTGCAGTACATAAAACAATATTCTTTACATGGTGATGAAGCGCCATCGAAAACTATAGTATATCCTTGGTATATCAAGGATATGCTCTAGTTTTCGATGGCGCTCCAAGTTTGAATTCACTATAGTGAATTCAAACTTGGACGATGAATTTCGTAAAGGTCGTCCCACAAATGTTGTTGCGTCGGAAAACATTAATGCAGTTTCTGAATTGATAATGCAAGACCATTATGTGACATACCGTGAGATCAAGACATCTCTAAGTATTAGTAACACCAGCGTGCATAAGACCCTGCATGAACATTTAGCCGTTAAGAATCTATGTTCGCGTTGGGTACCACATAATTTGACAACCGCTCAAAAAAGGACACGTCGATTGGTGTCAAACGTGGCGGTGCTTCAAAGAACATTTATGAAATCGTCACAGGTGATGAACCTTGGATCTATACGTATAAGCTCAATAGTAAACAGCATTGACTATGTTGGTATTCCAAGATGAGCCAAAATCAACAAAAGTTGTTTAGCGCTCGAAGCACATCAAAACATATGGTCGTCTGTTTTTTCGGAAAAACCTGTCACGTTGCAACCGTGGCTTTAGAGAGTTGTATTTGTTTACCAAAAGTTTTTGAAGAAAGAAGACAGACCATTCTCCACTGTCACAATACGAGTTCTCCCAGGTCGGTTCAAACAATTGAATATTTGACCGAGCAAAACATTGAATTGATGAGCCATCCGCCGTACGGCCCTGATCTAGGACCCTGTGATATCTTTTTGTTCCCACACGCGAAGAATAAACTTCGTGATCAACGGTTTTCTACGCCGGAAGAGGCAGTTGAGGCATTCAAAACTCATGTTTTGGAGATACCGCCTTCACAGTGGGCAGCAATGCTTGTCGAATTGGTTTAAACGAATGCAAAAATGAATTGATTTGTAAGGATAATATTTTGAAAAGTAATAAAACTATTTTCGATAATAAAAAATTTTTTATTGTTTGCTATTCCCGAAATATAAACGGCTACCCTCGTATCTATTATACAGTAGCACTTCTTTAAAGAGACATACATATTTCTCAATTATATAGTAATAAAAGAAATGTATAGAGATCCTTGATCGTATCGAGATTATGTAATGCTAATTTCTATTTTCCTCCTAAAAGCTTCAGGTATGTGAAAAACCATACGTAAAAGAGAAGGTGATTTTGATGGAGCCTGTGATTGATTAACTTAGTCATTCAAGATTAATATATGACCCCTTTCCACATTAATTTTCGTATTCGGTATACGTGTTTCGACAACTAACTTGTCATCATTAGCAGATAATCAAACAGTGTCGCACCTGGTCGCCAAAACGCATGTGTAGTGTGCGTTTTGGCGACCAGGTGCGACAGTGTGCCGTAGTTTGCCCCAAGTGCTATACTGTTTGATTATCTGCTAATGATGACAACTTAGTTGTCGAAATACGTATACAAAATACGAAACTTAATGTGGAAAGGGGTTATATATCAACCTTCAGTGATTAACGTAAAACAGAATTTATTGGAGTCAAAGAAGCGATTTACGAGGTGTGGCTATTAAATAACGAGACTGACGCTGGTACAGAAGAAGTGCGCATGCGCCTAAGGACTGACAGCTATTTATCGTGATTCCTTCTCTTTCGAATGCAGTGCCTGTCGCTTCTGTAAACAAATTTTTTGTTTCGCCGGAAAAATGTTAAGCGTAACAATAGAGCAACGAATTGTGAAATTTCACATGAAACTTGAAAAAACCGCTACTACTAATTTATTGAAAGAAGTGTATGGCAATAAATGTTTATCGCGTGCACGTGTTTTTAAGTAGTTTAGAAAAGCTCGAATGAGCAAATCCAAATTGAAAGCAATGATGATTGTTTTTTTGCGATATTTGTGGGATCGTGTACGTTCACTGGGTTCCTGAAGGTCAGACTATTAATCAACATTACTACCTTCACGTCCTTGCTCAACTCCGTGAAAGAATAAGGAAAAAACAACCCGAATTGTGGAAGGACAAGTCATGGGTTTTCCACCAAGACAATGCACCGGCTCATTCTGCATTGTCAGTCAAGAGGTTTCTAGCCAAGTACAGCATCCCAGTGTTAGACCATCCGGCTTATTCGCCTGATTTTTCGCTGTGCGACTTCTATCTGTTTTCTAAAGCGAAATCTGAATTAAAGGGAACAAAATTTAAGTCCGTTGAAGCTGTGAAAACGATAGAGGAGGGGTGTATATTGAAGGTGATAATAAGTAAATATGTATGAAATCAAAATAAAATGTTTTACAGCGTCAGTCTCGTTATTTAATAGCCACACCTCGTATACAAATTTTTAGCTGCAAAAGCAAAGACATGCTCCAATTTCGGAGGCAATAATTTTGGAGAAAGCAAAATATTTTCTTAATCAATTACACCCCAACAGAAACAATGTCTTTGAAGTTAGCAGGCGTTGGTTTCGAGGATTTAAGCACCGTAGCGAACAAATTTATAATATAGAAGAATCATCGTTGTATTGGAGGTGTCTAATCAGAAAAAGATTTGGAGCATACTGAGATAAATAAAGAACGATGTGCAACATTTATGCTTTGCAACAATACAAGTGGAACTCGTAGATTAAAAATGTTGGTTGCCGGCAAGTTTTGGAATCCAAGAGTTCTCAAAAATATCCAGCTTCCGGCTTATTATGTGTTGTGCCATTGGTTATTCATAAAATTTAATCTCTTTTCAAGATATTCTTTTTAATCCTTCGATTAATAATTACAAAAAATGAAATTCACATACATATATTGTATTAGAATTGAAATATATTTTTAAATGGTTTTGGATCGTGACAGTCACGTAAATTTTAAACCGTGCATAAAAATAAAACATTTAATTCCGCTATATTTTACGTATCGTATTTAATACTTTGCGCAAAACAAATGAAAAATATTACTCACGATGTAGGATTCGGAAGTACAGTAACGCGCGAAATGTATTTTCGGATGATGTATTTGAAAATAATCATTCGAACACTGTAAATGAGGGGTTTAATTCACCGATCTGCGTCGAGTCGCGTCCTCTTTGCAGTTCAAAAGCGTTCAGAAATTATTCAGATTCCCCAGCTTTCAGCGGCAAACGCGTCCCAGCATCGAAGCCGACGAATCATATATCCGATTTACCGGATAAAATTCTGTACGTGACGGTTTTGACGAGTTTACTCTCATCCCTTCTGACGCTTGTGACACCCTGCACACAACCTCGCCCCGCCGTCATCCCACACTGTAAGAATATATGTCAATCTGTTATCCGTTATTGGATAATACATTCATCTGAATTATACTATTTTGACTTTTCGATGCGCGATATACTCTATTTACCAGACACACTTGTGATGTCAATGTTTTTTCTTAGTCGTCTTGACTGAAATGAAGAAATAGAATCGTCGTTCCCTAACCGCTGCTTTATGTTTGACCTCCCATTGCTAAAGTTGTAAAGTACAAGAGTTAGAAAAAGATGTTCTTAGAAGTGACAGTAACAATTAATTGCGAGTTGTCTAGTATTTTTCAATAGTGACATTTTTCTATCTACGTTTCGAATTTGATTTCAATTCGTTTGTTATTTTGTTCCTTGTAAAGGAGTTCGCAACAGAAAGTATGTTTTTTGAAATTAGTTCATCGCAGTGTCATCAACTTTTGCATAAAGGAATAGTCATAGTCATACTCATTTATTTAATTTTCAGTGGACTAACAATACAATAATTTAAATTCTAAAGTCTGTACACGAAAATAGGTCAAAGAAAAAGTAACAAAGTAATTCTATTATATCATTAAATACGAGGATAGTTCGACAAGTAATGAGAATGACACAAGATGGCGCTCTAATTGGTAAAACAAATACATTGTAATTTAGGTTGCCTATTTATATGTTTACATTCCGATATTTAGATAAATCGGTTGATTAGTTTATTTTTGACAGCCGATTGAAAAAGAAGCAACACGTCGTTTTGTTAAAATGGAAAAATCAGAGTATAAGGCGTTGATTAAATACTTCGTAATTAAGGGCATGAAAGCTACCGAAATAAAAGATGAGTTACGGGAAACATTAGGTGAATCTGCTCCATCATCCGCCACAATAAGTAGATGGGTAAATGAATTTAAACGTGGTAGAACAAGCTGTATTGATGAAGCGCGCTCTGAAGCACCCAAAATCGTGACTTCTAAGGAAATGGTTATAAAAATCAATAATATTATTACGCAAGATCGATGACTCAAAGTGAGAGTGATAGCAGAAATGGTAAACATTTCAACAGAACGCGTACACCACATTTTAACGAAAGAATTGGGAATTTCCAAGCTTTCGGCAAGATGGGTGCCGCGATTGCTTACGACTGATCAAAAGTTCATTCATTTGCGCATTTCCAATGAGGGTTTGGACCTTTATAAGCGGAATCCGGTTGACTTTTGTAGGCGATTTGTTACTTGCGATGAAACTTGGATACAATACAGTACACCCGAAAGTAAACAACAGTTGAAACAATGGTTAGAACGTGGTTCTGCACCCCCAAAGAAAGCGAAAACCACTTTATCGGCAAACAAGGTGATAGCATTAATTTTTTGGGATTCAAAAGGCATTTAGCTCATTGATTACCTTCAGAAAGGTACCACAATAAACGGACAATATTAGAGAGAATTTCTACTAAAATTAAATGTTGAGATTCGTGTTAAACAATCAGGAATGGCAAAGAAAAAGATTCTGTTTCACCAAGACAACGCTACCTCGCATACCACCACAGTTGCGATGTCCAAAATCCACGAGTTGCATTTCCAATTAGTTCCACATGCGCCTTATTCGCCGGATCCAGCCCCTTCTGACTTCCATCTTATCCAAAATTGAAAACTGCACTAGGTGGAAAGAAATTTTCGTCTAACGACGAGCTTATCATCTTCGTAAATGAGTATTTTGCAAGCCTTCCGGAATCGCATTTTAGTGATGGTATAAGGGCATTGGAGCGCCGTTGGAATAAATGTATTGCTCTTTTTGGCCGCAAAACAATGCTCTGTGTTTTGGACAGACCGGAATGGCGTGGTGAATTACGAACTGTTAAAACCTTGTGGAACAGTTAATACTGATCACTACCGACAATAAATTATCAATTTGAACCATGTACTGATAGAAAAATGTCCAGAGTAGGCCCGAAAACACGGTAAAGTTATTTTACAGCAAGATAATGCGCCGTCTCATACAGCAAAACCGGTCAAAGAAACATTGAAAGCACTTGAATGTGACATAATATCGCACTCGCCGTACTTTCCAGACCTTGCCCCGTCCGACTATCACCTTTTGGCATCAAGGTGACACGCATTTGCAGACCAACACTTCGCCAATTTCGAAGAAGTTAGAAAACGGCTCGATGAATGGTTTCGCTCAAAGGACAAACAGTTTTTTTGGGATGGCGTCCATAAATTCCCCGAAAGATGGGCAAGATGTGTAGAATCAAATGACCGATGTTTTGAATAAATACATTTTTTCATTGTTTTGAAAATTATGTAGTTTTTTTACGAAAAAAACGGTAATGAGTTTCGGGTGCACCTGGTATTGAAACCAATTTGTTTAATATTTAATTTCGTTTTAAAATGTTCTTCTGACATAGGTATACGTGTGAGTTAATGAATAGAGCGAAAAGTTGTGACTTTGGATGCGAGTATTTATATATATATATATATATAGCGTGTTTCAAAAAGAATATACGTTTGACAAAGTATTATTAGATCGGCAGATCTCGATTGCTAAAACTGAATTGTCAGGTCTTCATTCTCAATGCGACATATCCATTGTTGAATTAGAGGTTCATTTAGGAAAAGTCGAAATTCTGATTTCACTGTCGTAGAGCTCCGTCCTGCTAGAAAATGTAATCTGAATCTAATTTTGCAACCGACACTTCGTCACCGTTTATATGGGACATCTTCAAGACTTAACTGCACTGCGTTGTTGCACTGAAACTGTTTCAGTGCGACAACGAAAGCAGTAGCAGCAATTAACCGCTGAAGATGCACCATACAAGTGGTGACGAAACATCGGTAGCAGAATTATCGAAGACACGATTATGATGTCTACGGGCCAGATTAACCTATAAATATTCTTGTAAATTTATTTCAAGCATTTTCAACAAAAAAAAAACATGAATACAAAGACACATCCTAACATGTTTACGCACGCGTTCCAGCGATCGGCACTTCAACACGTTCCTTAACTAGTGCCTCAAAGTTTATGTGTGTAATTTATAGTTTTGAGTGGTTTTAAGTGTTTGAAAAGCTTTCAATTTTAAGTGTAGTCCGATCTGTGACTTATGGAAAATTTTTATATTACCTTTGTATGTGTGTTACTATTAATATATCGATGTATATGTGTATCTGTTTTCATTACACCAATACTAAATATTAAAAATAAGTGAATATTTTACTTACGTAATGTAACATCAATGATTTTCTTCAACCTCTCATCTTCTACAACCCCCTTCCAGACTTTTACGTTAATTAGGTAAGTTGGGAAGCCACAACACTAATATTTATTAGAATTCTATTGATTTCGAAATACCTGACATAAATTTATCGAATGATTGTTCGCCCATTTCATTTTGATTAGATTTTTTGCCTACACACGCACGAAACGCTAAAATCATAGAAAAAAGAAAAATAAGGAAAAAGTAAGGAACACATAATCGAAAAAGGAATGATCGACTTAGCACACCTTTTTAAATGAATTAAATGTGTGTGTTTGCTTGAATCTTGACCAAAAAGAAAAAAAGAAAATCGGGGTGAATTGCAAATTTAATTTGCTAAGTGGAAGTTTTTGCATCGTTGCTTAATCTATTCCAACATTCGGGTGAAACACTTAAAAATATTATAACATCGAGTTGAACTTTATTGTTGGGAAAGATCAACTCCTGCTTGTAAAAAGTTATTTTAAAGTATTTCATTTTGAATTCATTTAACAGAAGAAAATAAGATGTAGAATATTCTTGGAAAGTGGAGTAAAAAAAAAGAAGTTTCTACCAAGAAACCCAAGTTTGTCCATTGTTTTTTGCTATGACGACTTTGTCAGAAAAATTCACAATTTTTTTCTAAATAAATCTAACATTCGATACCATTTATTTAACATCTTTTTACAAGTATATACGAGGGTAACCGTTCATATTTCGGGGACAAGAAACGAAAAAAAAACTTTTTATCGAAAATAGTTTTATTGCTTTTTAAAATATTCTCCTTGAAAATCAATGCATTTTCGCATTCGTTTAAATAAATCCGAAAAGCATTGCTGCCACTGTGAAGGCGGTATCTCCAAAATATGAGTTTTGAATGCCTCAACTGCCTCTTCCGGCGTCGAAAACCGTTGGCTACGAAGTTTATTCTTCACGTGTGGGAACAAAAAGAAATCACAGGGTGCTAGACCAGGGCTGTACGGCTGATGGCTCATCAACTCAATGTTTTGCCCGGTCAAATACTCAATTGTTCGAACCGACCTGTGAGAACTCGCATTGTCATGGTGTCGTTTTCGGTTTGTTTTCCTTATTTCTTCAATAACTTTTGGCAAACAAATAGTTGTGTGCCATTCGGAATTGACCGTTCTACAACTCCCTAAAGGCGCGGTTGCAACATGACCGGTTTTTCCGAAAAAACAGGCCACCATTTGTTTTGATATGCTTCGAGCGCGAACTTTTGTTGGTTTTGGCTCATCTTTGAATACCCACACAAATGGATTGAGGGTAAGCGATGAAGGACCTCCCTTCATCCTCCCACTTTCCTTCTTTCGCTCTCCCTCGGTTGGAGAGCGGGGAAGTTCCATTTACCTTTCTTTACTTCAACTATTTTTGTTTGGCTTCCCCTCTCTCCAACCTTTCCTTCTTTAATTCTTTATTGAATAATTTTTACACTTGCTTACATTTATGGACACCTTTGTTCTGCAAGCACGCTTTCTGCTTTTGATTATTTGTTTATTCCTGTAGACTCTATTCTTTGCAAAAGTTTGCTTGCCTTACATTCTGACTTTCTAACTAAGTATTTCTAACCTAATATTTCCTTATTGTTTATTCTAACTAACCCCGCCAGGGTAACCTTGCTTGTATGAAAAATTAACGTATTTTTGTTTTAACAGTGAACATAGTATTTTTAATCATACCGTACTCATAGGTCATGCCAAACCAACCCGCTCCTATATCTTTTGGTTATGCTTTACCTGCCTGTTTGCCAATTGGCCACCGGCTGTGTGTGACATTTTTGTCTTGCCTGTGTGGGTTCAGGTGGGACCTTTGAACAGGGTTTGTGTTTTGTGTCTTGCTTGTGCTACTCTTGTCTGTCAGACAGTCACTCGTCTTGGTTAGTTCATATTTGTGTAGTATCGCTTAGCCTCGACGGTGGTTTGCCCTTCTAGTCAGTTTCACACTTTTGATTTCGGGGTCTCGCCTAGCTGGTCAGGCAAGTCCCCATCTTATCTTTGTCCAGTTCTGCTGCCGCCCGTTCTCTCTAGTCCATTTCGTCACCTGAGTTTTGGATATTTGTTGCTATTTTGCTTTGTTTTCGCGCGTCACTATTACGATGACAATGCGTTTTGCTACCTTTTGGAGTGTATTTGGTCCTCCCATTTGTCTTGCCTGTGTGGCGGTTTTGGTGGGACTTTTGAACAGGGTTTGTGTTTTGTCTCCTGCTTGTGCTACTTTTGCCCGTCAGGCAGTCACTCGTCTTCGGTTAATTCATATTTGTGTAGTATCGCTTAGCCTCGACGGTGGTTTGCTCTTCTGGTCAGTTTCACACTTTGTGTTCGGGGTCTCGCCTAGCTGCCCAGACAAGTCCCCATCTTATCTTTGTCCAGTTCTGCTGCCACCCTGTTCTCTCTAGTCCATTTCGTCACGTGAGTTTTGATATTTGTTGCTATTTTGCTTTGTTTTCGCGCGTCACTATTACGATGACAATGCGTTTTGCAACCTTTTGGAGTGTCTTTGATCCTCCCATTTGTCTTGCCTGTGTGACAGTTTTGGTGGGACTTTTGAACAGGGTTTGTGTTTTGTCTCCTGCTTGTGCCACTTTTGCCCGTCAGACAGCCACTCGTCTTTGGTTAATTCATTTTTGTGTAGTATCGCTTAGCCTCAACGGTGGCTTGCTCTTCTGGTCAGTTTCACACTTGTGTTTTCGGGGTCTCGCCTAGCAAGAATACCCACACAGTCGACTGCTATTTACTAGCGGACTTATACGTATAGATCCAAGATTCATCACTTGTGACGACTATGTAAATGCAAAGCACCGCCATTGTATTTTTTGTGCATTTCTTGGTACCAATCGGTTGTCAAATTATGTGGTACCCAACGTGAACATAGCTTCTTAACGGCTAAATGTTCATGCAGGATCTTATGCACGCTGGTGTTACTAATACCCAGAGATGCCTCGATTTCACGATATGTCACATGACGGTCTTGCATTATTAATTCAGACACTGCATTAATGTTTCCGACACAACAACTTTTGTGGGACAACCTTCACGATATTCATCGTCCAACGAACACCATCACCATACAAAGAATTTAGCTCGTCGATGCATTCTTGTTGAGATAATCCACGCTGAAACTTATGAAAAACAATTTTACGAAAGTGTTCGCGAGTTAATTCCATTTTTTCGCTGACATAAAATTTTCAAGTTACTGTCAACAATAGAAATAGCGACGGAATAATAAAACTGTCAAGGTTAAAATATTATCAAAAATGACAAATTTCACGATGCAATCATCAGATCGGAGGCAACACTAACGG
The DNA here is from genome assembly GCA_031893035.1 of Dermolepida albohirtum. Classification (NCBI taxonomy): domain Eukaryota; kingdom Metazoa; phylum Arthropoda; class Insecta; order Coleoptera; family Scarabaeidae; genus Dermolepida; species Dermolepida albohirtum. Next base: position 516,060 of record JAVIWB010004151.1, on the reverse strand, counting down.
TGTTGCCAGTTCCCGAAATATAAACAGCGATCCTCGCATAAGAGTAATATATCTCGACATCAGGTGTACCTCAAGGATCGAATTTAGGACCACTGCTGTTTTCCATATATATTAATGATCTACTCGTGGGTTTGCATTGCCCTGCATTGGGATATGCTGATGATGTAAAATTGTTCTTTGAGATATCAAGTATTGACGATGTTGTTTATTTGCAAAAAAGTATCGATTTCCTGTTTCGATGGTTGAAGGATAACAAGCTAGTGTTGAATGTTAATAAGTGCTGCTTTGTATCCTTCACTCGTAAAATAGCGCCTTTCGCTTCTTCGTATCTCATTGATGGTCATATGCTCGAAGGTTGTAACAAAATTAAAGATCTTGGAATCACATTTGATGGCTGTTTGAGCTTCAACCCACATATCGAGAATATTTGCCTGTCTGCTTCTGCTGTGCTGGGTTTTATTATGAGAGCGTCCAAACATTTTAATTGTACAATGTTAATCAAGACTTTGTACTTCGCTTTAGTGGTACCTAAGCTGGAGTATGCATCGGTGGTCTGGTATCCATACTACAACATCCAGAAGTATTTTGTGGAACGTATACAGGGGCGCTTTTTGCGATTCCTAAGTTTCAAATCTAGTGGTATGTATCCAGATTGGGGTGTGGAATACTCAACACTGTTACAGCAACATGATGTGCTAACTTTGTCGCATCGTAGATATGTCCATAGTGCGCGATTTCTCTTGACACTAATCAATAATGAGATTGATTGTTCAGATCTACTAGCCAGTGTGAGTTTTTGTGTTCCTCGTGCGTCGTCCCGGTGTGTGCCTACCTTCACTTATGGTACCCCAAGGACCAATCTACGGTGGAGGACTCCATTAGTTCATATGTCTAGGAACGCCGACGTTATTTACAGTGACATTTTCAATGGAACTGTTATGTAACTTATATGTATAAGTATATCTATGGACCTTTTTTTTATTTTTTTTTATTATTCTTATTTTGTATGATAGTTTATGTACGTAATCTATTTTGTCCTGTAAGTGGGTTCTACCTGTTGGGCAATAAACGTTATTATTATTATTATTATTATTATAATATATTAGCAATTTCTAAAAACTGCTCCAAATAAATTATAACAAATGAAATCAATATGGGGAGACCACAAGGTTTGCATAACAGAAATACGTTTAACAATTGAGATATAATAATTATTCCTCTACATTTGATTTAAAAACTTTAAAACTATTTAAGTTTTTAAATGTTTTTTCTATCCATTCTAATCAATACAAAGCTTACGGACACCAGGTAGCAGATATTTTGTAGTATGACTGTTATATTTAGAGCGTAATAAAAAAAGTTCAGATGTATGTTTATAGACATATAAAAGTGTTTCTAGAATATACAGGTCATAAAAAACTTTTTATGACCTGTGCTATGCAAACTAGTATACACTCAGACCTGAAAATATTTCTACAATATTCACGATACTTTGAATTATACATAACCCTGGAAGCTTTGTTTGTAAAAAAAATTCTTTCAGTCTGAGATGATACTTTCAAATGCATTATATAATGCATATGCAGTACGATATTATTAAAGAGATAAATGATTGATATATTTATAATGATTGATATTGGTGTTAGATACTTTTTAAGTTGTCTTAGAACACGTTACAGAAAAAATTACTACATATAAAATCAATGTGAGAAAACAATTTTAAGCTTTCAGTAATTATAATTCCTAATACTTAGATGGACGATGTTAAAAAATGCTTTTCTCCTTGGATTCCTATGTCTAGAACCTATTTTATTTCATTATTAAAATAAATCAAGTTAGTTTTATCAGCGCTCAGTACTAGGTGGTTTCCATTCAACACTTAATATTTATAAAAGTAAGCTTTTCTTTAGTTCCAGCACATTCTCGAAGGTTCTGATCAGCAAAACTGATACAGGATAACAAATTATTAACATAGATCAGAAACAGGGCCATGTGTAGAACCAGTATAGAACCGTGATGTACACCTGCACTAACAGTAGCATGGGCTGATTAGATAATCTGTATCGTATTGGGTTGGCAACTAAGTACTTTCGGTTTTGTAGTATAAAATAAAACGCTTTTTTTTAAACAAAGAATGGTTTTTAATCAATTATATATTTTCCATTTTGCTCAATGACTTTTTGCCATCTTTCTTTCAGCTGCATGATCCCGCGCTCATAAAATTTCTGGTCCTTATCAGCAAAAAACTGAACCAGGTGCGAGTGAAGGTTATCGTCATTTGTGAAAGTTTTACCATTCAAAGAATTCTGCAAACTTCGAAATAAATGGTAATCAGATGGTGCTAGATCAGGGCTGTATGGGGGATGTGGCATCACTTCCCAGCCAAGCTCCAATAGTTTCCCACGAGTTGCCAAAGATGTGTGAGGCCTTGCATTATCTTGGTGGAAAACTACACCTTTCCGATTTGACAATTCTGGCCGTTTTTCTTTGATTGCTTCATCCAGTTTTATTAATTGTTGACGGTAAACATCAGAATTGATCGTTTGGTTCCTTGGAAGCAGCTCAAAAAACACAACACCTTTGTAATCCCACCAAACTGACAGCATGATCTTTTTTGGATGCAATTCAGCTTTCGATGTGGTTTGAGCTGGTTTATCGTGTTTGCTCCATGATCGTTTTCGAATTATGTTACTGTACAGGACCCATTTTTCATCACCAGTGATGATTCTTTTTAAGAAAGGGTCGGTTTTATTTCGTCTAAGGTGCATATAGCAAAAGTTGATTCTTTGTGTTAAATGAATTTCTTTCAATTCGTGAGGTACCCAAATATAAAGCTTCTTAACTAACCCAAGACATTTTAAATGTTTTTCAATTGTTATGTGCGATACATGTAGCCTCTCCGCAACCTCTCGAACAGTTATATGACGATCCTCTTTAATTATGACTTTGATTTGGTCATTATCAACTTCAGTAGGCCGACCAGAACGTTGCTCACCTTTGAGGGAAAAATCTCCAGAACGTAATTTTTTATACCAATTCTGAGACATGCGCTCTGTTAAGCAATTAGCACCATAAACTTCACATATCTTTTTGTGAGCCGCAGCAGCTTTCTTTCCTTTACGGAAATAAAATAGTAAAATATGTCGAAAATGTTCGTTTCTGCACTCCATTTAAAATTAACCCACAACTAATAGCTTTAATAAAAATCACGCACTACTTGCTTCTGAAGTTACGTCAATGTGACTAGTATCACGCGACAAACGGTAAAGTACAGCACTAACATACGTTATAAAAAAAATAAAGCAACGCTCTATATCAGTAAAAACCGAAAGTACTTAGTTGCCAACCCAATAATTATTTGCCTACACTGAGGAAGATAAGATTAAAACCATGCTTTGGCAATATCTTTTATAACAAAATATTGCAATTTCTATACTAAAACTTCATGATTAACACAAAAGCTATTTAGGGATCAATGAATATACCAAGGCAGGAAATTTAGTTGTCCAAGTTTGTATAAATAACGTTCAAAAAGGTAAATCATATTGTTTTAGTATCTTTACTTGGACAGAACTCATGGTGGTATTTGCATAATAAATTTAAATTTTGAGAATAATTTGTTAATTTTTTATTCGTATTCATAAATTTTGGCAAAACTAAGAATAATCTAGTAATCATCCTTTCTAAATAGTGGTTTCAATTTTAATTGAAAAATGTTCTACGAAAGAATGGTTAACCAGATATAATATTGAGCTGATGAAAGGTAACAGTGTAAAAAAAAAGAATGATGTAAAATCGTGACCAACAGAAGAAGTAGAATTTACTTTTCTTACTGCATCCTCAACATCATACACTCTTACAGGAGAAATAAAGAAAGAAGTGCCCTGAGGAAAATTAACAAAAAATCGTTAAATGAAGTTATTATAAAAGTCATATGTTGGAAATATTTGGTAGAATATGATCAGAAGAGGTTAGAGTACTTCTATTTATAATTGGGAGGATGACATAATCTGTGGGTGTGAGTGTGGTTTTCTAAATGAAACTGATCAAAATTAATAAATAATTAGAAGCATGATATAATGAAAGGGATTGTAACAATGTTTAAAAAATGCCATCAAAGACTTGGTCGTGAAAAGCACGTTAGAATGATATATTGCACGACTTGCTTTAATGCAGTAGTTACGCAGCAAAAGAGACGTCAAGAGCTACCTATCAGATATATATTTAGCTAGCAGTAAGTATTATCATTTGTGAAAAGATTAAAGTTTGAGATAGATCCTAGTTGGAAATTAATTAAAATTGAAATTAAGTGCAATATTAAAATAATATTCTAGAAAATAGTCTACGTGCAAGTGTATTCGTTGCAGCTATTATTTTCTTGGAAAAGAGCCCGTGTTTATGATCCACAGACATTACATAAATAGAGATTTCTCATTGGAAAAGTTGTTTGTATATTGTAAAGGTTGTCTAAATTAATAATTTTTAGTTTTCAGATAATAAAAAAGAAAATTTAATAACATGATAGAAAAAATATTATATATATGTGAAACGTAACAATACGTAACAATGATAAGACTTTGATGAAGGCACAGGAAGAGAAGATACAAGGGACACCTCATCCATCAAGTAGAAATAAGACGCGGTCCATTCCGTCACTAGAAGACACAAAATTTTATAGAAAAATTCATTTATCTAAAACGAGCAAATTTGGCCCTTAGGTTACTAAATGAAAGAAATTATGAAGTCATTAATGTATTTTATAGTTGGCAACATAATTATAATAACAGATGATTCCTTCGTTCTTATATACGAGGGTGGTCTGGAAAGTTTCCGACTTCAACGAGAAGACAGCAGCAATCTCCGATAAAAGCTAAGGAATACAGTTGGGTATTTTTTACCAGATACTCACCAAAGTTTCAGCCATTTTGGACGTGCAATTGGTATTTGACAGTCGTTTGAGTGTCGAGTATCAAGCTGTCATTATATATTCGTTTTTGAAAGGCAATACGCCTACGCAAATCAAAGATGAGTTGGACTCTGTGTACGGGGACTCTGCACCATCATTTACCACAGTGAAATTTTGGGCAGCTGAATTTAAACGTAGCCGTAAGAGTATGGGAGGCAATGAACGTTCGGGACGTCCAGGAACTGCAATTACTGACGATAACATCGCTAAAGTTCACCAAGCAAAGCCTATTGTGAAAAAACGGCCACGTTTGCAGAAAAAGAAAATCCTGTTTCACCAAGATAACGCGCCGTCTCACACCATGGCGAAAATCCACGAATTACAGTTTGAACTGCTTGACCATCGGCCTTACTCACCAGACCTAGCCCCAAGCGGCATCTTTTTGTTCCCTCATCTAAAAATTGCGCTCGAAGGACAGAGATTTTCGTCAAATGAGGAGGCAATCACCTTCGTGAATAATTATTTTACAGAGAAAAATGTTTAGTACTATTTGGACGGGTTAAAGAGATGGGAGCATCGCTGGGAGAAGTGTGTAGAATTACCAGGAGACTATGTAGAAAAATAAATATAAATTTTGAGAAAAAATGTCTTGCATCTTTGTTGGGTCGGAAACTTTTCAGACCTCCCTCATGTATTTGTCGGACACAATTTGATATTAGAGAAACAGTGTTTTCACTTATGTACTTTGCAAAAAGTTTTTCTAATTTTGCTGAAGCAAAGCTTTTAAGTATATTGTGCACATGCATTTTAATGAGTGAAATATGTAAATGCAAACAGAAGGCAGTAATTTTTTCGAAAATTTCTACATTACTTATACGATACAAAAAACAATGAAAATTTGAATCTTTCAGTTTCACATAGCAGAAGCACGTAATTATACAAAATATTTCTAGACATCTCCAGCAAGTTTTCCTTTCTTTTCTCTGTTTTTACAGTATATTGCCAATACATTTACATCTCTCTTTTTCTACAGAATCGCTTGTACTTTTAAAAATATCCTCCGTGTTTGCTTCTACTTCGTTTCCTAGAATCTTCAGTCGCCACGGTTAAGCTAAGTCTACGGTTTAATTAACTATTTTCCATTTAATATCTTCGTCGTTTCTAAATGTGTTTCTCAACCTTAAATGTGTTTCTCAACCTTTTAGATGTTACTTCTTTGAAATATGCTTTTCTGGTATTTTATGCTGATCAAAGAAGAGAAAAATTTAATAAGGTAACTATATTTTTCGCGTAATATTCAAGTCGGGCATTTCACTGTTCGTAATTTCAGTAAATAGTACGCCCTGCGCATTAAAATCGTCTTCCTTCCCAGTTATTTCTCCCTACATTCCCATACTATATTCCATTCGCATAATTTATGAATATCGCCGTCTGGATATTTGTCTGCCTAGTTGTCTACCAGTATGTTTGAATGGTGGTCTCTTTCAAAGAACGACGAGGAATTCACGATGAAATTGATAAAGGAAAATCCACGTCGTATATTGTTCAGATAGCGAATACGCTCTCTGGATGTAATTAATTTGGTAGATTATTATACGTTGGGAATACAACGCCCTCCGTTGTTTTACATGACTACGTTTATGTACAATTCAAGTAATTACACATCAAAGTATGGAGGACATTATTTTAGATGCGACTGACATGCGAAATTATTAAGCAACAGGAAAAAATATTTTAATATTGGAACGCCTACTTTCTATTTCTTACACAGACTGATTCTGAATATACATTATTACTTGAGATTCCTTCTGCAACAAAGTAATGTAATTGGAGAATAACTTTCTAGATTTCATAATTAATTATGAAGGTGGTTTCGGTAACGGACCTGTGTATTGACGGCACATCCGTTTCACTGGAAGCGTAAACGTGTACGTCTAGTTAATTTCACACAGTGAATTTAGTACATCGCTTCAGCTCGGCGAAAACAGTTGTGGTATTTGTTATACTGCTGTTTTCGTGTGTATAAAATGCTAGAAAGTTGTGAGAGTTATTACACGCTCATTTCAGCTTTTATTCATATTTTCTGAACCCCATTGTATGTATTAGGTGCGCAACTAAGTTCTCGCTGTTTTTCAAGAGATGGCTCCCGTAGTAAGTGCTGGTCGATTGTGACATAACCAAAACGTCATGAACCAAGCTTAGACATATGGTAAACAAACCGCTTTGACACTTTTGTTTTTGCGTCATATACTTTTGGTTGTGTGAAAATGTCTGATTTTGAGCCAAATAATCGTCACTTGCGCGAAGTGTTGCTTTTCTGCTTTCATTCGAAGATGGGAAAAAGTTGTCACTAGCGATGGGCAATATTTTGAATGATTCATTTGTAAACATTTCTTCACAATAAAGTTGCATTTTCATCAAAAAACAGCGAGAACTTAGTTGCGCACCTAATAGTATTTCGTAATTCCCAAGATACTGAATATTTTGGTATTGCTACGCCATCTGGGATGTGTTAGAGAAGGATTATTATACATGTTACTATAGGAATTCATGGTTCACCTTGTGTGTATGCCAGATAATTATTTCGGAGAATTTTACATGTTTAATTGTTGACATCTTTAGTTATAATTATTCCAAGCAATTTGTAATTAAGTGTTATAATAATGAGCCTGTGATTTGCATTTTCCTCTATCTTCTTTTTTTCTTCGCTCATACGTCATGTTAGGCACAAACGCATTGTCTCTGATGCATGTGCTCTCTTTCCCACTTCTACCTTCAGAAAAGAAAGTCTTGGTCTGTCATATGGCAGAGTTCGATCTGGTAGTAGATCGTGCATAAAATTAGGAAAGGGACGTACCTTACAACTTCTTATTGGAATAATAATAGATCGTTCAATATATCGACTTTTTATGTTTTATTTATTGGTTTTGAATTATATCAAATCAAATTGCGACTAAGTCGGATCAAATTTCCATCTTGACTTTATTTTATGATCTTTCAGAAAGACGAAGATCTAGTTAATACCCTCAGCACTAATTCGAGAGTTTTTACTTATGGTTTAAAATCATGACGTTGGTGAAGTATACATTACCATCTAACATGAAAAGTAATGTTTTTTTCCACCTTATTGCAACCACATTGCCAAAGGACCACTTAGGCTTAGAATTTCCATCTTCGAGAACTGCGATTTAGAGCGTAGGAAACAGTTTCAAGCCTGTACTTCGTTCTGAGGCAAAGGAAGCGAGATCTAGACATGGATTCTGTACCGTTCGTACTTACATATTTTTATATTTTATACTATATATATTTTTTGTTTATTAGACTGCGAAAATTATCATTAAGCTTTTATGCAGTTAATAATTTAACGGAATTATTGAAATCATTAGACAATGGCTAATTAGTGAAACTATAATTATTCTAATTAATTTTAATAATTGATCGTTATCGGAACATTGCATATAGTCGATAACTTTAATTTAGTTGCTAGTTTATAAACAGCGGATGACTATTACGTTGCATATATTCGTTAGCTTTGATTTAATTGCTAGGTTATAAACAGCGGAAGATGCGAGAATTATCCGAGGTCAAAGTTATGTACGGTGCACATAACTTTATCTTCTAATAATTCTCGCATTTGTACTTACATCTACTTCATTTTAATTACTGTTCATCATCAAAATGTCAATATATTTAACAGCTTCGATTCACTTGCTAATTATAATCCATTTTAAATCATAGAATCATTACATACATCCAGTAGATTCAACAGTAGATAATTATAAAATCTTTGTATACATATATTGAACAGATTCAACAGTTGCTAATTATAAAAAAGTTTATATATTTACATGTAATCAAAAAATTTACCTAATTACGAGTTCAGTAAATGAGTTAAACATTATTTACTTTTGCTATTTTATATTTTCTTCTTTCTGAATGCTTATTAAGCGGCACGTAGGTAAACGTTTGTCTATGAACGACTAGTATAAACCGATCTATACGTGAGTGAGGACAATAAGTTTTTTGTTCCAATTTAATTACTTAGACATTTCATTGAATACATATCTATTCTGTACAGCTTCTAGTTTTATTATTAATTTTTCTACATGTCTGAATATGTATTCAATCATTAATGGACACAAAAAACCTATAATATTTACTGTAAATTAAAAAATTTTCATCTCTCTGCAGACTAATTAGTAATTTTAGTTTTACGAGTTCTTTTATTTAACAAAAACTGCTTTTATGGCAATTAAATACGGAATGTACTTTGTAAATCCCCTTTGCTTCAGTACTGGCAAACGGCTTTCAGGGTTTCGATACTGTGTCGCCTATTTTTCTTAAAATCTATAGTTACAGGGAACTCCTCCTACCCTCCAAGCTTTTTTATGAGTTACTTTCAGCACCCTGGAACTTAAATATACCACTATACGCCCGAAATAAAAATACAGCAAAATAGTGGACTGCAAAGAGGGAGCCGGCTCCAGAAAAAGCAAAAACTGTTTTTTCGGCTTGCTAATTATAAAAAATTTTATGTATATATGTACATGTAATCAAAAAATTTACTTAATTACGAGTTAAGTAAATGAGTTAAACATTATTTACTTTTGCTATTTTATATTTTCTTCTTTCTGAATGCTTATTAAGCGGCACGTGGGTAAATGTTTGTCTATGAACGACTAGTATGAACCGATCTATACGTGAGTGAGGACAATAAGTTTTTTGTTCCAATTTAATTACTTAGACATTTCATTGAATACATATCTATTCTGTACAGCTTCTAGTTTTATTATTAATTTTTCTACATGTCTGAATTTGTACTCAGTCATTAATGGACACAAAAAACCTATAATATTTACTGTAAATTAAAAAATTTTCGTCTCTCTGCAGACTAATTAGTAATTTTAGTTTTACCAGTTCTTTTATTTAACAAAAACTGCTTTTATGGCAATTAAATACGGAATGTACTTTGTAAATCCCCCTTGCTTCAGTATCGGCAAACGGTTTTCAGAGTTACGATACTGTGGCGCCTATTTTTCTTAAAATCTATAGTTACAGGGAACTCCTCCCACTCTTCAAGCTTTTTTATGAGCTAATTTCAGCACCCTTAAGGTCAAACAAATGATCGTTTATTCTACTATCAACTACAGTGTACTGGACTTTACACATTATGTAGTAAACAGTGAAGCACACTCTTAGCAACTTTAACAAATATTTGCAAGAAATCACCAAGAACCACAGTGATTTCTTGCTCTCTTCCTCACCAATGATCCGTAACGAATATCGCAATAGCATGTACCAACAAATCGATTCTGATAATGTTCTCGACTTCCAGTCTTCCGTCCCTTCCACACATTATAGAGTGTTGATAGTTTTTATAATGAGATCTTGTTACATTTTGTTTGATTTTCAATAAATAGTGATATATTTCTACTTAACTGTAGTGAAGAGATTGCATAGCAGTACTTACTTGGGCGAATTAAGATAATTACCATAATTCGATTTTTTTCTTAATAATTTTTTGAAATTTGTATTTCATTTGTTTGTTTCATTATTTCGAACGGTGGTGCCTTTTTGATATTAATCTTCTGATCATAGAATTTACGCATTTTGATAGTTGTATTAGATTTTTTCTGTATCATTAGCGTTTCATCGCAAATCCGGGAACGACACTGTGATCGATTTATCTGTTGTTGACGACAATTTAGTTGTCAAAGTACGTATACAGAATACGAACATTAATGTAGGGTTTTATTTACCTTTTTTGATTAATTCAATCAACCATAGTCCCCATTAAAAGTTTGGGTATTATTCTTCTAATGAGTCCAATTGGGGCAAGAGATTTAGTTGGTTCGGTCATCTCGTCAGAATGAAGGATGATAATCCTTATTTTGGAAAAGAGATGGGCAGATCGAGAAGACGGGAAAGACATGTGAAAGCTTGGAACTAGGAGATGCACAAATTATAGAAAGAAGGACTACATTTTGCATGAGGCTCAACAAAAGGCAAAGAAAACGAAGATAAGTAAAGATTTTTGCAGAGCAAAACTGCCCTCGACATCAAACATCCCTTCTGTATTTGTACTAGAAAGGTAGAAAAATCGGATGAAGAAAACAACAAAGTTCGGGTTATTAGTCAATTTTGGAAATAGAACTCTTGATTGAAAATTAACATTTACTATTGTGCCATTGTTTTTATTAGTTACGGAAAATTATATAAAAAATTTTTCATTGGACCAGATCTCAAATCTGTATCTACTTCTGATTACTTTTACAGAGGAACGAGCGATGGCGATGTAGTAACGGTAGAAAAATGAACAAATGCGTAGATATTTAATAAAAAAGGAATTCTCTGTATTTTTTGTTTTAAAAATTCCGACTTTTGTGACAATAGTATGTATTATTCCGATATAATGTACAAAGATATTTCTTGAAAATCAATTTAAATTCTAATTGCTTAAGGAACCGTAAAAAAGATATGAGGCTTCAAACGATAAAAAATTTTCTATCAAAGCTATTATAAAAAGGTGGACCTTTTATATTGACTTTAGAGCTTCCAATAAATCAAGTTTATTGAAAAACGATATCGACATAATTGAATTGTCTGTTTATCGGATAAAATGGGCAAGAAGATATTTGTTACATAGAAATGTGAAGAGTCGCAATAAATATATTGGAACGTAAATTTTATAATGAAAGCTGCCCTTTTACGATAACATAAACACTTTCATGTCTCTTGATTGAAGTGCTGCTCTCAACGAAAATTTAATAAATAAAAGTAATATTTCGGATATGCTTTAAGGATAGTAATGGACAGATATATTAAATTATAACCTTTTATATGCAGTTAAGAGTAAAAAATAATACGTAATGGGGAATCATAAAGATTTATACTCTATTGCTGTTTCGGTATGTCTATATTACTGATATATTTCTAAGTAAAGGCTGTTTCAAATTGCGCGGTTTTTTTAAGAATAAATAAAATGTCGATGGTGCACTGCATTTGTCTGGGTATGTGGGCATTTAAAAAGTGTGATGTATGACATTTATAAAAATGGCTTCGTACACGGTATAACAACGCGTTCAAATTGTTAAATTATTTTATGAAAATTAGCGTTCTGTGAAAAGAGTTTTTAGAAAATTACTTGAGTTTTATGGTTTACATAATCGTCCATCTGAAAGCACTGTTGGTCGAATTATTAAAAAATTTCAAGAGACCGGTTCCGTGGAAGATCAAAAATGTGAAAAATATAGTCGTAGTGGTGGTTCACAAGAAAATATAGGTTCGGTTCGTGAAAGTGTTGCTGAAGATCCTGAAATGTCCATTAGACGACGTTCACAACAACTTGAACTTAGTGGATCAACAACATAGCGTATTTTACACGAGGATTTAGCTCTGAAGGTATATAAGGTTCAAATAACACAGGAATTGAAGCCATTAGATTAAAATGTCGTTCATTTGTTAATTTTATCAATGAACAACCAGCTGGTGAGGATACTTCAACCATCAAAATATGTGAGGCGTGGTTTCTACACTTCAAAAATGGTGATTTCGATGTGCAAGGAGAAAAACGTTCTGGTAGACCAAAAAAGTTTGAAAATGCTTAACTGCAGTTATTGGATGAAGACCTAACCCAAATTCGAAAACAATTGACAGAAGCGTTAAACGTGGCCCAAGAAAGGATTAACGACCGAGTACGAGCAATGGGAAAAAATCCGAAAGATGGAAAAATGGGTACCACATCTATTGAATGCCAGGCAAATGGAAAATCGAAAAATCATATATGAAATGCTGCTTCGAAGGTGTGACTGGAAGTCATTTCTGCATCGAATATTGACGAGTGATGAAAATGGATTTATTTCTAAAATCCTAAGCGCAAAAAATCATAGATATCACCTGGCGAAGCCGACCCATCGAGTCCAAGGCTAAATGGTTTTGGTCTCAACACAATGTTTGGTGCGATCAGAGTGGCATGGTGTATTAGGAACTGTTGAAACCTGGTGAAGCAGTTAATACTGATCGCTACCCACAACAAGTTATCAATTTGAACCATGCATTGATAGAAAATCGTCCAGAATCTGCCCTAAGACACGGGTGATTTTACAGCACGATAACGCGCTGTCTCATACAACAAAACCGGTTAAGGAAGCGTTTAAAGCACTTGGATGTGACATAATATTGCACCTGTCGTATTGCCTCATCAATGGGTCACGCGATTGCAGAGTAGCACTTGTTCGGTGAGACCAGAGTGGCGTAGTGCCTTACGAACTGTTGAAACCTGGTGAAACAGTTAATACTGATCGCTGATCGGTCAAGGAAGCGCTGAAATCACTTAGATGGAACATAATATCGCACCCGCCGTATTCTCCAGACCTTGCCCCGTCCGACTGTCACCTTTTCGCATCAATAGAACACGCGCTTACAGAGCAGCGCTTCGCCAATTTCTAAGAAGTTAGAAAATGGCTCGATGAATGGTTTTGCTTAAAGGACAAACAGTTTTTTTATGGCATTCATTAATTGTCTGCAAGATGGGCAAGATGTGTAGAATTAAATGACCAATACTAAATAAATTTTTCCATTTTCTTGAAAATTATGTAGTTTTTTTACGAAAAAAACGGTAATTATTTTCCGGTACACCTGGTATATCGGACGGGTTATTATGTAGCTGTGCTTTCAGACGCCTACGTGGAGGTCATACTCTATTATTCGAGTGAAATACCTCCAGAAAGTCGCTAATACTTGGATTAAGGTGATGGTGAGTAGAGGAGAAGTCAAACACTTGAAATCCCAAGACAAATAAATTCAAATAATTTGAACTGGATACTCCATCATCTCTGAATTTTAAAACATTTTATTTCGCAAGTCGTGTTTAAAATGCAAGAAAATAACTTTTCATTGCGTCGGAACGTTAACAAAGAGAAAAATAAACGTAAACCAAACAACAGGACGTATTGCATTTCTTTGACCAATTATGTAAAGCAGACGGATAAATTTAGTGAAGTATGAATGGTGAAAAAAGGTATCTGATAACGTAAAACGTCCATTTACCGGCTTTTAAAAAACAAGTTGAATTCTCCAGTAACGTTTTAATACTATGATCGGGGATAATGAAACCTTATTTGAATGGTTTAGAAACACTCAAAAATAAATGAGAACGCGAGGACAAAACCGTTAAATAAAATCTTGTTTTTACCATTAAAAGTAACGGTGTCTCAACTAAAAGCAGAGATTTTAGTTAAGACAAGCTAGTGTATATTATATTAGCGTATCCTAACTAAAATCTCTGCTTTTTAACTTCCTTAAATTCCTAATTTACGGCCTCTAATATTAGGAATTTAACATATTATATAAATACATTTAGTTGTAAATTTCAAAAGCTTATTTTCTACGATAATTCGATATCCAATAAAATTTCATGTGAACAATGTACCATACATATGAGGGTAGTTTGACAAGTAGTGAGAATGGAAAAGAAAAACGAATTTTTTAAATACAAAATAATTTTTATTTTTCAATATATTCTCCTAAAAGAAAATACATTTATTCCAACGGTGCTCCAATGCCCTCATGCCATCTCTAAAATGCGATTCTGAAAGGCTTGCAAAATACTTATTTACGAAGATGTCGTTAGACAAAAATTTCTTTCCACCTAGTGCCGTTTTCAATTTTGGAAAAAGGTGGAAGTCGGAAGGGGCTAGATCCGGCGAATAAGGCGCATGAGGTACTAATTGGAAATGCAACTCGTGGATTTTGGACATCGCAACTGTGCTGGTATGCGAGGGAGCGTTGTCTTGGTGAAACAGAATCTTTTTCTTTGCCATTTCTGGCTGTTTAGCAGGAATCTCAACATTTAATTTTAGTAGAAATTCTGCATAATATTGTCCGTTTATTGTGGCACCTTTCTGAAGGTAATCAATGAGCAAAATGCCCTTTGAATCCCAAAAAATTGATGCCATCACCTTGTTTACTTAAGTACTTAACAGCAGCATGAATTTTAACACACAAATATACCTTTATTGTGTCAGTCTAAAAGGAAAGAAAGTACACAGGAATAAAATATGTATACATAAATATGTACTTACATAGCCCAATACTATATGACACAATCTCAAGGCATATTTCAGTTATAGACGTACTTTAAACCAAACCTTGTGAGATAAAATTTATTAAAAAATTAATTGGTAAATTGACTAAAAAATATTCTAAACCTACATTCTGCAAGCACAGTTATATTTTGGCAAACAAAGAAATAGATAAAGAAAGAAAACAAGAAAATTCCATATATACAAAAAATATATATTATTTAATCATTTAATAAAGGCAGAGGCGCAGCTTTTTTTAAAAATAATAGGTTGAAGGTGATTTTAAACTTTTTGGTAGAATATTATTGCAGTTTCGCAACCAGCTATTCCGCCAACATGGCTTAAGCACGCATTCATTCATAAAAAAGTAACAGTCTGAAATTTAAAAGTTGACTTTGTTAGGAAAACAATTTGACAGTGCACAAAAACAATCTGAAACTGCGCCATCTGTTCATCACTTCACGGACTTTTAAGGCGACCCACGTAATTTGAGAATTACCTCGTTTTCACATTTAACGATTTACATGAATTTAATACAAACCATTCTCTTTCTTTAGAAGACCGAAACTACACACCTACATACATACGTGCGTAGATTAATGAAACAGCATTCAATTTCGTGTAAAATGAAAACATTCATGAACACACGTACTTTTCAGAAAGTCATTCAAGCGTCCAACCTAAGTTAACCGCGATGACGAAAAACACAAAAGGTTGAATTTAATTAAAATAGTGAAAGTCTGTTGCCCGTTTTCGTCAGTCAATTAACCTTGGTCCGTGTAAAACACGAACAGAAAACTCGTTGTCCTGTTAAGGGATTTTTCAGGAGGCGGAGTGCGATGTTCCTGCAAACCCAAGCATCAGTCCGACGTGTATAAAAGAGCGCGTCAAACGAACCATATCGAAAAATTTATTCGACTGTAGCTGTGTATACGTACTGAAAGTGGCAATATTGGATTATATCTTTGAATGGATGTCTGTAATTCTCAGGACAGATAGTTGGCAAAAAGAAAACAAGCACAATCTCCGTTAGGTGGAAGTGACAAATGGAGTTTCTTTAATATTTTCCTGCGTGGAAGTAATGGAATGCAAATATTAGTTTGGATATCGTTCTGTTTTCTTTAATGCAATATTAAGTATTAAATTTGATTTATAAAATCATACACCAATCAATAAAGGATGCAGAAATTACGTGTTGGATATCAAATCAATTATTGTATAATGCATATTATGCATCATGATATCCTTTCGGCAAGATGAATACGTACTTCGATCTTGCGTTTGGATGGGAGAGAGGGGTTTTACATTCTCCGTTATATGACAAAGCGATACAAGTACAGACGCCAGGAATAAATTCGTTAAAAACACCATAGTTTACCTGAAGAGAGTCGATAACTCGAAACGCGTCATAAACAATGTATTACTAACATTAGAATTTATTCTAATTCTCTCCCATACGATCGCTGACTAATTACAGATCACGCCATGTAAAAAGTGTTGGTCCATTATGCATCGTAACAACGTAGTTATCCTCTTGACAGCATGAATACGCGCTTCGCTCTTTCGTTCGTTTGGACGATAGAGGGATGTAGTGTTTTTTTCAGTCTCCATACGTTGATTAGCCATTTCATCTGTTGTTTCAGGAAATTTTTATTTAATTACACAATAACAATACGAAAATAAGGTAAATCCTGCAAAGTTATATCAGAACCCAGCACTGGCATTTGCTAGTTTTTTCTTACGCCCATGTCATATACTTACAGCACTTCTTAAGAGCTGTCCTATAGCTAATATAGAATGACACAGTATTATGAAGCAGTCTCTGGAAAGATTAGAGAGAGATGCATGTAATAATCAAAATTAAATGCTTTTGAACCACAATTAATTAGTTCTCGATTAGTGGAATTGGTGGATCGTTTGCCATATAACCTCGATCTTACAGATTCTATTCCACGTAATCTAGTCTGAAATATGTAATGTACATTTTAACGATATCCAATTGGTAATCAACCCATACATACATAAAACGTTAGTAAAAAGTACAGTTAAAGGATTAACACTCACAGATTATTACTAATTTGTTTTTTTCCTATATGCAAAATCGTATCGGTTATGTTCATTGTGATGGGTTCTCATCTAATCTCTTCAATATTTCCTCTAGAGTGTCACAGGGTTTCCATTTGAACTCCTTTTATTCAATATCTATGTTAACGATCTCTTGGAACGTCTT
This sequence comes from Dermolepida albohirtum, assembly GCA_031893035.1. Lineage (NCBI taxonomy): Eukaryota > Metazoa > Arthropoda > Insecta > Coleoptera > Scarabaeidae > Dermolepida > Dermolepida albohirtum. Next base: position 498,842 of record JAVIWB010004151.1, on the reverse strand, counting down.
AACTGCAGAGTGTTAGCTTATGCCGACGATCTAAAAATCTTTAGCAGTATTAATTCACTTGAGGATAGCACTAAGCTTCAAACAAATCTATGCATTATTGACGAACTAAGGTGTACCAATAATCAGATTCAGCCTAAATATTCAACAAATGTGGTGTTTTTTTAGCAAAAGTGATACTCCGTTTCAATACGACTATAAAGTTCATCAATCTACTATACCTAGAGTATACAACTTCAAAGATATTAGAGTTTTGTTAGGCGCGCACCTTAGTTTTTCTAAGAATATAAGTGACATAACGACATTAGCTTACAGAAGTCTAGGGTTCCTTATTCGGTCCTGCAAGGGCTAAACCTATGCATCCTAAACGAGTTACTGTTTAGTGTGCATTATGGTCAGGTGGTGTAATTGGACTTTACTTCTTTGAAAATGCTGCTGGTAAAGTTGTAACTGTCAATGGCGATCGATATCGTCGGATAATAACCGAATTTTTGTGGCCTGAATTAATGAATATCGATCTAGAGGATATGTGGTTTCAAGAGGATGGCGCTATACCTCACTTTGCACAGGAATCAATTGATTTATTGAAAGAAAAATTTCCTAGACGTGTAATCTCAAGAAACGGTGATGTTAATTGGCCACCAAGATCACGTGATTTGATTTTCTTTGACCATTGGTTAGACTATTATTCTTTTGAAAATTTTAACCAAAGAAGAAATTTTTTATTTTTCGCATATAAATGTCATAACTGATAATCTGCTTCTGAGTTTCCGGACTGGAACCGCGTCACTAGTATATCTGCCGACGTTTCGTACCCATTTGTATGGGACATCTTCAGGGCTGAACTACTGCGCTGAAACTAGTTTCAGTGCAGAAGCAGATAGCATGGACCACGACCGCGGAAGTCTACGTACCAAGTCATAACTGATACTTCGACTACCAATAAAAAGTTTTTGAAAGTGAATGCAAATTATGTGTTTTATTTATTCTTTAAAAAAACCGCGAAATTTGAAACACTCTTTATTTATTAGATCTGTTTCCATAATGTGATTTATGGGATATTATGAGACTCGAAACTGTGCTGCCTGGTAAAGCAGCCGTCTAGCAAACGGCAGGTACAGGTTCAAGTCCTGTTCCGGCCTAGAAATTTTTAAATAACTTCTCTGATTATAATCAACGATGGCATAGCAGAAAATATTAATTTTCATTAACTTCCCATCGTAACGAGTTTAATTTTGTATTTCGGTATAATTATAAGCAGATTACTACTCTTATTTCGATACATAATTTTCAATTTCCGTATTCCAATATTAAATAATCCAAGTCCTCCACAACTACTAAGTTCGATATCCTATCTAATGACTAGATAATTTATTTAAATTGCCTGATCAATTCAATTAAATACTTTTGCGCTCTCCAACTGCCGTTTACTTTAATTAACAATTTGAGTAGAACATCCGGTTAAGCATTATAGCAAATCAATTATTCTTAATATACTTTCTACTTCCATTACCGGCAATTGTTATTCGTTTAAATTACATGAAGTACATCTTCTGAATAATCGATAATAGTTTCAAATATGCATCGGAAAATCTTTAGTTTACATACTATTAACATCGCTGTTACGTGTGGTATTAAAAGTAATTTGAAGCACCGCGTTGCAGGCGCCAAATTAGTACCGATGCTGTTATTAAAGCAGAAATAAAATAGTCCACGTTGAGATGAGTTAAATTATAATCAATAACTTTAGATGTGTTAGAAAATAAGTGAGACTGCTTGAGTTCCAGCCTAGCTCTAGCGTTTCCACAATAATTAAAAAGAAACTGGCGATAAATTAATCATAAACTGATTTATGATGAGCATCAAAACCTAGGACACGTAGAAAGCGATATGAGCAATATTAGTTAAAACAAAACAACAAAACTGTCCACAAAATTGTATTTATTTAAATTAAATAAAATGAAATCTTAAAGCTTTGAATGTATTAAAAAATAATTAAAAACCTTAAGCAGTAAGTATGTATGTAAAAAGACAAATTAATTAATTGTAGACTGTAACAAAGTATAGGCAATAAAGCAAGGTGAAAAGTTCTCGGCCTGACAATGAAAGACTGCCAATCAAATTTAAAAAATGATTTTATTTTTCTACATAATCTCCCTTGAGTTCAACACACTTGGTCCAGTGTTTTTCTAACATCAATATTCCTTCCCGGAAGTGAGAGTCTGGAAGGTTGTCAAAATATTCTTCTACGGTCCTTTCAACTTCTTCGTTGGATGTGAATCGCTTCCAGAAACAAATTTTTTCAAATTTGGGAATAGACGGAAGTCTGAGGGTGCCAAATCAGCAGCATAGGGAGGATGGCCGAGCAAATCGTACCCCAAATCCCGCAATTTTCTCATCGCCAACTTGTGTGCGGGTGCGTTGTCCTGATGAAAAATGATTTTTTTCTTCTTCAAACCAGGCCTCTTCTCGCGAATTTTGGCATCCAGTTGGTCAAGAAGGTTAGAGTAATATTCGCCTGTAATTGTTCTGCCTTTTTCAAGGTAATCAATTAACAAGATTTCTTTTACATCGCAAAACACGCTGACCATGACTTTTCCGGCAGATGCGATCGACTTCGCTTTCTTTGGCGCTGAACCACCGGCTTCCACCCACTGCTTCGACTGCTGTTTCGTTTCTGGCGTGTAGTGGTGGACCCATGTCTCATCCATGGTGACAAATTGCCGCACCAAATCGGTAGAATTCTTGTTAAATCGGTCCAAAGAATGCTCTGAAAATCGTTTGCGCATTTGCTTTTGATCGACATTCAGCAAATGCGGCACCCATCTTGCGCAGAGCTTTCACAGCTCTAATTCTTTGTGTAAAATGTTTCCCATCCTTTCTTCCGATATCTCCACAGCCTCAGCTATCTCACTCACTTTCACTCGCCTATCGTCCAACACAATATCACGTACTTTTTCGATGATTTCTGGTGTGGTTGCGGTTTTTGGCCATCCTTCACGTGGGTCACCTTCGAGGGACGTACGACCACGTTTAAATTCAGCTGCCCACCTTTTAACGGTTGACATCGAAGGAGCAGAGTCCCCGTACACCTTTGTCAACTTCGGATGAATTTCCATAGGGGTTAAACCATCCAAAACAAAGAATTTTATAACAGCACGATATTCAAATTTATCCATTTAAAAAAATAACACGCACGACGTCTACTATAAAAATTGTTGCAAACAAACTACTTGAGAGAACAAGTTGAAAGTTTTCATGCGAACTAAAGACACATGCAGCCACGCAGGAAACATAAATTTCTGTTAATTGTAACGCCATCTCTGTGTCAGGCCGAGAACTTTTCATCTTGCCCACGTAGATGTGCTTGCATGTATATGTGTATATTCCTGGACCGGACGTCGTATATCTATATACGATAAACACGTGAGAGCAGTATATGTACAATACTATGAACATGATACACTGTGCTTAAGGAAGTGAGAACAGTGAAAACGATTTGCTAGAAGGATTGGGCTTTAAAAGGATCCCTGGAACGAAAAGTAAGTACCGTCGTAAAATGAAGTTAACCAATTACGACACAAGAAACCTTCAAAATTAAAAATAATTAAGAGGCGAGATATAATGAAAAGTATTATGACAATATTGAAAATTATAAAATTAAAAGCTTATTGCTGAAAGTCATGTCGTTGACTAATTATTCTATTTCCTTTACCAAATTAAAGAAAGTAATTTCTGAAAAGTTGCCTTGAATGGACTACAAAAAGTTCATTTTTATTACGACTACGAGCCTTCTTACATAGGTCAAGTGATTTGCGAAAAAATGGTTCCAGTAAGATTCCAATGTACCCCTCATCCACCTCACTCTACATATCAAAACCCAAGTGACTTCCATCAATTACCCAAACGCAAACTTTTCTTTATTGGAAAGAAGTTTCAGATGTCTGAAGAAATTATTAAAGCAGCGAAGAAGGATTTTGAAAAAGATCATTTCAAAATTGGAATAATAATACTTCACCATTGTTGTTCCAAATGAAGCGATGTCAAAGAGAAATATGTTAAAAAATAATAAAAAAATATTATTATTTCGAACCCCAGTCCTTATATATTAACACTAAATTAAATTACATTAAAATTATGTTCATATTTTTAAATGAACATTTTTAATTCACGTCGAATTTATTTTCAATTGATAACAGACTTTACGACTTGTTTGAAAATCCAATTAATCAGTTTCTCCACTTTAGAGTGACTTCTTAGACTGCAAGACGCCATTCTGTCTCTTAGCTGTTAATGTTGATTATTATTAAATCAAGTACGGCAAACGATAAAATTATAATGTGCGATTGAATTGGATTATCGATTCGCAGCGATGTAATCTAAGCGCTGGATACGAATTAATGGAGGACGGCTTATGATTGACGAGAAATTTTCATCTTAAGAGTTTGCACTTCTGTCATTCACAGCATGCGGGTTGATGAGAGAAGTTTAGATGACGCAAATCAGCGTGGGGAGACTGAAAACATTTTCTTCGGGGTTGGTAATCAGTTTGGCTCTGCGTTTTGAAATTTAACGTTGAAATTTACATACATAATTACTTTAATGTACTGAAAAAGTTAACTTACTAGCAAAGTTTATTCCGTTCACCAGTTTTCTAGCGACTCATTTACGAACTTTTCGTTATGAATGCGATATAAATATTCACTTACGTAAGTGCAAGTCAAGGCTAGCATAATTTACATTAATGTACTACGACACAAAAAGATACTCGGTGAATGTATAAATTTTTAAAACAAATTTTAAACAAATGTTATTATTGTATTAAGAATAATAGATTATAAAAAAATAATCAAAAAAGGTAAATAAAATCCCTTATCATATCAATGTTCATATTATGTATACGTATTTCGACAATTAAGTTGTCATTATCATCGGATAATTCATCACAGTGTCGCACCTGAAACCTCGATAGAACTCGCATAGAATAATACCGCACAACCACCAAATACACATTGATTTATTACATATAGTTTAATATATACTTCATAGTCTTAAAACTAACACTTAAAATAAAATACACCACTTATGTATGGACTCTTTTCTTTAACGGTCATCTTTTCTATGAAGAAACAGAAACGAACTTGGCGGGGCATTCTTGTTGAGATAATTATAAAAAATTATTCCCTGAAAATGTTCTCGATTTAATTCCATTTTTCAAATAACTTGTTAATTTTAACACTTCGTTGTAGCTAAAACGCTAGCTGCACGTATCGTACTGAAATTTTGGATATAAAGGGTATTTCAAATTTCGCGGTTTCTTTAAGGAATAAATAAAATACATAATTAGCATTCACTTTCAAAAACTTTTTATTAGTAATTGAAGTATCAGTTATGACATTTATATGCGAAAAATAATATCTGCCAAATGGCCTCCTCTTACAGTTCCACAAACGTCCACTCTTTTGTTAAAATTTTCAATGACATTTTGACATAATTGAGACTCTATCTCACCAATGACACGAATAATTTCATCTTTCAAGGCAGGAATTGATTGTCGATTGTTTCTATAAACCTGACTTTTCACATAACCCCAAAGAAAATAGACTAACGGTGTCAAATCACATGATCTTGGTGGCCAATTAACATCACCGTTTCTTGAGATTACAGGTCCAGGAAATTTTTCTCTGAATAAATCAATTGATTCGTGTGCAAATTGAGGTGTAGCGCCATCCTGTTGAAACCACATATTCTCTAGATCAATATTCATTAATTCAGACCACAAAAATTCGGTTATCATCCGACGATATCGATCACCATTGACAGTTACAGCTTCACCAGCAGCATTTTTAAAGAAATAAGGCCCAATTACATCACCTAACCATAATGCTCATCAAGCAGTAACTCGTTTAGAATGCATAGGTTTCTCATGAATAATTCGTGGATTTTCCTCACCCCAGATATGACAATTATTAACATAGCCACCAAGTTCAAAATGTGCCTCATCGGAAAACATTATTTTTTGAGAAAAATCAGCTGATCGTTCATTGATGAAATTGACAAATGAACGACGTTTTAAATGATCTAATGGCTTCAGTTCCTGTGTTATTTGAACCTTCAGAGCTAAATCATTATGTAAAATACGCCATATTGTTGATCCACTAAGTCCAAGTTGTTGTGAACTTCGTCTAATGGACATTTCAGGATCTTCGGCAACACTGTAACGAACCAAACCAATATTTTCTTGTGAACGACCACTACGACTGTATTTTTCACTTTTTTGATCTTCCATGGAACCAGTCTCTTGAACTGAACTTGAACTGAAGTGGACGATTATGTATGTAAACCATAAAAATCACGTAATTTTCTAAAAACTCCTTTCTCGGAGCGCTGATTTTCATAAAATAATTCAACAATTTGAACGCGTTGTTGTACCGTGCACGAAGCCATTTTTAGAATTGTCATACATCACACTTTTTGAATGCCTACATACCCAGACAAAATCAGTGCGCCATCTATATTTTATTTATTCTTAAAAAAAACGCGAAATTTGAAACATCTTTTATATTCCCATTACTTATCCATTTTCGTTAGGCTTTGGGGAAAAACTACGCAAAAGTTGCTTCATTTCTTTCTCGTTACTTTTGTATAATTTCTTCTTAACATAGTACAAATTTGAACCATATTTGGTTAAAAAATATATTCCTTTACGGGCTGTTTCATTTTTCTTGACACGTAGTGTAAGAGTTTAAATATATTGCTTCGTTTATAAATGCTGACAAGCCCTTTCTACTATTTCATTTCCGGTAAACTAATTTCAAAATATATATTCCGTTTGCTTAAGTTTGTTGAACTGCTGTACAACATTTCCTAGCGATCATATTTTATATAATAAGTGGCAATATATATTAAGATATTCAACACGCCACCTGTTATGTTGCGTGTCGTACTTCCTATCTGAATAAAACATTTCTTATGAATAAACATTTATCGCACAAAACATCTCCAGTAATATTTCGTGATATTTGTCTCGAGAAAAACTGAAAATTGAAAGTCTACATAGCCTACATTCTCGTCGGAATAACGTAAGCACACAAAATTCGCGAACGTCGAAACTTTCAAAAGTAGAAAACGGAAAAAATGCGGAACAAAAAACAGGGTTAAAACTTAGGTTGATCTGAACGGAACATTCATTAATTTTCATATTTTTCTCGTGCAAAAGGGAGGTTAATAAACTTACGCTTAGCATGCCGACCGCGTCAAGTTCCTTTTAAAATGCATTTTGCTTTATAAAGTGGACGGACGAACGAATGAATAATAGAGGGCGTTATCTGCGAACTACGTCGAGTCGATAAATTCGAGCGCGGTTAAGTGGGAAATATTAACATGAACCAGGGGAGGTGGTTTTTACAGGACATAAATCCCGGAGCATTTCATAAAGTCGACGTTCGAGATATGAAAATCTTCAGATAACCCATAACGATACAATCTTGTAGCACTTAAATTCTCCTGAAGAGGACATTATAAATCTTGTTTTCGTAGTAATTTCTTTTTCCGGAATTTTCATAATTTTTTCATCGCGAATGAATTAACGAGTACCAATCTAAATTCTCTACACGACATAGCTTAACAGTTAATTACATATGTATAGAATGAACAAGAGTTAAATTAAGTAAAAATACTGAATATTCACACTAAACAAATATACAAAGGGTACTAGAAAAGTTTTGCAATACAGCTTTGTTTATTTAATTTTTTCAAAGTAATTTCCTCTACACTCAATACACCTTTCCATCCTCCGAAACTACTCTTTAAGCAAGTTCTGCCAAGTTTCACTAGGGAGTAAAATACACTCGTTATCCCAAGCCCACAGAAGGTCCACATCACTGTTCAGTATATCACTTAACTGTGACTGTCTTTTGTGTATCCAAAACAACGCGTTCCACAATTCCACTCGATTTGAAAAATACAGCTATCTACGGATGTGTCCTCATCATCAAAGACCGAAACTTGGTTTTGAACTTTGGTCGGCACATCGTAATAGTACAGCCAAATCTCGTCACTCGTCACAATGTTGTTCACATACCGAGATTGTCCCTTATTAAACTTTTTTAGCATCTCCCGGCACCAAGTCACACGTCGTGTCATCTGCTCTTCAGTTAGTCGATGCGGCATCCAAAGAGAACAAAGTTTTTTACCCGGTCGCTATTTCTATAGTTGACAGTAACTTGAAAATTTTGTCAGCGAAAAAATGGAATTAAGTCGCATTTCGTGCAATTATTTTTCATAACTTTCGACGTGGATTATCTCAACAAAATCGACGAGCTGAATTCTATATATTCTAATGAAGCACCATCGAAAACTACAGTATATCCTCTTCAGTCAGTCAATGCGGCAGCCAGAGAGAACAAAGTTTCTTCACGTGTAAATGATCATGCAGAATCGAACAAAGTGCTGGTGCATTTAGGCTTGAAGTACCCTCTATCTGTTGGTATGTCATTCGCCTGTCCTCGCAAAGCATTTCCCTCACAGTAGTAACGTTTTCCTCCGTAACTGACGTTCGTGGCCTTCCCAGTCTCTCAGCATCCTCCACAGTTAAATTTCCCCCTTGGAATTCTCTATACCACCTGAATATCGTTGCGCAATGTGGACAAACATCACCTAGTGCAAGAGTCATTTCTTCAAAGCACTAGTCTATGTTTAAACCACGTACGAAATTATAACGCAAAACTGCCCTTATCTCATTTCGTGACCACGATGCCATCGAAAGCAATTTACACTCTCATTGCTAATGAATAACTGAGTCCATCGACATGGCGCGGCGGCTACTATGCACGTATGAACATGTCGCAACATGCAGCAACAAGCAGCTTCCTACGATTCGTTGTTGCGTCATATTGCAAAACTTTCCTAATACCTTGATCAATAAGGTTGATATATAACCCCTTTCCACAATTAACTATTTGTAAATTCTGTATACGCATTTCGACAACCAAGTTGTCATCATCAGCAGATAATTTCAAAGCGTCGCACCCTGTAAAACACGGCGAAGAAATTGTACGAAAAATACAATTCGTTTTTGCAAACCAAGATGTACACTGTGTACACAGTGTACACTGTGTACACAGTGTACATCTTGGTTTGCAACGGTGCGGATCGCGTACGGAGTGTATTTTTCGTACAATTTCTTCGCCGTGTTTTACAAGGTGCGACACTTTGAAATTATCTGCTGATGATGACAACTTGGTTGTCGAAATGCGTATACAGAATTTACAAATAGTTAATTGTGGAAAGGGGTTATATATCAACCTTATTGATCAAGTCAATCAACCACAGGCTCCATCAAATTCAACTTTCCTAATACCCTTTGTATACTTATAACATATCTTGAATGCTAATTTAAGACTAGGTGATTTTCCATCTCAATGAAAGATATAGCAAAATATATTAATTTAAAAAACAGGAAGAGTAACAGAATAGGCCACATTATATCGTCCCAAAGTCTATTGTAGATTCTGTCAAAAATTCTAAGGAACTATGTTTTAGTAATCTAAAACCAATACTGAAAGGGAAAAATATCATACCACGTCATTTTGGCATCCAGAAAAAAACACGCTGCAATTGGACAAATGCATAGGGTAGCAGAAGCGATAGAAAATTCGTTTGAAAACAGAGAATACTACTCTTTGGATATCTTTCAAGCCTTTAGTAAGATGTGGCATTAGGGGCTCCTTTACAAAATCAAAAGACAACTACCTCAACCTTAATAACAACTCTTGAAACGACCGACACTTCATGATGAAATAACAAAATCACGTCACCAATTTGCATCTAATACAAGGTAAAGTGCCTCAAAGAAGTATCTTAGAACTCGTGCTCTACCTATTATACAAAGTTCAACATCCCAACATCTTCATATACAACAGCAGCAACATTCATCGACAATAAGGCAGTACTAGCTATGAGTCAAACTCCTAGAAAGGTATCGGAAAGCCAACGAAAGTCATTAACGATCTGGAACAGTGACAAAAAAGGGGAGAAATCAGAGCAAATAAGAATAAATTAGTTCAAGTGACTTATACTCTATGAGACACACAGGTGGCACTCTAATTGGTAAAACAAATGCACTACAACTTAGGTTGCCTATTTATATGTTTACATTCCGATATTTAGATAAATCGGTTGATTAGTCTATTTTTCACAGCTGATTGAAAAAGAAGCAACACGTCGTTTTGTTAAAATGGAAAAAGCAGAGTATCGTGCGTTGATTAAATACTTTTTAATTAAGGGTATGAAAGCTACCGAAGTAAAAGATGAGTTACGGAAAACACTAGATGATTCTGCTCCATCATCCGCCACAATAAGTAGATGGGTAAGTGAATTTAAACGTGGTAGAAGAAGCACCCAAAATCGTGACTTCTAAGGAAATGATTATAAAAATCCATAATATTATTACGCAAGATCGACGACTCAAAGTGAGAGATATAATAGACATGGTAAACATTTCAACAGAATGCAAACAAGGCGATGGCATCAATTTTTTGGGATTCAAAGGGCATTTTGATCGTTGATTATCTTCAGAAAGGTGCCACAATAAACGGACAATATTATGCAGAACTTCTACAAAAATTAAATGTTGAGATTCACGCTAAACGGCCAGGAATGGCAATGAAAAAGATTCTGTTTCACCAAGGCAACGCTCCCTCGCATACCAGCACAGTTGCGATATCCAAAATCCACGAGTTGCATTTCCAATTAGTACCGCATGCGCCTTATTCGCCGGATCTAGCCCCTTCCGACTTCCACCTTTTTCCAAAATTGAAAACGGCACTAGATGGAAAGAAATTTTCGTCCAACGACGAGCTTATCAACTTCGTAAATGAGTATTTTGCAAGCCCTCCGGAATCGCATTTTAGAGATGGCATAAGGGCATTGGAGCACCGTTGGAATAAATGTATTGCTCTTTTATGAGAATTTATTGAAAAATAAAATTTATTTTGTATTTAAAAAATTCATTTTTCTTTCCCATTCTCACTACTTGACAAACTACCCTCGTACCTGATAAAAACGTATTTTCATGAAGCATAAAAACTTGGGCTTGAAATTAACTAAATTGAACTGGCTGATTGAGGATCGGTCTAAACTTCTACTCGAAAATAAGCTTACTGTGCATAAAGTGATTAAAAGACCAATATGGACCTATGGTGTCAACTATGGGGTACCACAAATACGTAAAATGTTGAAATTACCCAAAGGCTTCAAAGTAAAACGCTACGAACTATTGCAATTGCAAATGTTCCTTAGTACATCTGTAATGCATGCCTACACCGTAACCTACAAATTCCTTCATTGCGAGAAAAAGTGCAATGCGTGAGTGCAAAATGCCTCCAAAAGTTAGAGGCGCATCCTAACTATTTGACTGCTAACCTTGTAGATAGCAACATAACAATGTATCGCTTAAGAAGACATTTTATTCTGAATTTAAATTACAGATAAGTTTAGATTAAGTTAAGGATCTAGCAATATATTATTAAGTATTAAGATGATGTTAATTATTAAGTTAAGATTTTAGTGTACGAGGGTAGTTTAACAAGTAGTTAGAATGGAAAAGAAAAACGAATTTTTTAAATACAAAATAATTTTTATTTTCCAATATGTTCTCCTAAAAGAGCAATACATTTATTCCAACGGTACTCCAATGCCCTTATCCCATCTCTAAAATGCGATTCCGGAAGGCTTGCAAAATACTCACTTACGAAGATGATAAGCTCGTCGTTAGACAAAAATTGCTTTCCACCTAGTGCCGTTTTCAATTTTGGAAAAAGGTGGAAGTCGGAAAGGGCTAAATCCGGCGAATAAGGCGCATGCGGTACTAATTGGAAATGCAGCTCGTGGATTTTGGACATCGCAACTGTGCTGGTATGCGAGGGAGCGTTGTCTTGGTGAAACAGAATCTTTTTCTTTGCCATTCCTGGCCGTTTAGCACGAATTTCAATATTTAATTTTTGTAGAAGTTCTGCATAATATTGTCCGTTTATTGTGGTACCTTTCTGAAGGTAATTAATGAGCAAAATGCTCTTTGAATCCCAAAAAATTGATGCCATCACCTTGTTTGCCGATAAAGTGGTTTTCGCTTTCTTCGGAGGTGCAGAACCATGTTCTAACCATTGTTTGGACTGTTGTTTAGTTTCAGCTGTACCGTAGTGTATCCAAGTTTCATCGCAAGTAACAAATCGCCTACAAAAATCAATCGGATTCCGCTTATAGAGGTCCAAACACTCATTGGAAATGCGCAAACGAGTGAACTTTTGATCAGTCGTAAGCAATCGCGGCACCCATCTTGCCGAAAGCTTGGAAAGGTCCAATTCTTTAGTTAAAATGTGGTGTACGCGTTCTGTTGAAATGTTTACCATGTCTCCTATCTCTCTCACTTTGAGTCGTCGGTCTTGCGTAATAATATTATGGATTTTTATAATCATTTGCTTAGAAGTCACGATTTTGGCTGCTCCAGAGCGCGCTTCATCAACACAGCTTGTTCTACCACCTTTAAATTCATTTGCCCATCTACTTATTGTGCCGGATGATGAAGCAAATTCACCTAATGTTTCCCGCAACTCATCTTTTATTTCGGTAGCTTTCATACCCTTAATTACGAAGTATTTAATCACCGCACGATACTCTGCTTTTTCCATTTTAACAAAACGAATTTTCGCTTCTTTTTCAATCAGCTGTCAAAAAATAAACTAATCAACCGATTAATCTAAATATCGGAATGTAAACATATAAATAGGCAACCTAAATTACAGTGCATTTATTTGACCAATTAGAGCGCCACCTATAAGTCATTCTCACTACTTGTCAAACTATCCTCGTATTACATTTACTATAGGACTGGTACAGCCATCCTATTCGTCAAATTTACGCCTACACTAAAACTTTTTCTTAATAGAAAGAGCATTCAGTAGGCAGCGGAGCAGTATTGAGTAAGATTTTGAGAACAATCATTAAAAAACGCCATAATGGCCCTTCGGCATCGTTGGCTCCAACGCATTAAAATTGCAGACGAATATGTTGAAACGTAACAAAAAATTTAGTGACCTACTTTATTTATTTCATTTAGAATTTTGCTTTTTATCAATTCATCCACGAAATATTAAATACGCTTAAGTAGCTTTCTAAATTTGAAAATATTTGAAAAGTTTAAATTCATGTCTTGTTACAAAAAGTAAATAAATTAATTCATTCAAGTCTGTAACAATTCAATAACACTAATAATAACTATTATTGACAATATGTTATAAACTCACCACGTAGTCTTCCATTCCTAATGTTTTAAATGACCTTGTAATACTGTAGACTATTTACAAATCATTTTCTTGACAACCTTGCTGGAGGAACCATATCTGTAAATGAAATAATGAAATTTTATCTATTTCTGTACACCAAATATAGTAAAACAATAATGCAGAGTAGTTTTATCTAGATTCGGAACTGCACACTATAAGAATGTGCAATATTTCATGCTTATCAAGTACGGTGTCAACGTTTAGAAAATAAAACAAGTAAATTATTCCATTCGTCTGCAGAAGATTTTTATCAGTCACGAATAAGTATTTATTGCTTAAAGGAAACCATATGGGCAGGGAAGATGTAGATTCGCCGAATATACAAATTTATAATTGAAAATGATTAAATTTATGGTCAACTCTAATCCTCGATATCCACATGAAGACGTAAATACCTACATACGAGGTTGGTCTCAGAAGTACCCGACCCAACAAAGAAAACACAAAAATTTTGGAAAGAAATATATTTATTTTTCAACATAATCTCTATTCAGCTCTATACACTTTCCCAGCGATGTTCAATAAGTTCAATACCCTTTTTATAATAAGAACTGTCTTGCTCTAAAAAATAGCCATTAACTGCCGACGTCACTTTTTCATCGTTGGAAAAATCTTTGACCACTGAGCTATTTTTTCAAGTTCGGAAACAGAAAATAATCCGAGGGGGCTAAATCTGGCGAATAGTGTGGATGAGGTAGCAATTCAAACTTTAATTCATTAATTTTCGCCATTGCGATAACGGATTTGTGAGCTTTCTTTCTTAGCCAAATGCGGCCGTTTTTGCTTGATTTCTTAGCTCAAACGTTGCAATAAGTTCGCATAATACTTGGCGTTGATAGTTTTTCCTTTTTCAAGGTAGTTAATGAAAATTATTCCACGCGCATCCCAAAAAACCGATGCCATGACCTTGCCTGCAGATGAAGCGGTCTTCGCCTACTTTGGAGCCGGTTCTCCCTTTTGAGTCCATTGTTTTGATTGTTCTTTTGTCTCGTGTGTGAAGTGGTGGACCCATGCTTCATCCATTGCTATGAAGCGACGCAAAAATTCTGCTTTGCTGCTGTAAAACTTCGCTAAACATTCAATTGAAACATCTTTGCGACACTGTTTTTGGTCGAGTATGAGCAAACGCGGTACCCATCTTGCACATAGGTTTCTCCTGTCAAAATTTTCAGATAATATGTACTACTATGTCTGCTAGCTCGCACACTTACGGTCGACGATCATCCAATACCGCTTTGAAGATTTTCTTCACCATTTCTGGAATCGTCACCTCATTTGGTCGACCGCTGCGATTCTCGTCTTGGCAGCTCGTACGGCCTCGTTTAACTCTGCTACCCAATATTTCACTGTCGTAAACGAAGGAGCAGACTCACCCAGAGTAGAATCCAGTTCAGCTTTTATATCGGTTGGGCTGTGGCCTTTCAAATAAAAGCATGTATCACGTAACGATGACCAATTTTCTCCATTTTTACAAATGCGCTGAAAACGTTCACTATTGATGGCTGCCGAACAAATACTAAACAACCATATAGTCTGATCTCTCTCATCAATTCTGCCCTTGTCAAGCATCAGATACATTTCTTCTACAGTGACTTTAAAACCAGCACTGCTGACCGTGGTTCATCTTTCCCTTGAGTTTTTGTCCTGAAGCTTTAGAACGTCTCACATATTCTTTACCACTTTTTAAACGGTATCGAAGCGAACGACTTATTTCTTGACATGCTTGCCAATATGGATGATAAATTCCGAATGGGTGTTCTCAAAACCGTGGATTTTACCAATCTTTACATCGTCTAAAGCTTTGAATATTTGTTGTTTTGAATAATTGTTAATGGATAATAATTTACACTGATTGTACATGTAGTCCATTAAGGCAGCAAGTACAAATATTATCAAGTGCAACAACAGCAAAACTGAAATAGCATTATATTTGTATTTTGACCTATCAAAGAATAGTTTATTGTGTAAAATACTAGTGTTCATAATAAAACATAGCCTAAATTATTAGAATATTCTTAAATACAAGAAAGTAAATTTCAATTCGCTATACACTTATGTAGCAGTTATAAGTTAATATATTGGGTTGGCAACTAAGTACTTTCGGTTTTTACTGATAGAGAGCGTTGCTTTATTTTTTGTATAACGTATGTTAGTGCTGAAGTGCAGAAGCAAGTAGTGCGTGATTTTTATTAAAGCTATTAGTTGTGGGTTAATTTTAAATGGAGTGCAGAAACGAACATTTTCGACATATTTTACTATTTTATTTCCGTAAAGGAAAGAAAGCTGCTGCGGCCCACAGAAAGATATGTGAAGTTTATGGTGCTAACTGCTTAACAGAGTGCACGTATCAGAGTTGGTATAAAAAATTCCGTTCTGGAGATTTTTCCCTCAAAGGTGAGCAAAGGTCGGCCAACTGAAGTTGATGATAACCAAATCAAAGTTATAATTGAAGAGGATCGTCATATAACTGTTCGAGAGGTTGCGAAGAGGCTACATGTATCGCACACAACAATTGAAAAACATTTATAATGTCTTGGGCTAGTTAAGAAGCTTGATATTTGGGTGCCTCACGAATTGAAAGAAATTCATTTAACACAAAGAATCAACTTTTGCGATATGCACCT
The DNA here is from genome assembly GCA_031893035.1 of Dermolepida albohirtum. Lineage (NCBI taxonomy): Eukaryota > Metazoa > Arthropoda > Insecta > Coleoptera > Scarabaeidae > Dermolepida > Dermolepida albohirtum. The sequence goes on along the minus strand of JAVIWB010004151.1, from coordinate 482,878 downwards.
TAGTCGAAATGAAAACGACCATTTCCTAAAAAGAATCATCACTGGTGATGAAAAATGGGTCCTGTACACTAACATAATTCGAAAACGATCATGGAGCAAACACGATAAACCAGCTCAAACCACATCGAAAGCTGAATTGCATCCAAAAAAGATCATGCTGTCAGTTTGGTGGGATTACAAAGGTGTTGTGTTTTTTGAGCTGCTTCCAAGGAACCAAACGATCAATTCTGATGTTTACTGTCAACAATTAATAAAACTGGATGAAGCGATCAAAGAAAAACGGCCAGAATTGTCAAATCGGAAAGGTGTAGTTTTCCACCAAGATAATGCAAGGCCACACATCTTTGGCAACTCGTGGGAAACTATCGGAGCTTGGCTGGGAAGTGATACCACATCCACCATACAGCCCTGATCTAGCACCATCTGATTACCATTTATCTCGAAGTTTGCAGAATTCTTTGAATGGTAAAACTTTCGCAAATGACGATGACCTTCACTCGCACCTGGTTCAGTTTTTTGCTGATAAGGACCAGAAATTTTATGAGCGCGGAATCATGCAGCTGAAAGAAAGATGGCAAAAGGTCATTGAGCAAAATGGAAAATATATAATTGATTAAAAACTATTCTCTGTTTAAAAAGAAGTGTTTTATTTTATACTACAATACCGAAAGTACTTAGTTGCCAACCCAATATTTTCTACATTCATATAACGAAAGTTTGGAATTAATCTAAAGACATTTAGTTAGAAAATAGTCTGCAAAAAACGACATAATTGAAACTCAGATTCGCATGCAACTGTGTAAACAATATGGACTTAAGGCATTATGGAACTTTACTCGCAATATGTGCTTGTTTGTTTTATCGTCGTATATGCTTTGGTATAGCTGATATTTACGTGTGTATAAAGGTACATATGTATATTCTGCAAAGGAAGCATAACATTTATTTATTATTATACGAGTTGTGTACGTTGTCAACAACGAAAACGCATTTTGCATATGAAAACGCATATATTGCAGCTTGGTGAAGTGCAAAGTAAATAATAGAATTGCCACGTGATTTAGAAACAATAAACTTATATACTGTGTATGTGTTCTTTATAAACAACAATATTTAAAAATGGTACAATTCAAAATTATAATTACGTACTTATGGACGTAAATTCGAATATACTGAGCTATATTATATATGTATTTCAGTATATCATCATTACTAGATAAATTATCTTGTTACGGTCTCGCACCTTGCCTCTTTCAGTTAACACAATTCTATCTTGAGAAACGACTTAATTACGTATTCTACAATAGATTAAATTCAACAACATTCGATTCGTCATCTGGAGTTCCTCAGGGGTCAAACCTTGGCTCATTATTGTTTTTACTTTTTGTAAATGATTTATTACTGACCTCGCCTTGTGCTGCCTTGTGCAATGCCGACGAAGTAAAAATTTTTACAGCTGTTTCTTCCATTGAAGATGTCAATCGGCTTCACGCGAGTCTAGAGCTTATTTCAGCTTGGCCTAAGTCTAATTGTCTTTGTTCTAACATAGACAAATGTTTTGTCAAGTCATTTAATCGCAGGTTATCTAGTATTTCTCTTACTCATACTCCCTAAATGGAGACAAGTTGAAAGTTGACTCCATCAAGGACACGATAGTTTCTTTGATTCCTCATTGAGTGTTAATTTGCATATTCGTAAAATTTGTCTCTCTGTGGCTAAGAGTGCTGGCTTATTGAAAATACTGTGCTTTGCATTAGTTGTCAGTAAGCTGGAATATGAATCGACTGTATGGTATCCCTTATACGATTTGTAGATAAACGCAATCGAACGCGTTCAACGTCGATTTCTGAAATTCCTTACTTACAAGTCTTCGGGCATGTATGCTGAGCGTGACGTCGATTACAATGTTATGTTGGAGGAGCACAATGTTCAACGACAGGAACGCAGATCCAGACATAGTGCTCATTTTATTTACAAGCTGGTGAATAATCGGATTGACTGTTTAGACCTCCTGGCCAAACTACACTTCGCTGTTGCTCGCGCCTCCACCAGAAGCGCTGCCACATTTGTCTACGGTGCACTGAAGACGAATCTCCTCTAGAAGACCCCCTGTATCATATGTCATTGAACGCCAACAAACTCTACAGTGATATTTTTGCCGGTTCCCTTACTTGTTAATTTTCGATTATTTTAAGTTATTGTTAAATGTTTAGTGGTATTATTTTTATTTCTACATTATTAATTACTTTTGAAATTTATTTTTATTGTATGTACTTGGTCTTAACATATTTGTATTACAATGTTTCGTTCTATAATTGGGTTCGCCTGTTGGGCAATAAATATATTATTAGTATTATAATTAATATAATATCACTTAAAAACGCCTGTGACGATTTGAACTTAGTTTAAATTAATAAAATATATGCGAGGCTGCAAAATTTAAACTAGGAAATTCTCTGAAAATGTTCAGCACCTTTGCACATTTTTCATGACTAGGAAACATCATAAAGCCAGTGGACAAAAGTATGAAAAATAAAATAAAGTAAAATAACAACACAAACATCTATTGTTTCTGTTGTATTAAGTCCCGAAACAATATACAGTGTGTATCAGCCAGATGGAATAAATTCGATAATAATTAAATGGAAGGGTGTTCGAAAAAACGCTCGGACACGTCGATTGGGATTTTTAGTTGCGTATTTTTTTAAATAAAAAGTTTATATACAGGCTGTGTCATGTAAAAGTGGTCAGTACTAACTTTCTTATTTTAAATACAACACCCTGTCAAATATTAAATTTTTGGATTCTTTAGAAAATTCCAGACATATTTCATATACAATGTCCTATACCTATCTTCGACTGTTTCGAAAATATTAAATGTTTTCAGATTAATAATTTTGTTTACAATTAAAATAAGATTTTCACATAATAGTTTGTTTACCGAACTATTAAGTGAAAATCTTTAATTGTACTTGTACTTCGTTTTAAAATACCTTGCCTTAGCAAAGTGTTGTCAGTGTCATAACTGTTTGAATTTCGTTAACTACATTTCAGTAAAATGGTTCATTTAACAGAAATGCACAAAATAACAATTCTGCAGATGATTGGTTATGGAGGTAACACACGGACACAAATGGAAGTTGCTCACTTATTTCTTGAGAAATTTCCAAATTTGCTGCCTATATCCCAAGGAACAATTAGTAAAATAGAAAAGCAGTTTCGCGAGTTTGGACATGTAAGGCAAATAAAAAAACCAGCTGCGAATGCAGTAAGTAATGATACCAAACTGGATATTGTGCTTGAGTTTGAAGAAAACCCGCATACTTCTAGTAGACAAGCAGCGTCAATGTTCGATGTTTGCCATTCATCGATTACTCGCACATTAAAAGAAAATAAAATGCATCCCTATAAAATTATACCAACTCAGGAGCTCATGGAAGACGACTTTGATAGGAGAAAGTATTTTTGTGAACAAATGATGACAATGTTAGATAACAATGTGATCCAATTAGAACATATTTTATTTTCTGATGAGTGTACCTTTATGCTTCACGGTCATGCTAATCGTCAAAATTGCCGCTATTGGTCCAGGGAAAATCCTCACTGGATGAGGGAAGAAGACACTCAATATCCTGATAAGGTTAAGGTTTGGGCAGGAATTGTTTGAGATCATATCATAGGTTCCTTTTTCATTGATGGAAATTTAAATGGCGACAATTATTTAGCATTGCTTCAAAATAATCTCGTGCCAGCTTTGACAAACTTATATCCTGATCTAGCAAACCCACAAGTTTCAGCAAATACGATGTGGTTCCAGCAAGATGGAGCACCACCCCATTACCAAATCAATGTCCGGCAGTACCTCAACCAAATATTCCCGAATCGGTGGATAAGTAGGCGAGGATCGATGGAATGGCCAGCACGATCCCCTGATCTAACGCCATTAGACTTCTTCTTATGGGGATATGTCAAGAGTATAGTATACAAAACTAAACCCCTCGACTTAGCTGACTTAAGAAGACGAATAATAGTTGCGATTAGATCGGTCGCACTTGAGATGTTGAGCAACGTTAGAAAAGAATTTTATTTAAGATTAGGATGTTGTCAAGACGTTTGCGGCGAACACTTTGAACATCTCCTACAGTGACATTGATGTCTTTCTTGTTATTTTTTACATTATCAAAAATTTTTCAAATTAATCTGAAAACATTTAATATTTCCGAAACAGTCGAAGATAGGTATAGGACATTGTACATGAAATATGTCTGGAATTTTCTAAAGAATCCAAAAATTCAACATTTGACAAGGTGTTGCATTTAAAATAAGAAAGTTGATATTAACCACTTTTATATGACACAGCCTATATATAAACTTTTTATTTAAAAAAATACGCAACTAAAAATCCCAATCGACGTGTCCGAGCGTTTTTTCAAACACCCTTCCATTTAATTATTATCGAATTTATTCCATTTGGCTGATACACACTGTATAATGCAAATATAACGTATGTATGTTGTTTAATTATGCGAACCGCTTTCAAAAGCACGAGCCAAAACCACCTCATGCTTATGCAGCTCCATTGTTACACTATTACTGTTATAACAACGCCATTACGGAATAGACGATTAATTGGGTATATTAAGTATTCGTTGTATCCGCTGTAGATTTTTGTTTATTTCGATTTTCTCATAAATTTTAACTATTAAACAAGCATAGAAACGGATGCTACTTCCAAACCAAGTACAATGTAGTATCACGCCCATTTCTCCGCTAAAAAGACGTGATCGTTTAGACCATATTTTGTTGTTTATTGGCAATACCATGACGGAAACTGGCAATTTGAGATTCACTGCTACATCATCTGCCAAAAAACATTTTGTAGTAGACATGTCCCTTTACAAAATGGTCCGCATAATTAAAAATCAGAGTATAATTACGAGGATAACGTCTTCGTCAAACACACCTACGTGTACGACTGCATATTGTAATATTTTTCAAGGTAACTTTCAGTAGTTCAATGAAAACTTATATCACATCTACGCGAATAACATAAATCGTATGGTGAATTAGGAAATACTAATAAAATCAGCAGTGTTTAAACTATTTTGCGACGTTATTTGAATGGTAAGTTATATAGATGCATAAAGAAATATACAATAAGAACTAAGCAAAATCCCAAAAAAAAACTGACCAAGGAAAGGCAATAAATCTTCTCAGATTTTTACTCAGCAAAGTTTGCATGCTGAGGTAAAACAAACAGGACTGTCGACTACATATTACTGGAGCATATTGAAACTTTTCTCCTGGATTACGTCTATTTCCATCTATATTTCATAGAATACTTGTTATTTGTTTAGTCGCCATACTATATTTTGTTCAATATACATATTGGTCGAGAGAGGGAGATATGATATTATTCATTATTTTCTGTATCGAAAGATATGATAATACACTCAGAAAGAATCGTTCATTAATAACACAAATCAACCTGACGATCCGTGATATCGGTGAAACATATGTAGTTGATATGGTGTTATTAATAATAGAATGATTCTTTTTAACATTCTTTAATTGGCATAAAGCCTAAATGTAAGTTTCTGTCTATTATACACTGGAAACATAGTCTCCGATCTGTAAGATAGAAGCGTTCTTGCTTTGTCGGTCAATACATTTAGGTATTGGTCGAGAGAGGGAGATATGATATTATTCATTATTTTCTGTATCGAAAGATATGATAATACACTCAGAAAGAATCGTTCATTAATAACACAAATCAACCTGACGATCCGTGATATCGGTGAAACATATGTAGTTGATAGGGTGTTATTAATAATAGAATGATTCTTTTTAACATTCTTTAATTGGCATAAAGCCTAAATGTAAGTTTCTGTCTATTATACACTGGAAACATAGTCTCCGATCTGTAAGATAGAAGCGTTCTTGCTTTGTCGGTCAATACATTTATGTATTGGTCGAGAGAGGGAGATATGATATTATTCATTATTTTCTGTATCGAAAGATATGATAATACACTCAGAAAGAATCGTTCATTAATAACACAAATCAACCTGACGATCCGTGATATCGGTGAAACATATGTAGTTGATAGGGTGTTATTAATAATAGAATGATTCTTTTTAACATTCAATATACATTGTAAGACTTTAAATTCATTACTAACTCTTCTATTATTTTTTCGCTTTAGTATTTTACATTGAAACTTGAACTGTAACCAAATATTTGCCCATCGCTGTATGTTAAGGAAGCTACTTGGATTAATACAGAAATTCTCAGGCATTTTATTTTACTTTTGTAATTACGAGGTTGGAACAATCACCTCTTCTGAAATAAGAAGACTTAAAAATTCCCAACAATATTACGTAAAATCTTTTACAATAATGAATTTTCAAGTATTATTAAGTATATGCTTAATAATGCAAGAACTATCATTAAATATACACATTTTTAAAATACGGCATGTTTTATATAGCTATAGCTATTCATCGTTGGGGAGACTGGGTTCAAGAATGTAGTCAACAACTTAGAAGATGTTCTAGACGACATAGAAGAACAAAAGAATAGGAAACTAAGATTGTATGCCCTTAGGGCACGGCAAGTACATCAGGGATTATGGAGACGTTTTTTTTTTTGGTAGAGAATAACAATGCGTTCCATATATTCGCTTATTTGGGTTGGTTTTGTATCGCCCAAAGCTAACACTGCCTCTCACTCATCGACATCGTGCATAGGTGTAATGTATGGGCAGCTTGGAAGAAAGACTGGAACGATATCATTTTTTCAGACGAATCTTATTTTTGTTTGTGGGCTCGTGATGGTCGTAAACAAATACGACATTGAAGAGGAGAAAGACAATATTTGAATTTTTCCAGAGAACGCGAAACTGAACTTACTAGAGGATTAATGGTTTGGGGCGGAATAAGATACAAGAAGTTGGACTCATTTAAAACTCCGAGGTCATTTAAATGTTCAAATATAAATATTTGTAAAAAATTGGCTTAAAAATATATATTTTTACTGGGTGCTTTTCTTTGTCACACAGTGTTTATATACATATATTTATTTTGCTTTTTATTAATCTTCCTACTGTTTATTATTCTATTTCTAGGGCACGCTCATAAAGAATAAAATAATTAAATATACAGTCGCGGTACGTTTGCATTATGTTTTCTGTTTAACATATATTTATATGTTTCGACTTAACACTTCCCTTCGTTTGTTGAATAAGTTTTTTAATTGTTTTTTTTCATTTTTATTCATAATACGAGGGTTCCTTTATAAATGCTGTCAATTAGTGAATCAGAGTGTGAATGACGAGCGTCCAGCGTACTTTGAGAGCGTTTAAACGCCATTTGTAACCATATCATCTGTCTGTAGAACTTAATAATGGTTAAGAAAATTGATTCGCCCGCCGACTGTGAGGTACCACCTACAATTCGATTCTTGAGTTCAAGAAATTTGTCAGCTGCGGAAATTCACCATCAGGTTTGTGAAATCTACGGTGCTATAAGTGATAGTAAAGTTCGAAAGTGGGTGAATATGTTTAAAAGCGGTCGGGCTAATGATGAGCCACGCACAGACCGACATCTGAAGATTTGGTTCATTGATGTGGATAACAAAATTCGAGAGGGCCGATGATTTATAATTTCAAAATTACTACTTGATTTTCCACACGTTTCAAGATCAATCTTGTACACCCACTAAAATGGTATTGTTGGTGGGTTCCAAGACTGCTTTCTAACGACCACAAAACAAAAACATTAGGCTATGCTTTACCTTTTTTTATTCGATAGCAAAGAGATTAATTTTTGGACCACATCGTTACAAGTGATGAGGCTAGCGTGTTTCACACAACTCCTGAATCCAAGCGACAGTCAATGGAATGGCGACTCACATTTTCGTCAACCAAAGCGAAAGCCAAACAGACAATTTCAGCACGAAAGATCTTGGCAACCATCTCATGCTTATGCAGCTCCATTGTTACACTATTACTGTTATAACAACGCCATTACGGAATAGACGATTAATTGGGTATATTAAGTATTCGTTGTATCCGCTGTAGATTTTTGTTTATTTCGATTTTCTCATAAATTTTAACTATTAAACAAGCATAGAAACGGATGCTACTTCCAAACCAAGTACAATGTAGTATCACGCCCATTTCTCCGCTAAAAAGACGTGATCGTTTAGACCATATTTTGTTGTTTATTGGCAATACCATGACGGAAACTGGCAATTTGGGATTCACTGCTACATCATCTGCCAAAAAACATTTTGTAGTAGACATGTCCCTTTACAAAATGGTCCGCATAATTAAAAATCAGAGTATAATTACGAGGATAACGTCTTCGTCAAACACACCTACGTGTACGACTGCATATTGTAATATTTTTCAAGGTAACTTTCAGTAGTTCAATGAAAACTTATATCACATCTACGCGAATAACATAAATCGTATGGTGAATTAGGAAATACTAATAAAATCAGCAGTGTTTAAACTATTTTGCGACGTTATTTGAATGGTAAGTTATATAGATGCATAAAGAAATATACAATAAGAACTAAGCAAAATCCCAAAAAAAAACTGACCAAGGAAAGGCAATAAATCTTCTCAGATTTTTACTCAGCAAAGTTTGCATGCTGAGGTAAAACAAACAGGACTGTCGACTACATATTACTGGAGCATATTGAAACTTTTCTCCTGGATTACGTCTATTTCCATCTATATTTCATAGAATACTTGTTATTTGTTTAGTCGCCATACTATATTTTGTTCAATATACATATTGGTCGAGAGAGGGAGATATGATATTATTCATTATTTTCTGTATCGAAAGATATGATAATACACTCAGAAAGAATCGTTCATTAATAACACAAATCAACCTGACGATCCGTGATATCGGTGAAACATATGTAGTTGATAGGGTGTTATTAATAATAGAATGATTCTTTTTAACATTCTTTAATTGGCATAAAGCCTAAATGTAAGTTTCTGTCTATTATACACTGGAAACATAGGATAGACGTTCTTGCTTTGTCGGTCAATACATTTATTTGGTCGAGAGAGGGAGATATGATATAATACATTATTTTCTGTATCGAAAGATATGATAATACACTCAGAAAGAATTACGATCCGTGATATCGGTGAAACATATGTAGTTGATAGGGTGTTATTAATAATAGAATGATTCTTTTTAACATTCTTTAATTGGCATAAAGCCTAAATGTAAGTTTCTGTCTATTATACACTGGAAACATAGTCTCCGATCTGTAAGATAGAAGCGTTCTTGCTTTGTCGGTCAATACATTTATGTATTGGTCGAGAGGGAGATATGATATTATTCATTATTTTCTGTATCGAAAGATATGATAATACACTCAGAAAGAATCGTTCATTAATAACACAAATCAACCTGACGATCCGTGATATCGGTGAAACATATGTAGTTGATAGGGTGTTATTAATAATAGAATGATTCTTTTTAACATTCAATATACATTGCAAGACTTTAAATTCATTACTAACTCTTCTATTATTTTTTCGCTTTAGTATTTTACATTGAAACTTGAACTGTAACCAAATATTTGCCCATCGCTGTATGTTAAGGAAGCTACTTGGATTAATACAGAAATTCTCAGGCATTTTATTTTACTTTTGTAATTACGAGGTTGGAACAATCACCTCTTCTGAAATAAGAAGACTTAAAAATTCCCAACAATATTACGTAAAATCTTTTACAATAATGAATTTTCAAGTATTATTAAGTATATGCTTAATAATGCAAGAACTATCATTAAATATACACATTTTTAAAATACGGCATGTTTTATATAGCTATAGCTATTCATCGTTGGGGAGACTGGGTTCAAGAATGTAGTCAACAACTTAGAAGATGTTCTAGATGACATAGAAGAACAAAAGAATAGGAAACTAAGATTGTATGCCCTTAGGGCACGGCAAGTACATCAGGGATTATGGAGACGTTTTTTTTTTTGGTAGAGAATAACAATGCGTTCCATATATTCGCTTATTTGGGTTGGTTTTGTATCGCCCAAAGCTAACACTGCCTCTCACTCATCGACATCGTGCATAGGTGTAATGTATGGGCAGCTTGGAAGAAAGACTGGAACGATATCATTTTTTCAGACGAATCTTATTTTTGTTTGTGGGCTCGTGATGGTCGTAAACAAATACGACATTGAAGAGGAGAAAGACAATATTTGAATTTTTCCAGAGAACGCGAAACTGAACTTACTAGAGGATTAATGGTTTGGGGCGGAATAAGATACAAGAAGTTGGACTCATTTAAAACTCCTAGGTCATTTAAATGTTCAAATATAAATATTTGTAAAAAATTGGCTTAAAAATATATATTTTTACTGGGTGCTTTTCTTTGTCACACAGTGTTTATATACATATATTTATTTTGCTTTTTATTAATCTTCCTACTGTTTATTATTCTATTTCTAGGGCACGCTCATAAAGAATAAAATAATTAAATATACAGTCGCGGTACGTTTGCATTATGTTTTCTGTTTAACATATATTTATATGTTTCGACTTAACACTTCCCTTCGTTTGTTGAATAAGTTTTTTAATTGTTTTTTTTTCATTTTTATTCATAATACGAGGGTTCCTTTATAAATGCCGTCAATTAGTGAATCAGAGTGTGAATGACGAGCGTCCAGCGTACTTTGAGAGCGTTTAAACGCCATTTGTAACCATATCATCTGTCTGTAGAACTTAATAATGGTTAAGAAAATTGATTCGCCCGCCGACTGTGAGGTACCACCTACAATTCGATTCTTGAGTTCAAGAAATTTGTCAGCTGCGGAAATTCACCATCAGGTTTGTGAAATCTACGGTGCTATAAGTGATAGTAAAGTTCGAAAGTGGGTGAATATGTTTAAAAGCGGTCGGGCTAATGATGAGCCACGCACAGACCGACATCTGAAGATTTGGTTCATTGATGTGGATAACAAAATTCGAGAGGGCCGATGATTTATAATTTCAAAATTACTACTTGATTTTCCACACGTTTCAAGATCAATCTTGTACACCCACTAAAATGGTATTGTTGGTGGGTTCCAAGACTGCTTTCTAACGACCACAAAACAAAAACATTAGGCTATGCTTTACCTTTTTTTATTCGATAGCAAAGAGATTAATTTTTGGACCACATCGTTACAAGTGATGAGGCTAGCGTGTTTCACATAACTCCTGAATCCAAGCGACAGTCAATGGAATGGCGACTCACATTTTCGTCAACCAAAGCGAAAGCCAAACAGACAATTTCAGCACGAAAGATCTTGGCAACCATCTTTTGGAACAAGAAAGGGGTTTTATTAGTGAATTATATGGCGAGAAACACAACAATCAATTCTAATGCGTATTGTGTGATCTCGAGAAAGCTCCGGCGTGCCATACAATATAAGCGGCGTAACCCACTGTTTTTCGGGGTGATGTTGCTCCATGACAATGCAAGACCACATATGTCCGCACAAGCACAAAACCTAATTAAGTCTTTTAGACAAGAACAACTGGACCATCCAGTCCAGACCTTACACCCAGTGATTTTCATCTGTTTCGGTACTTAAAAGAGAGCCTTGGTGGTCAACCGTTCAACGATGTCGAAGACATAAAAACTGCAGTAATGGATTGGGTTTCTTCACAGGCGGCAGATTTCTTTAAAGTCGAAATCCAAAAACCTGCTGAGCGGTATGACAGATTTTTGAACAAAAATAGAAATAAAGTAGATGAAAGTATGTAGAATATGGAAATAAGTATCTTTTAATTAAAAAACGGACTCGTTTACAAAACAACCCTCGTATAAAGCCTATTTGATACAAACAGCTGACCATTGCCTATGCATTTTACAAACTCAAAAACAATCAGTGTAATTATAGGAACATTACGATACTAGAAAATCTGTAGTTCAACTAGCTTTACAGAAGTGAAGGAATAAAGAAAATTAAACTTTACCGTTACCGCAATGTAGGTTACATGTACATTCGATATATGGTCATTATCTAATTGTTTAGTGGCCAGATCAATATGTTCAAAGCTTCTAAAGTCATTTAAAGGGAAACATCGCTTCTGAAACAATGTCTAGTGGAGGACCAACGAGGAATTTTGAAGGTACAACAACAAGCACAACCAGTACAACGTGTACATTACATGCCATCGATTTTCTAACGTGTTTCAATAGACAAAGGTGTCAGTATGGGACAGAATTTCGAAATTGGTAATGTAATCGTTTTATACACTTGTCGTCTACGTTATACATGTGTATCAGATATATATTACTTGTATATAATAGTAACTTTAATAGTCGTATTGCCAACTAACAGAATTTTAAATGAAAAAGATTAGCTTTTTATATATATTTTGAAAGTGTGATTTTTCTTAACTAGTTACACTGTAATGTATTGATGCATGGGAGACAATGTGCTAAATAAAAGATGTAATTAAATATAATGAATCGTAAAACTTCGTTTGATTTAATTAAATCAAATTCGTCCAGAAAAATGCATGTTTATCCGTTCTACCTGCATTTTAATCTAATATTATGTACGTACTCATTATGCACTTATGTATATCATATACATACGTATAACAAAGTATCAGTAAACAAAAAATACGCAGGACAATCATCACATGGGTGAAGCCTTTGTTTAAAAGTGATTGTCTTTATTCTGTTGTGTCTTCTCACAAACAATGTTCGATTTTGTATGTTATACGTATGTATATTATCTAGTTGTGTCTATTTTTACAAAAAACAGCGTTTCCAAATAAAATTAGAAAAGAAAACAAAAATAATAAATAATAAATAACGAAAATGAATGTGATTAGATGTTTTATTTCATTATTGCAATTCTTTTATTAGTAAAGAATGAAATATTATATTCTTCGCTTTCGAAAGACATGCTTGTATTTCTTAATAAAGGCTTTGGAAACCTTTAAATACTATTATTAAAATAAAATAAAAATATTAACAGAAAACCAAAGTTAAATATAATTTAATGTTTCCTGATTTTCATAACCGTGGCATAGACTATACATATTTACATTATAAATAGGTTTCAATACCGTCTTCGTTATGACAATAACAATTCTTGACAGGAATCTGTCAACGTCGCTAAACGTAGATACTTCTTATTTGCAGATAAATATTTTCTTCTCGAGAGGGCGTTTTAACGTAATCGTATATACAAATCCGGCTATAGTATAATAATATTTACCTACAACCTAGTTTTAGAAGACTATATAGATATACATTATGTATAAGTATCTATCAGGGAATCCTCGATCCTCCATTAAATTAAACATATACGCACATACGTTTAATTTATTCAAGAATCTAATCCCACTTAATCGTGGATTATAGATCCTTATCCTCGCGAAATTCAAAGGCATCGGAGTATGATCTCATTCAACTTTCAACGTGAGTAGCAATGATAATAACACCCTGTTTACGACGCGTTTCGAGTATTCAACTCTGTAGTATTATTAACGCACTTATTCTCTGTAGATTATCAGATCGATTGTAATACAGCAAAGAATGAAAAAAGTACCTTCTATCACCCAAACATTCAATTGTCCGAAAAAACAAAGTTCATGTTATTGTCTTATTAACTTTTAAATGATTCTCAGATGTTCACCAAATGCCCTATGCCAAGTTTAAAAGTGTTCTGTCCATATATTCGTCATGACAACAATGTTGTACATTTGGGGGGCGGGGGCTGAACAAGAACTTCGTTCTTTCGGCCAATTACATATTTGGACGATAGAGGGAGATACTATTGTTTTTATTATTTGTTCATAAACCAGTTAACGGCGTTCAACGTGCCAAGTCAATCCAAATCTTCATTTTGGTGCAGTCGACATGTATACACGAATAAAATAAAAAATTATCGTTCGATATAAAAACTCAAAATTTCAGGGAGGCGTAACACAAATGTCATTCATTGGCATGCTTTCTTTATGATACCAGTAAGATCGCTATAAATTAAGAAAAAAGTTCGGTTAAATTCTTTGGCATAAAAGTTATTCCCCGTACAATATATTGCTTTTTACAAAATGAGTTCATTATTTTTCCTAATGCATTGGGTATTCCTCGTACTTTACTGATATATCGGAACTTCCCCGTACTTTATCGGAACATTTGCAACAATATATATAAAATTCCGGAATTACGAAGACGAAGACCGTTTCATCTGCAGGCAAGGTCATGGCATCTGTTTTTTTTGGGATGCGCGTGGAATAATTTTCATTTACTATCTTGAAAAATTAAAAACTATCAACGGCGAGTATTATGCGAACTTATTGCAACGTTTGAGCGAAGAAATCAAGCAAAAACGAGCGCATTTCGCTAAGAAGAAAGTGTTGTTTCATCAAGACAATGCACCAGCTCACAAATCAGTTATTGCAATTGCCAAAATTAATGAATTAAAGTTTGAACTGCTACCTCATGCACCCTATTCGCCAGATTTAGCCCCCTCGGATTATTTTCTGTTCCCAAACTTGAAAAAATGGCTCAGTGGTCAAAGATTTTCCAACAATGAAGAAGTAATATCGGCGGTTAATGGCTATTTTGAGGAGCAAGACAGTTCTTATTATAAAAAGGGTATCGAACTTATTGAACATCGCTGAGAAAAGTGTATAGAACTGAAAGGAGATTATGTTGAAAAATAAATATATTTCTTTCCAAAATATTTGTGCTTTCTTTATTGGGTCGAGTACTTCTGGGACAACCCTCGTATAAGAAAGATATCGGTGGTACAATGCGATAGTAGAGACTTGGTATTACTTCAGATATAAAAACAACTTCACTAAAAAAGTGTTATTGCAAGATATAATAACAAAATACCGAAATAACTTCAAAAACACATTTGAAATCAAATAACAAGTCACAGCCATCATATGCGGTATAAAATATGAAAAATTGTAAAATAAAAACAAATTCAGAAATAAAAATTTAGTTTCTACAAGATTGTGTACATAGAAATGATATTTACTGAGATGCAATTAGAACCGCTTCTGCCATCTGTCCTCAAGGGGATCCTTGCAAACGAAATACCAACTACAGATCAACTCCAGAGAATAACTAAAGCACAAGAGTCCGATGAAACGTTAATACGGCGACCCTTCGAGAAACAAACATCGCAGTTAAAAGCTTGGGAAACCAGAAACATTAATAGATGCTTTCAGAAACTAGTATTTATAAACGATTTTAATTTATCCAACTTTATTGGTTTAATTCTACAAGAAGAAAGAATACTTCATAAACCTTGATTTTTGCCTTTACGAGTAATGAATTGTTACACTTCGCATACAAATAATAATTCTCTATATTATGTTTTTTAAAATTAAGTTATTTAAATTTAAAAATAGTTCGAGTTTCAAGTCATAAATTATTATTTACCTTGACCTTTTTGTGATATATACAAATGCAGGAATCTTTTGTATTCGTCACGTGCTGTCCAACTGTAATAAAGCAACGTCTACCCGCCGTTTTCTAGGAAGTCGAATATAGCGCGCCAACATTCTCGTTTGCTATTGGGTGGTTCAAACATGACCAGTATCCTAACCCTTTAGCATACGGGGTGTCTTAAGAGCAGCCGCGTGTAAGTCACGGAGACTTCTTCTCAGACCATGACAAAGGACACACGCATTCCTTTGACGTGATCGTGAAGTTGTTTTCCCGCGTTTGTTGTGTTAATGTGTTTAAGTTCGCGTTCGCGGAAAATACACAGCTTCCTGGTCCAGGATATATACTCGTACATATACACAAACACGCAAGTACACGCATCGCCCGATGCACATTTTAATCTCTTTAACTCTTTTTATATTTTATTAAACAGCTAAATATCGTTAGACTTATCTTTTATTACAGCTTTGCTATTACGTTCATCATATTCTTGTTAATTATCTTTATTTAACACATTCAAGCTTTAAGAATTAATTTAACTTGTGAATAAAATTTTAAAAGCATTCCTGTCGTTTTATTTCCACTAAAAATCTTTCTTTCAGCTTAGCACACCTCCAGGACTTTTGATGCTCATTGTACACAACTACTAATTATTAACTCCTTACATTAACATTGAATTAACCGTCATTCATTTTCATCTTCTTCAAAGGAGGAGGTAATAGAACGAAACTAAAAATAGAATAAAGCCTTTTCTTCTTTCACTTATTTATTAGTTTAGTCTAAAAATATTGTCTCAGTGTGTTCTGGCATTTCTGAAGAGTTCAACACAACTAAATGTAAGGGTACAACTTCCAATATTCGTATATATCTGTGTGATTTACCTTATTTACCTTAACCGTTTCACGATAGGGATATTTAAATATGCTGTTTGTATATTAGTCAGGTTTTGTTTCTAAAAATTGCTTTCTTAACTTCTAGAGTTAGCACTTGAAGCGCTCGATCAGCAGCGCAGCTTCGAAGAAGTGCAAGGGTATAGCAAAAGTTTCATCTGGAGAACCGTCAGTCAGTTATCGTTCACCATTAAGTTCAATACTTATTAAATAAGTATTTGTATTCATTGTATTAGGAGTTTTGTATGGTTTAGTTTAATTATGTTACAAACTAAAGAAGCGTATCGTTGAGTTTCCAGATTGAACGATGGAGCTAAAGTATTTTGTTCCCAAATGAAATTGAATGTAAAAACACGTGGATAGTACACATCTTGAAAATTAAAATAGTTACGTGAGATTGAAAAGACAATTTATATTCGGTTGATTGATTACACTTACTAGGTATATGTGGGTCATGTGAAGTAAGGTGTCTCATTGCTATTCTAGGTTCAGTTTAATTACGTTACAAACTAAAGAAGCTTATTGTTAAATTTCCATATTAAACGATGGAGCTAAAGCATTTTGTTGCTAAATGAAATTGAATGTAGAAACACGTGGATAGTATCCATCTTATAAAATTGAAAAAATTACGTGAGATTGAGTGGACAATTTATATTCGCTCTAGGATTAACTTTGATTATACTTACTAGACATAGTTCATATGAAGTAAGGTGTCTCATTGCTATTCTAGGTTCAATTTAATTATGTTACAAACTAAAGAAGCTTGTCGTTGAGTTTCCAGATTGAACGATGGAGCTAAAGTATTTTGTTCCTAAATGAAATTGAATATAAAAACACGTGGATAGTACACATCTTAAAAAATTTAAAAAATTACGTGAGATTGAATGGAAAATTTATATTCGCTTTAGGATTAACATTGATTACACTTACTAGATGTAGGTCATATGAAGTAAGGTGTCTCATTGGTATTCTACCATTTAATTTATTACATAATGAATCATTTTGTTCTTTCTAGATAAGTATTCAAAGTGAAAATTAGGTAATCGGACAATTTAATGAAAAAATATAACATCAGTGCGTGATAAAATTGAAACCAGCATCATTAAATCAGAACTAAAAAAAAAAAACTCAGGTTATGTGCGGACGAATCGGCTCGCCGAACAAAATGTATTTCTAATAGTACGTACAATGGAACCGCTTAAACAAGCAGTTTCAATTTTACCTGTTAGTCAAGTATCACAGAAATAATTGGAAAAGAGGTGCTAAATATAATGAAAAAAAATGGATTTTCAAAAAATCAACTCATTGTTTATGACTGACTATGCCGTAAACATGCTACCTGTAAGACAGTCTCTTAAATAAGACTGTGGTAACTTGCCACACGATATACAAACTTTATTTCTCGTGGCACAAACTATTCGACTGTGTCATCTAGAGCCAACTCATTGTTTATGACTGACTATGCTGTAAACATGCTTTCTATAAGACAGTCTCTTAAATAAGAGTGTGGTAACTTGTTAAACGATATACATACTTTATATCTCGTGGCACAAACTATTCGTCTGTGCCATCTAAAGGTAGACGTTTAAATAACGCATATAAAAGCAGTGTTTCTCACCCCCACAGCCAATTCTTACACGCCGGGAAACATGGTTAAAAGCAACGTTTTGTTACCCTCATCATTTCAAACAAGTAAAGTTTGTAGTTTCACAATTTGATCGTAACGAAACAATTGCCATTAACGAAAGTCAAAACAAATTCAAAGATGCTCGATTCGCAACAGTTTAAAAATTATTCATAATAATTACAATAGACTAGATGAAACCCTTGAAAAATTACAAAATTTTCTGGTCTCAATAGTGGAGTCAATGCAAATAGTAGACACAAACACAGCTACATGTATTCGGCGACGCAAGAATTGTTAATGTTGTTGCTAAAGATGAAAGATTCATATTTTTCCAGATTAAAACAAATTTTTGTATAAGTCTACAGATCCGTTAAGTATGAACAAAGATTACTTTAATTATGCAACTACTTCATCATTAGATGTCGAAACAGATACATGAAGAAATTTTTGATTCACACTTGATGCTGCAAATATTTAACCAATCTTACCCACCTGTATCTGCATATCGAAAACGACGATTAAAAGGATGCTTGCTTACACTTATTATCTGCTATACCCCATCCAGTTCTTCGAAGTACATGCAGCTGATCGAATCCTCACAGCGCCAACTCTAAATTATCAATCTCGAACAAAGTAACTTATTTTCCAGTCAAATGTCTATCATAGGAAACCATGATTTGGGAACTTGGTAATAACTAACTTTGAACAACCTTCCAAGTTGGCAGTAGCGTATAGCCTCACCGGGAAGATCGGATGGGTGATATTTATAGTTCCTATATATTTCAACGTAAGTAAATGATTTAGAAAATTATTTACACCGATCGCAGGTAACAATCCACTTTTTCGAGACATCTTCACGTCACTGACATGACGCAAGCTACAAGCAATGCATGCACATGTCCCTAATTAGTAAAAGAGTTGTCCAATCTTAGTAGTAATACAGGCCTTTTTAGAAGCCATTACACAATCAGATATACGAGTACCACTGTCGGCTTCTCTAAAAGTCAAATTTTTATTTACCACGTTTGCCTTCGTATAGTATGGACACATGTTATATAGATAAAGGTAGGACTAATCTATCGCTGTGTTCGACGGTCTCCAGTACATGTTCTTCACATAAGGCGTCTCGGATGATTTACGGAAAGATGTTTTGTTTCGATTCAATATAACCAATCACCACCCTCACTAATTCTCTAATACGAGTCTTTGTAAAACACTTAACCTTCACGTATCTGAGTTTTTAATATTGTACACTTGACAAAGTCGCATGTCGTATTTTTATTAATTTGGAAATTTTGGAAATTCAAACACGCGTCTTATTTCAAATATTTTTGTAGATTTTTTTAACTGTGGACACTATATTTTATTAAATTTTCATATTTATTAACTATATCATATTGACTTAATATTTACTTAATAGGATTTAGTTTTTATATTTTATTTGCCTTATTATTAGATATCTATCTAGTTGAATTTGATGGAGCCTGTGGTTGGTTGACTTGATCAATAAGGTTGATATATAACCCCTTTCCACAATTAACTATTTGTAAATTCTGTATACGCATTTCGACAACCAAGTTGTCATCATCAGCAGATAATTTCAAAGTGTCGCACCTGGTAAAACACGGCGAAAAAATTGCACGAAAAAACAAACTCCGTACGC
Organism: Dermolepida albohirtum; assembly: GCA_031893035.1. Taxonomy (NCBI): domain Eukaryota; kingdom Metazoa; phylum Arthropoda; class Insecta; order Coleoptera; family Scarabaeidae; genus Dermolepida; species Dermolepida albohirtum. Next base: position 463,243 of record JAVIWB010004151.1, on the reverse strand, counting down.
GATCCTCACCGTTCAAAACCAAGATGTGCACATCTTGGTTTTGAGGTGAGGATCGCGTACGGAGTTTGTTTTTTCGTGCAATTTTTTCGCCGTGTTTTACCAGGTGCGACACTTTGAAATTATCTGCTGATGATGACAACTTGGTTGTCGAAATGCGTATACAGAATTTACAAATAGTTAATTGTGGAAAGGGGTTATATATCAACCTTATTGATCAAGATATCTATCTGTTGGGCAAATAAATCGTTATTGGTATATTCTAATAATAAATAATTTTGTTAGACTTTGTTTAAAATGTGGTGGCTTAAATTAAAGAGCGTTCTTTGTAAATTTTCACTACTGTTCCGTTATTGACGTACAACGTTTGAATATTTTCAAATCGACTTTTGTCTGGATAAGTGGTTTTGCCTCAAGCCACTCAAACATCGCAGCAATGGTACATAAACTCAGACTTACTCGCTAGAAAACAGCTCGTCATTTACATCAATGTCTCGTCAACAAACCAAATCATCGATTCTTTTCACCAGGTTGCAACATGCAGTGCAAAGTGCATCTATTTTTGAAATCCTAATAGATCCCGTTAGTGGTTCAGCGAAAGACAATGTACAGGATGTAAAACGAAGTTTCGAAGTTAAAGTTATGTTTTATATTTGATGCAATTGCAAGTTTAGATTTACTTCGAAACGAATTTTGAAAGACAATCATTGTTGAATTTTTGCTGAAATAATTTTATTGTTCGCGAAAAGTTACGACATTCCAAATTTTAAATAATTTAGACGAATAAATACGAATTTGTGCTAAAAGAAGAAGATAACAAAAGTAGCTACTTTTTTCTTCTGTTGAAAATTGTAAATTTACGAAAACACAAACACTTTGTATTAACAAAATTATACGGTGTATATATGTATGCGTTTATGTTCATTTATTAAATTGACGAAACTTGTTTTTCTTTCTTTCCATTTTTCTCCCCTACCTGTGTTTAAGTGTCAAGTGTACGTAGTATACAAGGGTGGTCCCAACAGTACCCAACCCAGCAAAGCAAACACAAATATTTTGGAAAGAAATATATTTATTTTTCAACATAATCTCCTTTCAGTTCTATACACTTTTCTCAGCGATGTTCAATAAGTTCGATACCCTTTTTATAATAAGAACTGTCTTGCTCCTCAAAATAGCCATTAATCGCCGATAGCACTTCTTCATCGTTGGAAAATCTTTGATCACTGGACCATTTTTTCAAGTTTGGGAACAGAAAATAATCCGAGGGGCTAAATCTGGAGAATAGGGTGCGTGAAGTAGCAATTCAAACTTTAATTCATTAATTTTGGCCCATTGTAATAACGGATTTGTGATCTGGTGCATTATTGTCTTGATGAAACAACACTTTCTTCTTAGCCAAATGCGACCGTTTTTGCTTGATTTCTTCACTCAAACGTAATAGTCGCCGTTGATAGTTTTCCTTTTTCATGATAGTCCATGAAAATTATTCCAGGCGCATCCCAAAAACCCCATGCCATGACCTTGCCTGTAGATGAAACGATCTTCGCCTTCTTTGGAGCCGGTTCTCCCTTTTGAGTCCATTGTTTTGATTGTTCTTTTGTCTCGGGTGTGAAGTAATGGACCCATGTTTTATCCGTGGTTATGAGACGGCGACAAAATTTTACTTTGTTGCTGTGAAACTTCGCTAAACCCTAAATTGAAACATCTTCACGACACTGTTTTTGCTCGAGTGTGAGCAGACGCGGCACCCATCTTTCACACAGCTTTTTCATGTCCTAATTTTCAGATAATATGCGATGTACCGCACTTTTTGAAATGCCTACTATGCCTGCTAACTCGCGCACTTTCAGTCGACGATCATCCAATATCGGTTTGTGGATTTTCTTCACCACTGCGATGCTCGCCTTGTTAGCTCGTACGGCCCTGTTTAAACTCTGCCACCCAATCTTTCACTGTTGTAAACGAAGGAGCAGACTCACCCAGAGTAGAATCCAGTTTAGCTTTTATATCAGTTGGTCTGAGGCCTTTCAAATAAAAGTATTGTGTCACGTAACGATGATCAATTTTCTCCATTTTTACAAATGCACTGAAAACGTTCACTATTGATGGCTGCCAAACAAATACTAAACAACGTGGCATCTTCAAACATGGAACATATGCTTTATAGTTGTGCACTTTCTAATACAGTTATATTTTTCAAACAACTACAGCCATCTCTAGGTCGGGCCGGGTACTTATGGAACCACCCTCATATATGTGTTTTTGTAAATTCCCGCAGATAACTTATTTCCAAAGGAATAAATTAGTATATAGGTCATTAAGATTGGTATCTCTTCTATCATTTCCTGCGGTTTCATATTTCACTTCAATTATCATTTCTTTAATTATGCTTCTGTTGTAATTGTTTTCTATTTCAAGGATTTGAGTACTATTGAAATTGAATTCATGATTTTTTTTCCAAAGCATGTTTGGATAAAGCTGCTGCCCTTATTTTTGTTACTACTCAAGCTGTGTTTATTTTCATAAATGCTTTTATGTAGATATTGTTTGCGTATTCTACGCATGTGCCTTCATAACATTAGCATTTTACTTTATTTGTACTGTAGATTTGTTTTCTTTAGGTGTTTGATGTTTGCTTTTGGTAAAGAAGGATTCATTTGTATTTCTCAGCTTGCACACTATTTTAATGTTACACTTTCCAAAGATTTTGTTTAGATTTTCTGATAGGTGCTGTACGTACGCTAGTCATGAATCTTCATTTGTTTTTATTTTTGATAGTGTTATCGATACATCCCATATTTCTAGTCTCTACATTTTGTTGTCTCTGTTTCTAAGTGTGAATAATCTCATTTTGATGTTTTTCCTGTGGAGCCCGGAGGATAATTGTTTTTTGAAAATACTGTTTTAATTTTATTTTTGTTCTTTGCAGTATTTTCTTCTGAATATACATAACACCTATCAAGTAAGTTATGGATTGCATTTTTTTGTATTTAATGGGAATATTCGATAAGAAATGTAGACATTTATCTGATTCTGTCCACCAATATGAATAAATGTTACCATCTCTCTATGTGAGTGTACCGTACGTAACACCCGCATCATAAAATCTAAACGAACTCTTTGGAAAGTACTTCATTAAAATACTCCACAAAGCGAAAGCTACGAACAAATCCTTTTTTACTAAAATTAAAAATCAAACATCTAAAGAAAGACAAACACAAAGTATATATAAAAGAAAATACCAATATTATAAAGATACATACGTAGGACAAACAAAAGAATGTCTACATAAAGAATTTATGAACACAAATACAGCTTAAATAGTAACAAAATAAACGCAACAGTGTTATTTAAACATGCTTTGGAAAAACAACATAGATTCGACTTCAACGATATTGAAATCTTCGACAACAAACGCATAATTAATTATATAATAATTATATATATATATATGTATATATACCGTTTACTGTGTTTTGATTGGTTTATATATATACAAAAAAGGCCTTTATATTAACTTAATCCTCAGGAGATAAATTATTTGCATCACCCTGTATGTACATACATATATCAACGTAAATGTACAAACACTTGAATATAACATACATAGAATTTTGATACTGCTGATAAATTACAAATAGTGCGATACTTCTCATACTAGTTTTATCAGCTTTGGGAAAATACGAATGTGGACTAAAAGTAAGAGAACTGAAAACAAAAAAGCAATATGCGCTTTGAAACTGCGTTTATTTCTAGACACAATCCCCAGCCATCTCGGTACATTTAGGCCAACTATAATCCAAACAAAACTACCTCAGGTAGGTAGGTAGGTTGCTTTAAAGATTTTGTGGATGATACAGAAAAATTCAATTGTTTTAACTAGATTCTTTGATTGTTTTTCAAAATATTCGTCTTTATACGGAATGTATACGGAATGCATTCGGGGGAACTCAAAATATTGGACACATTATTCTTCGGTCACCTCAGATACAAAGTTTTCGTAGGCTTCCACAGTCGCATCCAGGGTTTTAAATATTAATCCACGCATTTTGTCTCTTTTGTATGGGAATAAAAAGTCACAAGGTGCCAGGTCGGGACTATAAAGCTGATGAGTCATCAATTCCGTCGTGAAGCAGCTACAAACTCTGACGTTTGAGACGCATTGTGTGATGGTGCATTGTCTCGATGCAGAAAGATTCGTCCTCTTGTCATTTCTCGCGTAGTTTTTGGAACACAGTTGGCGAACAAGTAGTTGTATACCATTCAGCATCCTCTAGCGGAATAATAGCATAATGATCGGCGTTTCGGAAAAAAGAAGCTATCATTTTCCTGCCAAGCCTTCATCCGCGTCGCACTTTTGTGAGTTTCCCCTCGTCTTTGAATGTCGTACACTGAGTTTGCCCGACCTTGGTTGAATTTTCTAAGCATTTTTTTCCACCGATTCGTACGAGCTTTTTTTGAGCTTCCATTAAACTGTGTAATCGAGCGCAAAGTTTTCTGACGGCAAGATTATCATACAGTATAGTCTAAATTAGGTCATCCCAATGCCCAATTATGCCCGAATATCTCTGTATGTCCAGTGGTTGTCTGTCTTTATCACGTCATGATGTTTCTTGGAGTGACTTCAGTGGTAGGTTGACCCTCACGATGCTCATCTTCGAGCAAAACACGTCCACACTATAACTCGTTATACCACCGTTCAACAATCGCCAAGAATGGTGCTTAATCGCCAAATAATCGCTTGATTTTTTACAAGCACTTTCATCGAGTGAAACCGTCTTTAAAATCGGAGAAAGTTGTACATCGACAATTTTCACGCGTTAATCCCATTTTTCAAAACATTCACTATTCTATCTCCTTCTGGGCTTCCAGGCTGGAACCGCGTCACTGGTATAACTACCGACGTTTCGTACCCACTCGTATGGGACATCTTCAGGGCTCAATTTCTGCTACTGTTTGTTGCACTGAAATTGACGTGAAACGTCGGCAGTTATACCAGTGATGCGGTTCCAGCCCGGAAGCCCAGAAGAAGAGAGTATGGACCACGACCGCGAAAGTCTACGTACCAGATAAATTCACTTTCCTTTTTCTTAATTACTGAAAAGAAACAATAGCATATGCTGCCAATCTGTAAATGCTAGTCGGACTAAAAAATCTCAGAGAATACGACAAAAACATTTCCGACAGCGCCACCTTATAAGAAGTAGCCGAACTCAAAAACTGTTAAAGCAACCTACGTACATATGCTTTCTTAAAATTCGAAACTGTCATGAAAAAATTGGTCACTCGACCGAGCTAACAGGACGGTAGAATAACAGGACGATTTAGAAGTAATGAAGACGTTAGATGAATAAAGAATTGATATGTTATAGAGATAATAAACTTCATTTATGTTAGTAACATGTTGTGTTAAAGGTTTAGATAATATTCAGTTTAACGTATTTAATAATTGTACAATTAAAATATTTGAAAAGATCTATATTTATATTAGTTTGAAAAAAACTTTCCGTAATAGAAATACAGTTTTCTTAAATACCAATTGGGGAAAAAGTTAAAGTTTTAAATTTCAAAAAAGAGGTTTTCTATATATATTTTTTATTTTGTTCTTAAAAAGGTATTATATGATATATACGTTTGTTTATTTGTTTACTATTAATACATTTGATATTTTCAAGAATCAATTAATTTTGTTTACTAGTTCAATTGAAAATATAGTCCAGAATTCAATTCTATAATAGATTTAAATGAATTAAAGTAACCATTATTTATTTGAATTTTAAAAAATGAGCAGATATTAAAGTTAAATACCACTTCAATTAAAATACAAATAAGAAGAATTTGAAGAGTGTTAAAAGGAATCATTCTATTATTAATAACACTCTATCTACTACATATGTTTCACCGATATCACGGATCGTCAGGCAGATTTGTGTTATTAATGAATAATTCCTTGATGGCGTCTATCATAATCGTTCATTAATAACACAAATCTGCCTGACGATCCGTGATATCGGTGAAACATATGGAGTAGATAGGGTGTTATTAATAATAGAATGATTCCTTTTAACATTCTTTTAATTAGCAAATAGCCGTTACGTAATGCGTCTGTCTTATACGCTCTAATAACTTAGTTATCGACAAGCGAGATAGACACATTTCTCACTTTGTCGTTCAGTATAGTTGACGACAGAGGGAGGCGCTTGTTATTCATTTTGTTTCTGTATCGAAATGATATGATAGACGCTACGAAGGAATCGTTCATGAATAACACAAATCTGCCTGACGATCCGTGATATCGGTGAAACATATGTAGTAGATAGGGTGTTATTAATAATAGAATGATTCCTTTTAAAATTCTTTTAATTGGCAAATAGCCGTTACGCAATGTGTCTGTCTTATACGCACTAAAAACTCAGTTATCAACAAGCGAGATAGACGCGTTTCTCGCTTTGTAGTTCAGTATAGTGGACGACAGAGGGAGGCGCTTGTTATTCATTTTGTTTCTGTATCGAAATGATATGATAGACGCTACGAAGGAATCGTTCATGAATAACACAAATCTGCCTGACGATCCGTGATATCGGTGAAACATATGGAGTAGAGAGGGTGTTATTAATAATAGAATGATTCCTTTTAACATTCTTTTAATTGGCAAATATCCGTTACGCAATGCGTCTCTCTTATACGTTCTAATAACGTAGTTATCGCCAAGCGAGATAGACGCGTTTCCCGCATTGTCGTTCAGTATAGTGGACGACAGAGGGAGGCGCTTGTTATTCAAGAAGAATTCGGGTAATAATGATTTATTTAAAAAGTATTAAGAAGGCTCAGATCAATATTAGTAGTAAATTACATTTTTTTAACCATATTAAACATTATTACAATGAAAAAATGATTGAAGACAAGCATTCTCTTTCTACCTATGTTAATTACATGTATGGACCACCAGCACACACACTGAGTTAAACATGCTACTCATACCTTTCTAAGATAAATCTCATTGTTCAAACTCATTACTACTAAAGGAAACATTATTTTAAAGAGAAATACACATTTGAACTAGCCCATTAAGAACGGTACATGAGAGATAATCCCATCAAAATAGAGTACACAATGAAGTAATATTTCATATATATTACATTACATTAAAAATTGTATTCAAACACAATCAACACACATAATATTTTGCACATCCACTTCATAGCAATATATATATATATATATATATATATATATATATATATATATATATATTGTTATGTTCTAGATACGAGTATGAGAGGAATCAAGTACTAATATTCAATTTATAAAAATATGTAAGCAATACACTTACACTACGTATGTTATCTCCATAAGTATTACTTATTCATATATAACTACGTTTCAGAATTAATTTTGTTATATTAAAGTTATTTATAACTCTCGGTACTCACTTTGAGTTCTTATATGTTTTTCTACTATAAACATATCTACTTGAATAAAATATCCACAAATGGTTTTAGTATTTTTTATCAATTCATGTACATACATATATCTAAATGATAGATTTAATTTGTGAAAATGGAACACCAAACACATTCATGTGTGTAGAATAAGAAAATTGTATACATTTTTCGATCCAAAAAAGAAATAACGTATGTTTTAAGTAAAAATTCGTATAAAAGACCAAAAACGTGACGAAACTGGGAGATTCTCCATAATTCACTATTGTAGTGAACATATTAGTGAGCTAAAAGTTTACAAATGTATAATATAACAGTCAAACATACAGTGACAATTTTTGAGGTTATGTTTGCATAAATAACTTACCTATAAAAAATATACAGGTTAATAATTGTAAAAGTGACATAATTGGACATAAAATATAGTTTAGATAATTATATAAACTATACCAGGTATACCGGAAAATCATTACCGGTTTTTCTAAGAGATGTCACTAGAGTTAAGTATGTAATATTATATTATGAATTGACGCATATGTTATTTTATTCTATTGACATCAAGCTTCAAAGCCATATACGTTATATTTTGCCAAAGTTACAATGTCATAGATTTATATGTCTTCGAAAATGTCGAGTTTCGTGCCTAAAAAATTGTATTTGCGGCACGCATTACTTTTCTTATTTCATCAAAAGAGAAAAGCCGCTGAAAGTCATCGCTGGCTGGTAGAAACTTGTGGTGAGCATACTCCAATCACAAAAACATGTGAGGCATGGTTGAGACAATTCAAAAGTGGTGATTTCGATGAACAAGGCAAACAACGTTCTGGTAGACCGAAAAAGTTTGAAGTTGCGAAACTGCACGAGTTAATGGATGAAAACCTTATCCGAATTCAAAAACAATTGGCAGAAGCGTTAAACGTGGCCCAAGAAACGATCAGGGACCGATTATGAGCAATGGGAAAAATCCAAAAAGGTGGACAAATGGGTGGCACACCAATTGAATGATAGGCAAAGTAACGAATCCAAATAAAACAAATTTCCATTAGCATTTGAATTTGACCAAATGAAAAAAAAATATTAAAAACAAAAAAAAAAGAAAATATTTCTATCACTTTTTATATAATACTAGATCAAATTACTCACACAACTAGTAGCATTCAAGAACTGTAGCTTCACGTATTTATTTACAAAATACGTAGACGTAAATGTAACATCCTCGTTCATGTATAACGCGACATTGCCACATTCTATAAGTAATGTCGAAAATCGCATTTCCAAGAAAATTCGTCTTACATTAGTTTGAGTGCTCTTGGACGGAATAAATAAACAAGAGGAACCCATCATTTCGAGCGAAACATAAAATTGCTTTAGCTGAAACAATGTTTGACGTTCGCGCAAAATATTGTGCTTATTTTGAATGTATAAAATGTAAATTTGGGGAAGATGGGTTTTTCGGTAATTTATATTTTAAGGGATGTAGACACGTACTAATTTAACGACGAATCACCTGGTTATAAAAGTCGGGAAGATTTTGAAATAGTCCTTACTTTCAAATTAAATTACGTAGTTATATTGCGTGGTCTATCTTAAAGACGATAAGTATTTTTTCATTATTTATATTTGTTTTATTAATTTCACTTATGTAGCTATATTTCTTATATGTTTTAATTCGTTTCTTGTATACAAATATGTACATATATAAAATGTTAACACATATATTCAATATTTCATCGTTTGAAGTTAAAAAAATCGCAAAATTTTCAACGTCCATAACTTGCGGACTTTTCATTCTATCGCCACGAACATTTTACCAGATGAAAGTACTCTTCAAGATAATTAAAATAAGTTCAAGTTCGTCGCGATAGATGGTGGACCGTTTGGCCGCCGCAGCAGCTTGAAGTTCTGCAAAAATGCCTTTTCTAGTCGTGAGAAATTCCGATTTTTCAGTCATAACTCCGAAACCGGGCATCGCAGCGATCTGCGCTTTGAACAGGTCAATTTCGAACATCAATACGCATCCGGCTACGTAAGAACGGTGATCTGAAGTCCTTCAGTTTACGAGATACGATGACGGATCAAAATCAAGATTCAAAATCGTCACGATTTTGAAGCATCGAAAAAACCGAAGAAATCCACAGCGTCTCTGCATAATGTAGTGGATTGCGACGTTACCAAAACCAGTTTTTGCTTTTTTTGGAGCAGATCCCCCCTCTGCAGTCTACTGTTTTGACTGTATTTTTGTTTCGAGCGTATAATGGTGTATCCAAGTTTCATCTACAGTAATTAATTGACGCCAAAACTCGGATTTATTGCGCCTAAATTGCGCCAACAGTTCGAACACGTTTTTCGACTAACGTTAGCAAACGCGGCACCCAACGAGTGGACAGCTTTCTCATGCCTAAATCTTTATTTAACATGTGACAAACACGTTCTTTGGACATATTCACAGCCTTTCCTATCTCTCTCACTTTGATTCGACGGTCGTCTAGCACCAAGTGATGGCTACGTTATCGTCAGTAGTTGCAGTTTTTGGACGTCTCGTATGTTCATTGTCTCCCAAGCCCTTACGGCTATGTTTAAATTTAGCTACCCAAAATTTCACTGTGGTAAATGATGATGCAGGGTCCCCGTACACAACTCGTCTTTGATTTACATAGGCGTATTGCCTTTCAAAAACAAATATTTAATGACAGCCCCATACTCGACACTCACATCGACTCACTCAAACGACTGTCAAATAACAACTGCGCGTCCAAAATGGCTGCAACTTTGGTGAGTACCTGACAATAGATACACAACTACATTCCCTAACTTTTATTGATAAGTGCTGCCATCTTCACGTTGAGGTCGGAAACTTTTCAGACCACCCTCGTATGTATTTAAAATATATTATTCAGCATAACTGAAAACTGAGCGAACTTTAATTACCAGATGCTGTAAATCTAGTTAGCTAAAGAATTCGAAAACCTTATCTCTATTACCAAATTCGTTTGTGTTAAAGAGAATTAAAATTATATTTGTTTAAGAGCGCTTATTCGGTGAAAATTCAATGAAAACTTGTCCGGAAGTTTCTTAAATTATGCGCTCGTAGAGGGTACTTTCTTCTTATTCAAACTATCCAACTTTTCGGTTTTGCTAGGAAGTTAATATTTCGATGAAACTTCCATTATTGAATGTAATCCGACCTAAAGGAAATCTAATAGTATACAATGCACTAAGTTATGAAATAATGCATAAGAGCGATGTCCTGGTACTTTCGAACAAAGCGGATATCATAATAATAGCAATAGAGCTTTATATGTGGTAACAGGTATAACCACAATATAATAGTCTGAATTATTTTGTGATAGTTTGCTTAATGTTGTGCCAACGTTAAAATTAAATTTTCATCTTTGTTATACAGGCTGCACTATGGAAAGGAACGACTGTAGGAACGGGGAAAAATCATGCAAATATCGTATTGTCGGAAAGATCGTGACATGCTTTATCTCGCATTTATGTTTTTCATAAGACATTTATTAATAAAACGGGAATATTTAGACACCATGCATGTCAGTGATATATACCAGGCTTTACGATATCAAAATCGTATGCATCTTGAGTAAGCCTGCAGAAACGAGTGCGTACTCCTTGGCGGCGATGATATATTTCCAAAGCGATCGGATATACCCGAAGTCGAGATTCATATGCGTATAGTATGTGTATGAATGCCGTATTAGATTGATGATGGCGAATCGCCGACTTTCTTTGTTACATTCGACGAGTGTTAATATATACATTTCTTAACCGATTTTCGACATTAAAATACACTGGCGCTATTATTAAATGTATTGTTTGCAATATCAACATTTCACCGAACAGTATTTTTGTGTGTAAAATACATGTTAATAGCAAACAATATCGGTTAAATGAGCAACGTGAAATACCATATTATAAATTTCTATATGATTTTATTTTTATATTAAGTGTGTGCAACATTCCACAAAATATTGTAGACAATGAAGAATTTCAAAACTTTTGGGGAAACACGTTCCGGAATGGAGATTGCCAATAAGAGGTCAATTACAGTATACTTTTCCTCGGGTGAAAAACACGATTACGAATCGAATAAAAGCAGGGTTTAAAGGTCAAAAAATATGGCCGACGGTAGATGAAATAGCGGATGCAAGAAAAAATAGTATTTTATATGTGGTAGTGCGCACTTTAAATAGCGGTGAGATTTCCTTGGCTCTTCTTTTATGTAGTAGAATTGCAGAAGACAAACGCGGAAAGGATAGTAGAAACTATAAACATACCTTTCGGAAGTTCAATATATCGGCAACCCAACTTGTAATGTTGATTACAGATGGGGGTTCAAATATGGTTAAAGCTGGAATGTTACTAAAACAATCTTGTCATGTCATCTTGTAATTAAATTTATTAGAAACAGTTATTCAAAAGTAGACCAATTTATAGTTTCTACCAAAAATTTTTTTAAAATTTCCAAAACGCATTCCGGAGTTTAAACAAGTTGTCCGGACATTCCTCGGCCATCGCAGCCGATATTGATAAGATGGGGAACGTGGTTTAAAGCTGTTTTATATTATGAGAAATTTTTGCACATTTTCAAACCTCGTATCTTAAATTAAAATCAACAAGATTGTCAAGCAACTGCATTAAGTCAGCGGTTGGTTTCAGATACCGAAATCTACACTTAAATAAAGAAAATTTCCGAACCTTATTCAGTTCTTTCAGATACTGTTTCCGAATTAGAGAACACCAAGTTGTCATTACATGAAGCGCTAAATATAGTATATAACCTCAAAGCCTCGTTAGGAAATCTAACAAAAAAAATATAGAAAGATTAACAACCGATAAATTGTGTGTGGTTATAAATAAGAATCCCGATTTTCGAATTATAATACGTATAGACAAGAGTTTAATTGATAAACTTCCTTTATAAATTCGCAAATATCACATCATTAGTCGCAGAACGCTCCTCTTCCAAATACAACGACATATTTTCACCTCGCCGTAGGAGTATGACTGAGTCAGCACTGGAAGGCATACTAGTGACACAATACTACAGCGAATTTTTGCGTCACTCTACCTCAACAACACAAAAAAAAACTAAAATAGTAAGTAATTACATTTATTATTTTTAATACTGATAGTAACTGAGCCGGACGCTACTGCGAAAGCACTCGTTTCTGCAGTCTTAATCCTGAGACATGCGAAAGGTATAACATAATAATAATTATCGTAATACAATATGAATATATAGTAACAAGCAATATATTTTATGTTATTATTATTGTTTAACACTTACCTAAGAGAAAAATAATAACAATTTGTCGCGTTGCAAAAATATTTTTGTTATATACCTTGTGTCCCATGACATGAAGTATTACTGAAGCAATTTCAAGTTAAAATTGTCTAACGAACATATGCCCAAAACTTTATCGTTGTTGAACTACAAACATTTGCAGTTTCAAATACCACTACTAATGCGTATTACGTAGAGATATTACATACTGTCGTTGTTATTAAAAATTCAGGATGTTTATTATTAGTTGTGAGAGAGTTTTTTTTTTTCATGGTTCATTAAAATAATCTTAAAAGTATGTTAAATTATTCGAACGAAGAATACGCTGACATTCACTTTGTTTATGGATTGTGTAATGGAAAAAAACGAGCGACAATTGATGAATAATATCGGCGATTCCCCACTCGTAAAGTGCCTTGCAATGTCTATCGATGGCACGTTTTCTGAAGCTACTTCTGAACCTCCCGTGCAAGTAAAACTTACTTAAAAAGAACCGATACTTAATATGGTTGACAGTTAACCTTCTACTAGTATCCAATGAATAGCCAACAGGCTTAACGTAGGCCGCACGAGAGTGTAGAAGCTTTGGTTTGTACCAGTACCATATCTTACCTGTACAAGCTTTAAAACCTGGCGTCTAAGCATCAAGACTTGAATTTAGTCACTGATATGTGAGAAATCGAGGGCTTTGTCGGAAAATATTACTTAGTGATGAAGCCTTCTTCATCAAAAACGGCATCAATAACATCAGAAATTCACAGTGGAAGTGCGTACGATATGATATTGGAAATCGACGTCAAACTAGGAAATCTCATAGTCAAGATAGATTTTCAGTAAATGCTTGGTGTGATATTATTGATGACAGCCTCACAAGTCCATTTATAATTGAAGAACGTCTTACGGCAGTTCATTATTACGTTTCTTGGAAAATGACGTGACAACATTACTGGCTGACCTTCCTCTTAAAATAAAACGACAAATGCGAGAAGGCGCACCTCCGTACTTTGGTAGACAAGTAACAGATTTTCTTAATCAAAATTATACGAACCGGTGAATTGGAAGAGGTTCAGCAATTGCTTGACCACCAGAGCCTCCGGATTTAAATTCCTGAGACTATTTTTTATGGGGAATGCTAAAAAAATTTAGTTTATGAAAAAAACAAGTTGATAGAATTATGGAAGCCGCTGAATCTATCCTTTCCTATCCTGAGACTGTTAGCAGAGTTATCTCTTCAATTCTACCAAGTGTTGGACTAGATATGGGTGGATATTTTGAACGATTAATTCAATAAAGCGAATGCTTTTTAAATGATTTTCAATGAGATTCTCCTCTTCTCTATAGAGGTACATAATATCTGCATTAATTATCTAAAACTACGAATGCTTATAAATAAATTATGATAGTTTTGAGCATATGTTTATTAGACACTTTTAACTCGAAATTACTTCAGTACCACATCTTTGAGCTGGGGCAATCATGTCATGGGATACACGGTATATACATATATATATCATATAGGTATATATATATATATATATATATATATATATATATATGTATATATATTATATTGTAATGGATAAACTGTTAAACTTAAGCCTTCCGTTGAAATGCTCCAAAAATATAATAGTTTATTTCTTTTCGTTGGCTAACCAAAATCTAATCAATTTATGCCACACGTTGGAATGCCAAAATGTAATAGATACAGTTATATTGTTTTTTAATAAGTCGATAGTAAATATATATATATATATATATATATATATATATATATATAATAGCTAAAATAAATAAATATTTACTTTTGAAGCTAAAAAAACATAATTCTCCGGCTAGCTTAATTGATAGACTCTTAAAACCTCAGACGGCAAAAGAAACGAATTTTTAAAATTAAAATCAATTTAAAGAAATACTACAAGAAACTTTACAATAAATAATATAAACGCCTTACAATTCTATTTACTTAATTAAAACTATTAATAATCCATTATTTAAAAAAAATTTCTTTATCATCAAAATGAAAATGTGAGGTATACTCTTTAATAACTAACAAGTTAATTAAGTTGCAAGCAAGTTGATGGGTAATTTAGATTATCTGTTTATTAAACTAAAGTTAGTGCGATTAAATGATTTATTATAAATGAATAATAATGTATATTGTTTCTTAATAAGTTGATAAAAAATATATATGTATATACAGTGAGTTCATTAATGATTGAGATGGAACCTTATGCAACCAAACATACACTATTGGTAGCCTTACATTCAAAATTCCCTAGACCCTAGAAATCTGGATCTTGATGAAAGAAAATTAATTAATGAAATGGGTAATAAAAGAGACAAAACTATTTCATATTTTACATTAAAAAGTTATAATTAATAAAATTATATGAATCAAATTATCCTTTTATTTGAAAGACAATCACAAAAAGTAAACAAAATCTACAACATGTGCTGAAAATGATGCCCTTGCTTTTCCAAACAAACATTAATTCTTCTTCTCATGTTGTTAAATACCCGCTGTAACTCTTCTTGTGTTATAGCTCGAATTTCATTTGTGATTGCGTTTTTTAAATCTTCGAGTGTGTGCGGTCGATTTTTAAAAACCTTATTTTTTAAATTAGCAAATAAATAAAAATCTGGTGGTGTCAAATCTGGTGACGTAGGCGGCCAAAGGCCCCGACTAATTATTCTATCCCCATAAAATTCTTGAAGATACGTTAACGTTCGAATAGCAGTATGCGCGGGTGCTCCATCCTGTTGAAAAAATCCATGTTTTAATTCATCATCGAACACATGCTCCAAAAATTGTTGCAATATAATGGTGCAATATCTTTCAGCATTAATGGCTTGGTTAAAAAAAATTGGTCCAATTATTCGTCTTCGAGATATAGCTACCCATATTCCAATTTTCTCGGGATGTAGACTTGTTTCCACAAAATTATGAGGGTTCTCTGATGCCCAAGTGCGATAGTTCTGGGTATTTACATATCCGGACAAATGAAACCAGGCCTCGTCAGTAAAAAAGGTCAAATCTAATGTATCATTGTCGTTTAGGTGTTCGTTAAAAAACTGACAATAACGAACTCGGCATTGGTAATCAAGAGGCAATAACTGTTGCACAGCTGTTATTTTATATGGATGTAAATGAAGCTGCTTCTTTACAGTTTTATGCACAGTTCCTACTGAAAAACCTGAAAGATTTTTGATTTAACAATAACAGTACCTTTAGCCTACGTCAATATTAATACCTGTTTCACTAGCTAATTTTCTCATGGATTTATGTGGGCTGACAGCCATTCGATTACGAAAATCGACAACTACATTTGCAGTTATAAGACTTGGCCGATCAGGTGATTTGCCTTTACAAATGCAGCTCTTTTCTTCGAATCGTTTGATTATGTTATTTTTGTGATTAGTAAAGTTGTGCCGATTAAATTGTCATTAGGGAAACGCCCGTTAAATTGCTCAATACACAAATCAAGGTTATATGACCAAGTTCCATCCTCATTTCGAATAGCACTTCGGTAATGAGCCACTACAATAAATGTATCCTGCTCTTTCGTGAACATAATTATGCAATTGAGGAATTACCTATAGTTTTAAAAAAATTATCCAACACACTTAATATGAAATAAAATCCAACTTACCGCTCTAACCACCAAAAATTTACCAATACTTCTGAAAATTACTGATAACTGATAACACGTAATTACAAATCAAATAAGGCAAAATGTCAAACAATTTAGTAGGGTTATAAAGAGAGATCTGTCACGATCTAGTTACAAGGATATTTCATACCAACTGTAATCTTTGTTATTGTATACTTGGTTGCATAATCCGTCTCAATCTTTATTGAACACGTTGTATAATAGATATAGTAAATAAATACTTTCTTTTGAAACTAAAAAAACATAATACTCCGGCTAGCTTAATTGCTAGAATCTTTAAATCCCAGGCGGCAGAAGAAACGAATGCAACGAATTATTTAAATATTGATTATAATATCAAAATTGTCTCTTATTTAGACTTGGAAATAAATAACATTTACAAAAATCTAAATCAATTTATTGAAATTCCATGATGTACTTCATAATAATAATATGAACAATAATTCCATAAATTCCTTACAGTCCTATTTACATAATTAAAACTAATAATAATCTATTGTTTTTAAAAGAATTTACTTATGTTTTAACCTCGTTTTTCTTAAATTTATTTCATAAATGTTACTATCTATGTTTTCGAAGCAATTTTAAATCAAGTGAAGATGTTTATGGTCAAATTTTATTAATTTCTATATCATATCAACATTATACATATACATTACACAATTTTAAATGTAGATAGTTTTAAAAATAAATGTAAATTATAAATTCGTAATAATCTCGTTACTATTTTATATCAATCAATGGCATTTATTGGATTATGTGTTGTATCACGTAATTCTTTGAATAAACAGTTTAATCAATTCGAATTATAATTCAAATTTTGATAATTTAATTGTAGATTAATACTCAAATTTTATAGCAAATCATAATGCTTAGACTGCAACATAATTATTATTATTATTATTAAGCGTTATTGAAAAATTAATTTAACTTAATATAATTTCTATAATGCGTCTAGCATTAGTCATCCAAATACACTGTTATCCAAATATTTATCTATAAATTAAGCAATTTTAGCGAATGGTATTTTCGAATAAAATTTTATTGTAGTAATAACTATAACTATTCAAATATTATTGATTCCAATGTATGAGAAGAATTAATTACTTTGTTCAATTATCAAGCATATTAAAATGTCATATATACATATTTGACCCACATCGTATTGACTGTCGTTATCGATAATATGTGAATCAACATGCATTGTATTAAACCTAATTCATTGCTATGTAATTACTTAAAAATCTCTCTTACAATTTTAGATGATAAAATATGCGTGGATATACAAAGACTGTCTCAGAGAAAACGAAACTTTATTAAAATAAAAACAAAAGCTTACTATTTTGTTATAGTAAGCTTTTGTTTTTATTTTAATAAAGTTTCGTTTTCTCTGAGACAGTCTTTGTACTTACTTTGTACTTTACACTTATTTTATTCAAAGAAGTCGCCTTCGGCTTCAATATAATGTTTTGCACGGTCAATAAACATCTCGAATGAATATTTAATTTCATCTTTAGAGAAGTCCTTCAAGATCGCTGTCGAGGCCGTTTTAATGGATTCGACGTCAGCATAACGCTGTCCTTTCATCAGCAAATGTAGTTTGGAGAATAGATAGAAATCATAGAGAGTCAAATCCGATGAATATGGTGAATAGTAGATGGTTAAAATGCCATTTATGGTTAGAAAATCAGTGATAAGCATCGAGAGATAAGATGGTGCAATGTCATGTAACAAACGCCAACTATCATTTTCACGATACCAAGGGCGCACACGATGAATACGCGCCAAAAGACCCTTCATAACACCAAGATAATATACAGTATTGACTGTTTGACTAGTCAGTATAAATTCTTTGTGCACTGTCCCTTTCGAACCATAAAAACAAATCAACATTGTATTCACTTTCGACTTCTCCAAATGGCTTTTTTGATCTTTTCTCTCGTTTCATCAAATTAAACGTTTCAGTAAAGAATTTACCGAGTTTAAAACAGAACTTGATATTTGCTCTTTGTTCAAAATTCATTTTTCGACCAATGCAAGTTACTTTATGTGCAATTTCTCTGCTTTTAATGATGCGAATGTCATGATCATGTCATAACATTGGTGAAAGATTAACCTTACCGACGCATATTTTTTTAATAGATGGCGCCACCAAGAATTACTATTTTAAAAAAGTTGCGACAGATTGTATATATATATATATATATATATATATATATATATATATATATATATATATATATATTTAATGCATTTGTAATTTTATTAGACTTTTTTTTAATCACTAAGGTTGATATATAACCCCTTTCCACATTAACTTTTGTAATTCTGTATACTCATTTCGGTAACTAAGTTGTCATCATCAGCAGATATTTGCAAAGTGTCGCACCTGGTAAACCACGGCGAAAAACACCTGTACAAAAACAAACTCCGTACGCGATCTATGCCGTTGAGAACCAGGATGTACACTGTGAGAACCAAGATGTACACTGTGCACATCTTGGTTCTCAACGGTATAGATCGCATACGGAGTTTGTTTCCGTACAGGTGTTTTTTCGCCGTGGTTTACCAGTTGCGACACTTTGCAATTATCTGCTGATGATGACAACTTAATTGTCGAAATGCGTAAACAGAATTACAAAAGTTAATGTGGAAGGGAGTTATATATCAACCTTAGTGATTAAGTTAATCAACCACAGGCACCATCAAATTCAACACTAGACTTTTTGTTAGACTTTTTTTTAATAATTATTGTTCATGAAGCCTGCGGCACAATACTATATTGAAATTTATAGAACATCTAAAAGTATATCTAATTCAATGAAGCATTCAATGTTTGTTAACTAGCAATTCTCAAGTAAAATGCTATGATATACGAAGACTAATGCGATTATAATTTTCCAGCAGTTTCTCTGTAAAAATTTGGATACATATACTGTGCTTAGAATCGCTCATTTCCAAAAGATGTTATTTTCCATAATTTTACTGCTTTTCGTTCGGATTACATCAGGCAAAATGTGTACACACAGCATAGGAACATTTTCACTGCTTTTCAAAGCACACGATTTAAATGGGATAATTATGTAATTTGTACGCGAAGATAACAAGGGTAGAAAGTTTTAAGAAAGTTTTGAATTTCCGGTTTGTGATAATCTTTTCTAATTTGTTTGAATATAAATCACCGTAGGTGTATATCTGGAATAATGATTTGGCGATTAACGAAGGTACTTTTAATTTGCGATGTTTATTACGTGTAATTAATTTTTAGAAGTAGCAACGAAACTAACAAATTTTGAGTAACCGTTTTTAAAAAAATATCTTTACAATAGGTGTACGTTCTCTTAGGAAACCAAACCAACAATCAATTCAAAGTTCAGTGGAGACTGTGGTTGATTGAATTAAACAAAAAAGGTAAATAAAACCCTATTCCCCTATAATGTTCGTATTCTGTATACGCATTTCGACAACTAAGTTATCATCAGCAGATAATTAATCACAGTTACACTTGTATTCGTGGTAAAATTCGCACTGAAACAAATCCGTACCACACATTCACCGTCAAGAGCCAAACACATAGTGCATGTTTGGCTTTTGGCTGTGAAATTTGTTCCAGATATGGAACACATACAAATGAAACTACGCAACTACTAAAGATATTGCCACTCCTCAAGAATTGAATTCTGATTCCGGTACAACCACCAGAATCAGTACTCAGCTCTTGATGAGTTTTTGTGGTTGTACTGTACTTCTCAAAATATCATGCATTTTTTACTTAGTGCCTACTACAAGTACCTAAACAATGGGTGATCATGAATTCTAGTTTCCAAATAATGGACAAAAATGTTTACTGAAAGCTGGCTAATGTAATGACCAATAATTAGATCTTTGTTGGAAGAATAAATACCAGGTGTACCGGAAAGTCATTAGTGGTTTTTAAAACAGATGTCGCTAGGCTTCAATATGCAATGTTATGGTTTGACACATATGTAATTTTATTCTACTGACATCAAGCTTCAAAGCTATGCATGTGATATTTTGAGAAAGTAGCACTGTCGTAGATTTATACCTCTTTGAAAATGTCGAGTTTTGAAAAAGTGCATTTGCGGCAAGTATTACTATTCTTATTTAATCCAAAGAAAAAATCCGCTGACGATCATCGTTTGCTATCCGACTCTTATGGTGAGCATGCTCCAAACTCAAAAACATGTAAGGTTTCGACAATCCAAAAGTGGTGATTTCGATGTGCAAGACAAAGAACGTTCTAGTAGACCAAAAAGTTTGAAGGTGCGAAAGTGCAGGAGTTATTGGATGAACACACAACCCAAACTCAAAAATAATTGGCAAAAGCGTTAAATGTGGCCCAAAAAATTATTAGGCACCGATTACGAGCAATGGGAAGAATCCAAAAGATGGACAAATGTGTACAACATCAAATGAATAATGATGAAAATCGAAAAATCGTCTCTGAAATGCTGCTTCAAAGGTATAATCGGAAGTCATTTCTGCATCGAATAATGACGGGTGATAAAAAATTAATTTATTTCGAAAATCCTATGCGCAAAAATCATGGTTATCGCCTCGCGAAACTCGCTCATCGACTCCAAGGCCAAATTATTTTGGTCCCAAGAAAATGCTCTGTGTTTGGTGGGATCAGAATAGCGTGGTGTATTACGAACCTGTTGAAACCTGGTGCAACAGTTAATACTGATCGCTACCAACAAAAAATTATCAATTATTAATATCCCCGTCCAGCTATCATCTTTTTGCATCAATGAGAGATACGCTTGCAGACTAGCACAGAATAGACCCGAAGACACGGTAAAGTGATTTTACAGCACGATAACGCGCCGTCTCATACAGTAAAACCGATCAAGGAAGCGGCGAAAGAACTTAGATGGGACATAATATCGCACCCTTCGCACTCTCCAGACTTTGCCCCGTCCGGCTATCTCCTTTTCACATCAATGGAATACGCGTTTGCAGAGCAGCACTTCGCCAATTTCGAAGATGTTCGAAAATGGCTCGATGAATGGTTTTGCTCAAAGAACAAACAGTTTTTTTCGGATGGCATCCATGGATTTCCTGAAAGATGGGCAAAATGTATACAATCAAATGGCCAATACTTTGATTAAATAAATTTCTCCATTTTCCTGAAAATTATGTAGTTTTTTTTCCGAAAAAGACCGGTAATAACTTTCCGGTACATTCGATAATATTATTAAATTTAAAATAACTTTTAGAAGGAAACTGATGATGCGTTTAATACTTGATGTTTTATTACAGGATCTGCTTGATTTTTAACTAAAAGTCCAAGGATAATATTAATAACATCTTTAGGCGGAATGCTCAGAAACAAATTTTGAACGTCAAAAGAAATTAATCTATTATTCCTATTTAATTTGAGAGTTTTTAATTTTCGGACTAATTATGTCGATCGGAAAGTTTGAAATTTTAAATGATGGAGCTGTACTGGTCGAATTGGCATATTATCTTTACGTATTTTGATTAACAAATACAATTTCGGCAGTAGTGGATTCATTATTACAAGTTTGTAGTAATTGTCTGGTGTGGAGGTATTAAGAGAATTGTTTATTAAATCTTTAACATTTTTTTTTGGAATTTTTACTGTTGGGTCTGCTGTTAATGAGGTGTAATCATCTGGATTCAAAAAAGTCAATTTCAGTTTTTCTTGCGCAATCTTTTTTATTGATAGCTATTACTGTCTTTCCTTTATCTGCTATAAAGTTATGTAAATTTTAAGACCACTTTCTTTTAGTTCTCTAGCTACTGACAGATTATTATGGTGTGGTTGAAGATTATATTGTTCAGAATTTGATTTAATGATATTAGAAACTGGATATCTTTAGGGTATAGCAGGCTATTTTTTTAAACAAGAAATAAAACGACTTACAAAGCAAATCTGTAGATAATCACAAAATAAAACTCTGGGGATTAGGATTTGTAAATTGTGCAATTTTATATTTTCGCCCTCCGTCCACGTATAACAACGCTAACTTGAAATGTAAACAATGGACAAATTTTACGACAGGAATCCGGATTCTCTGGAAGAACCGAGGTCGAAAAGAAATTGAAATAAATGTATGCACGTCTTCCCGAGTAAACATATACGTACACATTTCCATTTATTTGTGAAGATGGCAAAAAGGCGACTGCCACGATGCAGCAGCTTTTGTATATGCGACGGTGAAAAAGTTATTATAGGAAAAGAGCTTAACGTAGAATTATTTATTAGAGTATCGTCGAGATGGAATACTTAGTGGCTTTATATTGATAAAAAAATTTCATTTTTCTCAACCCACAGTTCCCACGACAATATTTATAAAGACGATGTTTGAGTAAAATACGTGTGTTCAATATACTCGTATATTTCTTATCATTATTACAACGTTGGGAAAATTAAATGTGAATAATCGAAGCGATATAACTAAATAGTTACTTACATAATACTTATTTCTTGTTCATTGTTCAAGCTTAGGCTTTCATAGTTTTTAATTAATTACCATAACTCAAAATCTTTATTTGTATTACTTTCCTCATTTAAGGCACACAAATGAAAATATGACAAAAGTTTGTACATAATTGCATTTGCTATTAATAGTCTTCTTTCTTTTTAAGAAAGCCTAGAGATGCTTCATATTTATGAAGACGTCTATATATTTCATTTACCAGGTGTACCGGATAGTCATTACCATTTATTTCGTAGAAAAACTATTGGGTTGGTAACTAAGTACTTTCGGTTTTTGCTGATAGAGAGCGTTGCTTTATTTTTTGTATAACGTATGTTAGTGCTGTACTTTACCGTTTGTCGCGTGGTACTAGTCACACTGACGTAACTTCAGAAGCAAGTAGTGCGTGATTTTTATTAAAGCTATTAGTCGTGGGTTAATTTTAAATGGAGTGCAGAAACGAACATTTTCGACATATTTTACTATTTTATTTCCGTAAAGAAAAGAAAGCTGCTGCGGCTCACAAAAAGATATGTGAAGTTTATGGTGCTAATTGCTTAACAGAGCGCACGTGTCAGAATTGGCATAAAAAATTCCGTTCTGGAGATTTTTCTCTCAAAGATGAGCAACGTTCTGGTCGGCCTACTGAAGTTGATGATGACCAAATCAAAGTCATAATTGAAGAGGATCGTCATATAACTGTTCGAAAGGTTGCGGAGAGGCTACATGTATCGCACACAACAATTGAAAAACATTTAAAATGTCTTGGGCTAGTTAAGAAGCTTGATATTTGGGTATCTCACGAATTGAAAGAAATTCATTTAACACAAAGAATCAACTTTTGCGATATGCACCTTAGACGAAAGGAAACCGACGCTTTCTTAAAAAGAATCATCATTGGTGATGAAAAATGGGTATGTACAGTAACATAGTTCGAA
The DNA here is from genome assembly GCA_031893035.1 of Dermolepida albohirtum. NCBI lineage: Eukaryota > Metazoa > Arthropoda > Insecta > Coleoptera > Scarabaeidae > Dermolepida > Dermolepida albohirtum. The sequence continues at coordinate 439,420 of JAVIWB010004151.1, read as the reverse complement.
AACGATCATGGAGCAAACACGATAAACCAGCTCAAACCACATCGAAAGCTGAATTGCATCCAAAATAATCATGCTGTCAGTTTGGTGGGATTACAAAGGTGTTGTGTTTTTTCAGCTGCTTCCAAGGAACCAAACGATCAATTCTGATGTTTACTATCAACAATTAATAAAACTGGATGAAGCAATCAAAGAAAAACGGTCAGAATTGTCAAATCGGAAAGGTGTAGTTTTCCACCAAGATAATGCAAGGCCTCACACATCTTTGGCAACTCGTGGGAAACTATTGGAGCTTGGCTGGGAGTGATGCCACATCCCCCATACAATCCTGATCTAGCACCATCTGATTACCATTTATTTCGAAGTTTGCAGAATTCTTTGTATGGTAAAACTTTCACAAATGACGATGACCTTCACTCGCACCTGGTTCACTTTTTGCTGATAAGGACCAGAAATTTTATGAGCGCGGAATCATGCAGCTGAAAGAAAGATGGCAAAAGGTCATTGAGCAAAATATATAATTGATTAAAAACTATTCTTTATTTAAAAAAAAGAGTTTTATTTAATATTACAAAACAGAAAGTACTTAGTTGCCAACCCAATATCATCATTATTAGCTTTTAAATGCTATTTTGGATTGAATTCACTTATAGTTATATTATTGCATATTTGTTTTCGTTCAAAGATCATATTGCGTTTTGATCTAATAATATTGTGTATGCACTCCATGATATTTTTATCAACTCCGACTTTGTTGCTGTTACGGATATATTACTTTGTAAATACCGCTTTGGGTTGAACACACATATTGTTACATTATCTGATATTTATCTAAGCCTTGACATTTTTTTTAAATTTTTTCAAAACATCTTGAAATCTGCGTAATAAGTATATTCATCCTTCTTCTGTATGATTTTAATTTGTCTCAGAACTACCAGTTTTCTTTTTCTAAGATTAGAAAATTAATATTTTAATCAAATTAAAATTCCTTTTTAACATAAACTTTGTGTTTAATAATTTAAAATAATATTTTTTGGTTAATTATCTACATTTATTCAATTCACATCGTTATTTTCAAATTAATCGAAAATCTTTTAGTATCAACATTGGGAATATTGGAGATGTTATGTACAGGTTGGGAAAGTTCACAGATTCCGTGTCCGGGATAAATAGCTTCTGGGTTCGCTGATGTTTGAGGAATTAACAAGAAATTTTTCCTGGATCGCTTAACAGGATATTGGCAAAGTGTTATCTAATTATTCAAAGGTTTCTGGTGTGGGATATAACCGCGGGCGATTTTCAAGATATTTCAGTAATTATTATGGTAAATGTTAGTCTATATTCTCAGTTAATATATTACTTTCTTTTTAAGACATTTAATATTATTCTTTAGGCATTTGAAATATTCGAACAATATTTAAACTTGACGATATCATTCTTCGTTTATTATTACATATATATGTTGAAACAGTTTTTTATTCATTACAATTTATCTAGTGTTAATATTTTTAAAAAATCTTATTTTTTTATTGTTAAGTAATTGAAATTTAAATATAAAAGATTTTGTAACATATTTTCTTAAATTTCAAATATTTTACTTTTAATTAATGCTAACATTAATCATAATCACTTAAGGTTGATATATAACCCCTTTCCACAAAAATTTTCGTATTTTGTATACGTATTTCGACAACTAAGATGTAATCATCAGCAGATAATTAAACAGTGTCACACCTGGAAAACTACGGCAAAATACCTGTACGATAACAAATTCCGCACACGATCTGTAGCGTCAAAAGCCAAAACACACACTGTATCTATATACACGAGGGTAGCTTGACAAGTAGTGAGAATGGAAAAGAAAAACGAATTTTTTAAATACAAAATAATTTTTATTTTTCGAAATATTCTCCTAAAAGAGCAATACATTTATTCCGACGGTGCTACAATGCCCTTATACCATCTCTAAAATTCGATTGCGGAAGGCTTGCAAAATACTCATTTACGAAGATGATAAGCTCGTCGTTAGACGAAAATTTCTTTCCACCTAGTGCAGTTTTCAATTTTGGAAAAGGTGGAAGTCAGAAGGGGCTGGCTCCGGCGAATAAAGCGCATGCGGTACTAATTGGAAATGCAACTCGTGGATTTTGGACATCGCAACTGTGCTGGTATGCGAGGGAGCGTTGTCTTGGTGAAACAGAATCTTTTTCTTTGCCATTCCTGGCCGTTTAGTACGAATCTCAACATTTAATTTTTGTAGAAGTTCTGCAGAATATTGTCCGTTTATCGTGGCACCTTTCTGAAGGTAATCAATGAGCAAAATGCCCTTTGAATCCCGAAAAATTGGTGCCATCACCTTGTTTGCCGATAAAGTGGTTTTCGCTTTCTTTGGAGGTGCATAACCACGTTCTAACCATTGTTTCGACTGTTGTTTAGTTTCCGGTGTACTGTAGTTTATCCAAGTTTCATCGCAAGTAACAAATCGCTTAGAAAAATCAACCGGATTCCGCTTATAAAGGTCCAAATACTCATTGGAAATGCGCAAACGAATGAACTTTTGATCAGTCGTAAGCAATCGCGGCACCCATCTTGCCGAAAGCTTGGAAAGGCCCAATTCGTTCGTTAAAATGTGGTGTACGCATTCTGTTGAAATGTTTACCATGTCTGCTATCTCTCTCAGTTTGAGTCGTCGATCTTGCGCAATAATATTATGGATTTTTATAATCATTTCCTTAGAAGTGACGATTTTGGGTGCTCCAGAGCGCGCTACATCAACACAGCTTGTTCTACCACCTTTAAATTCATTTGCCCATCTACTTATTGTGCCGGATGATGAAGCAGATTCACCTAATGTTTCCCGCAACTCATCTTTTATTTCGGTAGCTTTCATACCCTTAATTACGAAGTATTTAATCACCGCACGATACTCTGCTTTTTCCATTTTAACAAAACGACGTGTTGCTTCTTTTTCAATCAGCTGTCAAAAATAAACTAATCAACCGACTTTTCTAAATATCGGAATGTAAACAAATAAATAGGCAACCTAAATTATAGTGCATTTGTTTTACCAACTAGAGGACCACCTATGTGTCATTCTCACTACTTATCGAACTATACTCGTATTACATTTACTATAGGACTGGTACAGCCATCCTATTCGTCAAATTTACACCTACACTAAAACTTTTTCTTAATAGAAAGAGCATTCGGTAGGCAGCGGAGTAGTATTGAGTAAGATTTTGAGAAAAATCATTAAAAAACGCCATAATAGCCCTTCAGCATTGTTGGCTCCAGCGCATTAAAATTGAAGACGAATATGTTGAAACGTAACAAAAAATTTAATGACCTACTTTATTTATTTCACTTAGAATTTTGCTTTTTATCAATTCATCCACGAAATATTAAATACGCTTAAGTAGCTTTCTAAATTTGAAAATATTTGAAAAGTTTAAATCCATGTCTTCTTGCAGAAAGTTGCTTCTTTTTCAATCAGCAGTCAAAAATAAACTAATCAACCGATTTATCTCAATATCAGAATGTAAACATATAAATAGGCAAGCTAAATTACAGTGCATTTGTTTTACCAATTAGAGCGCCACCTATGTATGTCTCATTCTCACTACTTGTCAACCTATCCTCGTGTACATTGTGCGAGGTGATTCTTATGTGAATTTTGTATTCAATTTCAAATATCATCTTCTTGGCTTAAATTTATATGTGCCTTACGCAACATATACTTACTTAAGTGGTTTCATTATTTCACTAATATTATAGTTTTATACTTATTACTGCACAAACAAAATGAATGCAAAATGGCATGCAACAAAACATAGCTTCTTTCAGTTTTGTTATCAACCGTTACTTAATTTCGCACTAACAAAAGTGAGACGCCAAAAAGAGTTGGACTTTATTAAGAATATCACAAGATACAATGATTTTGATTCGGAAATAATCAATGGTTTAATTAAGAAGGGTTACATAAAGAAGACAATTCGGGATATCACATGTCTGTCACCTCAAAGCAACCGAGACAAGCAATTTATATGTTTGCCTTTTCGCCCCTTGACCAAAACATTTGAATAGTTTTTAAGGAGCGCGGTTTTCAAGTTAAACTTCAATCCACTAATTCCATCAAATGTACCGTTTAAAGCCACTGTGTGCGTTTTGTCTTTCAATAGTACAGATCGTGTACGGAATTTGTTTTCGTACGGGTATTTTGTCGTCGTTTTCCAGGCGCGACACTGTCTAATTATCTGCTAATGATGACAACTTAGTTGTCGATGTATGTATACAGAATACGAAAATTAATGTGGAAAGGGGTTATACATATATCAATCTTAAGTGATTAAGTTAATCGACCACAGGCTCCATCAAAATGTACATTAAAAATAATGTACGGACAAAAATAGCTATTCACTCAAAACTCAGAGGAAATTAATAAACATGTTTTTTAAAAAAATCTCTCTTTTATTTAAAGAATATCAGCTAGATCTTAAATTTCTTCGTCGTATGTAAAGGTGTTTCAAATTGCGTAGTTTTTTTTAAGAATAAATAAAATATGGATGGCGCACTGAATTTGTCTGGCTATGTGAGCATTTAAAAAGTGTGATGTATGATATTTATAAAAATGGCTTCGTACACGGTACAACAACGCGTTCAAATTGTTGAATTATTTTATGAAAATCAGCGTTCTGTGAAAAGAGCTTTTAGAAAATTACGTGAATTTTATGGTTTACATAATCGTCCATCTGAAAGCACTAGCCGGTTCCGTGGAAGATCAAAAAAGTGAAAAATACAGTCATAGTGGTCGTTCATAAGAAAACATTGGTTTGGTTTGTGAAAGTGTTGCTGGCTGAAGATCCTGAAATGTCCATTCGACGACGTTCACACAACTTGGATCAACAACATGGCGAATTTTACCCAAGAATTTCAAACAATACAAGAACTGAAGCCATTAGATCATTTAAAACGTCGTTCATTTGTCAATTTCATCAATGAACAAGGAGCTGAGTTTTCTCAAAAAATAATGTTTTCCGATGAGGCACATTTTGAACTTGGTGGCTATGTTAATAAACAAAATCGCCGTATTATTATTATTATTATTATTATTATTATTATTATTATTATTATTATGGTCAGGTGGTATAATTGGACCTCACCTCTTTGAAAATGCTGCTGGTGAAGCTGTAACTGTCAATGGTGATCGATATCGTCGAATGATAACCGAATTGTTGTGGCCTGAATTAATGAATATTGATCTAGAGGGTATGTGGTTTCAACAGGATGGCGCTACACCTCACTTTACACACGAATCAATTGATTTATTGAGAGAAAAATTTTCAGGACATGTATTCTCTCTCAAGAAACGGTGATGTTAATTGGCCACCAAGATCATGTGATTTAATACCGTTAGACTATTTTCTTTGGGGTTATGTGAAAAGTCAGGTTTATGAAAACAATCCACAATCAATTCCTGCTTTGAAATATGAAATTATTCGTGTCATTAGTGAGATAGAGCCTCAATTATGTCAAAATGTCATTGAAAATTTTAACAAAAGAGTGGACGTCTGTGGAGCTGCAAGAGGAGGCCATTTGGCAGATATTATTTTTCGCATATAAATGTCATGACAGATACTTCAATTTCCAATAAAAGGTTTTTGAAAGTGAATGCAAATTATGTGTTTTATTTATTCTTAAAAAAAGCACGAAATTTGAAACACCCTTTATAAATCTTTGTATTTTTGTAAATGATACACACTTTGTACAATTTCTATGACGTCTTTGTTATTTGTAGTTTCACAAAAAAATGATGAGAATGATTGAGTTATATCAGGAGCACCTTTTTTGTATTAAATAAATTATACAATTTAAATTTTATACTTGCATTTAAATTGTGCAATTATTAAAAAACACAAGTTTTGCTCGTACGGATTGATATTATCCCTCTTTGCACATGTTCGAATTTTAACATTGGCTCCTTATGGGGTCTAGCGACTCCTTTATATTTTCATGTATGTGTATTTGTATAGAAATGTTACGTTTTTGGTGATGCATTGTATTTATATACCATGCAGGTATATATTTTCATTTTTCTTCAGGATCTCTGCGACCTTCGCATATATTGAGGTTGCATTCATGTAAAAATATTTTTTAAAAAATTTTTTAAATTAATCGGAATTTTATGATGAGATACCATACGAATTCTATTATTGGTAATCATTCATGCAACTAAAACAAATATAATCTACTTTGGTGTGTTGGTGTACTGGATCTGAACATTTTTGAAACAAGGGAAACGAGTTTTACGGCGTGTCTTATCACTTCCCTGTAAAGAAAGTTTACAACCTATTCTACTCGAGTATATTATTGCCGTTTTCCTTTTCAAATGCTTGTACTGGAATCTGAAATGGAACAACGACACGAAAACTTAATGAAATTAGATAAAGTGTATATTGTTTTCACGAAAATAAAATTAAACGATTCAATCGCCGCGTAGTAAGTTGCTTGACAATGTAAAAGTTGTTCATTCGATTTTCAATGTTTGGGAGAACTAATGTTTTAGATAACGTGGAGAGGGAATCTTTGCAAATGCAAAATGCCCCCAATGCCATCACATCTAACATGTTACAGAAAAAAGCAAGTCCATTGCTTTGTTGGGCGCTTCGATGTGAAATGAGCAACCATTTAATCCATGCAATCAACGCCTCCTTTCTTCGCATTGTAAAACAAAATTGCTTCTTGTTTCATTGCTTCACCCTCACAATGTTTTGTATAGCATATGGTGAAAAGTAACTTTACGCTCTTTGACACGTAGCTGCAAATTTAAACCAAAACGAAACGAAAGAACAGGACGAGAGGAATTTCTTTCTTATTTTCTTTTCCTTCGTCGTTGATTTTCAGCACGCATTTCTTTCTCTTCTTCTTCTTCACCACTATCAAAAATATCGTTTGCTTCAATTATCATTTCCACTTCAATACTTCAATATCAGACCCTTTGTCATCAGGCACATAATCCATATTATGATTGTCATCGTCGTCTAAGAACGGATCGATTTCATTTTCAACTCCTTCGCATTCTATATTATTGGCTAAAGCTGCTGCGCAATCGCATATTATAAACAAATTCCACTTCACCACTCATTTTGAATAAAACTACTAAGCACAGAGATTCGCATGGAATGCCTTCAACATTACGTACAAGTAAGTGCCCAAGAAAAAGTAAATAAAACGAGACGAAATGTTCAAAGTGAATTATATTGGGTTGGCAACTAAGTACTTTCGGTTTTTACTGATAGAGAGCGTTGCTTTATTTTTTGTATAACGTATGTTAGTGCTGTACTTTACCGTTTGTCGCGTGATACTAGTCACATTGACGTAACTTCGGAAGCAAGTAGTGCGTGATTTTTATTAAAGCTATTAGTTGTGGGTTAATTTTAAATGGAGTGCAGAAACGAACATTTTCGACATATTTTACTATTTTATTTCCGTAAAGGAAAAAAAGCAGCTGCGGCTCACAAAAAGATATGTGAAGTTTATGGTGCTAATTGCTTAACAGAGCGCACGTGTCAGAATTGGTAAAAAAGATTCCGTTCTGGAGATTTTTCCCTTAAAGATGAGCAACGTTCTGGTCGGCCTACTGAAGTTGATGATGACCAAATCAAAGTCATAATTGAAGAGGATCGTCATATAACTGTTCGAGAGTTTGCGGAGAGGATACATATATCGCACACAACAATTGAAAAAGATTTAAAATGTCTTGGGCTAGTTAAGAAGCTTGATATTTGGGTACCTCACGAATTGAAAGAAATTCATTTAACGCAAAGAATCAACTTTTGCGATACGCACCTTAGACGAAATGAAACCGACCCTTTCTTAAAAAGAATCATCACTGGTGATGAAAAATGGGTCCTGTGCAGTAACATAGTTCGAAAACGATCATGGAGCAAACACGATAGACCAGCTCAAACCACATCGAAATCTGAATTGCATCCAAAAAAGATCATGCTGTCAGTTTGGTGGGATTATAAAGGCGTTGTGTTTTTTGAACTGCTTCCAAGGAACCAAACGATCAATTCTGATGTTTACTGTCAACAATTAATAAAACTGGATGAAGCAATCAAAGAAAAATGGCCAGAATTGTCAAATCGGAAAGTGTAGTTTTCCACCAAGATAATGCAAGGGCTCATACATCTTTGACAACTCGTGGGAAACTATTGGAGCTTGGCTGGGAAGTAATGCCACATCCCCCATACAGCCCTGATCTAGCACCATCTGATTACCATTTATTTCGAAATTTGCAGAATTCTTTGAATGGTAAAACTTTCACAAATGACGATGACCTTCACTCGCACCTGGTTCAGTTTTTTGCTGATAAGGACCAGAAATTTTATGAGCGCGGAATCATGCAGCTGAAAGAAAGATGGCAAAAGGTCATTGAGCATAATGGAAAATATATAATTGATTAAAAACTATTCTTTGTTTAAAGAAAAGTGTTTTATTTTAGACTACAAAACCGAAAGTACTTAGTTGCCAACCCAATATATCGTACATTTCCATTTGAAATACATGAGGGTCTGGACAGAGCACATGAGATACGAATGTGATGTGTATACTAAGATATATAAATAACAACTCATGTGAAAAGTATCCTTCCAATTTTCAGAGATGATAGTTAATAATATTATAGGAAATGTCACGAAATTTCAAATCGCTAGCTCAACTGGATGTACTTTTAAATTACAATTGAAAACGAAAAAGGTCTATCTGGACTCGTGTGCCAAACGCAGAGTTAATCGTAATTTTGGTATATGGTCTTTGTCCTACAAAACTATCCATGCCAACACATCAAACTTGTTAAAAATAATAAAATAGTAGAAGCCGGTTTAAATTTATAATCAAAAATGTAACGATTGCTTTACAAAATCTGTCTATTAAGACCTTTTACCTTATTTTCAACCGTACCACATGCCCTTAAAATCTTTAAATATTACTTCAAAATGTCCTGTATCTAATTACGATATTTACAAGGGTGTGACACAATTAGGGGGTGATTAAATATTTAAATTTCCTTAAAAATATTATTTTATCTAAATACATTTTTTTTAATCAAAATTTTTTTTTAATAAACAAAAATTTTGGACTTAATTCAATAGTAAAGTAAAAATAAATAATATAAAAAAAATTATCCTTAAACTAAGGGAAAAAAGAGTACAGGTATTAAGGTTTTCAAGCCCTTCAATTCAACGTGTCTTTTCTTCAAACTCAATAGAAAGTGATGTAAATTTCGTCCCTGAAAATTAATTAATAATATTTACAATGAAAATCGATTAATCGTGTTAAGTAGAACTTGTAAAGTTTATGTAAGTCTTAATATAATAAATGCTTTTCAATTAATATCTGGATATTATTAAATTAAAAGCTTTATTATAAGTGGAAACAATTACGAATATCGAAGGAAATACGATATTGGAGATATTAACATTTGCTCGTTCTTTTTACTCGCATGTGTATATATATATTTTCATTCATATTCTAGGCTTATGCAAGATATACATATTTAATTATTCACACGTGGAAACACTTAAATCTACGTTGAATAATTCATATATTCTTACAAAATAAGTAGTATTTATAGTACAATAATTGCAAGTCAAATATAGTGGCATACTTTTAGTTATTTCCGATTTAAAAAATACACATCCAGAGTTGTTAACTAAACTTACCTATACACATCTTCGAAGTTTATCTTACTATATATTTAAAATTAAAAATTAAAATTAAGAAAACTTTCTTTAAATAAATAATAGTTTATGTTCATAAAATGACGCACTTTTTAATGTTCTAAATGTTCAGCTTTCAATAGCGAATTATAAACAATCTTCTAAAAGTAAAAGACGCGTCGGGCAATATATGCTTATATACCTGTTGTACTTCTCGCGTTCGAAATATCCCAAGGATCGTCAGAAGCTCGAACCGCGCGATTTCCTATAAAGCTCCCGATGTTGGTACCAGCGCGAACGCAGCACAACTAACTACACTGTCGAGAGGGTTGTAACAGCGGATGCGTCTAGGGCGCAAGTGATTTTAAGACTCTGCTCATAAAATTTGTAGGCAAAAAATGTGAAAATTTAATTTTCCGAACAAAAATGCCTACAAAAAACAATTAACTTGTTAATTATTTTCGGAGAAAACAATTAATTTAAATCTTCACGAGAGAAAGAAATGTTCGAATAGTTCCTTTGTATTAGAAAATTGGATTCGAAGTTAGTAGTAAGTCGTTTTTTTCTGATCGACCCTTATCAGGGCAAACAAATTGTGACACGAAATTATATAAAAACATACGCGTATGTCTGAATTAATAAAATTTCAAATAAATATTCGACTTTTTTATCGTATGTTCACTTGAATATTGTAAACTTTATAGTTACGAATTACAAGCATTATTCACAGACGTTTTTCACAAAAAGTAACGTTCGGCAATAGACAATTATTACTAATAAAACGTAAATTAAAAAATTAATAGTAATAACAATAAAAATTATGCAGCAAGAACTTATACAAACTACACAGTCTGTCGCAGAGAAAATCGAAATATTTTAAAAAAGTGGTGCAAAAAGTCTGTGGTTACGGAAAGTAACATCGAACTTGTGCGTGAATTTATCAGAAATGAGCCGAAATTCTCATTGAGACACGTAGGAATGGAATTAAATATATTCCCAAAGACTCAATTCATCGGATTTTGACACGGCATTTGGGAGTTAGAAGGATTTCTGCAAGGTTTGTATCACACGAGCTAGTGATCAAAAATTGCTCTGTATTTGACATTGTACAGACTTTATTAAAGACCCAAAAAAGGGCGAAAGCTTCATGTCTTCTATTGTAACTGGCGATGAGACGTGATGTTTTCAATATGATTCAGAGGCCAAGCGTCAAAGTTCTGAATGGAAGCATCCAAGCGAAGGAAGCCGTTTGGAGAAGTGAAGACAATGTTGATTTGTATATAATTAATTAAGTAAATTATGTAATTATTAAGTAAATTATACACACAGTGCAGTAGTTCAGCCCTGAAGATGTCCCATACAATTGGGTACGTAACGTCGGCAGATATAGTAGTGACGCGGTTCCAGCCCGGAAACCCAGAAGCAGATAGCATGGACCACGACCGCGGAAGTCTACGTACCAAACAATGTTGATTTGTTTTTGTGATTCGAAAGGATGTAGTGCACAAAGAATTTGTACCAACTAGTCAAACAGTCAATGCTGTATATTGTCTTGGTATTATGAAGCGTCTTTTGGCACGTAATCATCGTGTACACCCTCAATATGGTGAAAAATGGTAGCTCGAGTTTGTTACATGATAATGCACCATCTTATCGCTCGACGCTTATCACTGATTATCTAACTATAAATGGCATTTCAACCATCAACCATTCACTGTATTCACTGGACTTGGTCCCCTGTGATTTCTATCTTTTCTCCAAACTACATTTGCCGATGGACAACGTTATGCCGACGTCGAAGCCATTCACAAACGTCGACAACGATCTTGAAAGATCTTAAGGATGAACTTAAAAATTCATTCGACATGTTAATTGACCGTGCAAAACGTTATACCGAAGCCGATGGCGACTACTTTGAATAAAATAAATGAATATAGTAAGTTTTTGTTTTTATTTTAAAAAAGTTCTGTTTTCTCCGCGTAAACTATGTACAACTTGTAAAACTAAAACGGTACATTACAAATACACCCCAGAGAGTATCCTTGAAGATAATGATCACAAACTACACTGGGACAGGACAATACACACAGACGAACAAATTACTTATAACAGGTCAGACATTACACTTATTGATAAAAAAGGAAAGAAAACTTACATAGTAAACATTGCGATACCAAATGATGCAAACATTACACAAAAAGAACTAGAAAAAGTAAATTATACACAACTTACGATTAAACTAAAACAGCTTTGGAAGCAAGAAGCAATAATAATACTAATTGTCTTTATTATCCAACAGATTACTCCATTAAGAGGGCAATACAATAAATAATAAAGTACAGTCTTAAATTAGGCTATGCTCCATAAAAAATATGTTTGAAAATTAAAAATTAAAATTAAAAAGAAATAAAATATTTACATATAAACGAAATACTAGAGCTTAATACAAATTTTAACATAATTAATAAGTGTTTTCAAAGATTATTTAGGTACAATGATGGTTAATTGCAGCGAAAGGGTAAGAAGAAACGTTATAAATGTTATTGGCATTTTTGTGCATGTAACACACTGTGACGAAAATGTTTATTCTAACTGTGTCTTCGGTGAATATTTCATTGGATCTTGTTCCATATTTTGGAAACTTGATATCAAGTGTAGATAATAAATTTGAAGCGTCTATGCCGTTATTATCTAGCTTAAATATAAAATCATAAAATAAGCACTTGCGATCAGAAATCGAGATGAAATTATGTTTCTGTAACCTGATGGTCAATACCCTTGGCAAAATAGTTAAAAGACAATCTGCACTATAAGTTAGATATTTCGAAACCGTTCTCTGTAACTTCTCGATCAGTAAATTCTGGTGGAGATGATAAGAGTACCAACTAGTTGACGCATATTACAGTTTTGGATGTACCAGGGTAAAGTGCAATAACAATAGTACCAATCAGACTACTAACTAACAACAAAATAATTTTTTCATCGCATAAAGGTAAGAAGTAAGTTCCCATATACACACAAACATACAAAAGACAGAAAAATGATGCAAAAGCAATACTTCTCTCTTTCGTTCAAACATACGAAGTAACTAAATTACCATTGCTTAAATAGACGAATACATTAAAAATTTAGAGAAATTCCATTAGATGAACATCAAAAGAATCATTCAAATGTTAATAACACCCTGTCTACTACATATGCTTCTAAGAATTCACTTATCGTCAGGTAAACTTGTGTTATTAACGAATAATTCTGAGGAGTTATCGTACAATTTCGATACAGAAAAGTGATGAAAAACCAAAATCTCCCTCTTTCTTTCAAACATGTGAATGTACGAACGAAAAATCAAGGGCTCGTCATCTCGCAAAATAGGTAACTAAGTTACCATTGCGTACGTGGACGAACCCTTTAAAAACTTGGCTCAAACTACAATATTTATCCAATGATAACTTTGATGACACGTTCTTGTTCTTTTGTTCGTACACCACTCCTAAACTACCCTATGAAAATTTCAAAGAACCTTATTTCAATTCAAATCTATATATTATATTGCAAAGAACAGTTATTTTGAATACTTTCTCAATCGTCAGAAAATTTCTAAATAGACAATAAATAAGAAAATAATTTCATCTGCATTTACATGCAAAGATATTAATAATAGTATTAATAATAATACTCCTTCTTATAAATAAATAAATCATCACACACTTGTATTTGTTTACTATTTTGCTATATGTAATAGAACATCAATATCAGCCACGTACAGTCCGAACTCAAACCAATAGTTGTATAGGTTAAATAGGAAGTACCCCGGCATTAGACTTAGGAAATGAGTGAAATCTTCACCATAATAATAATGGTAACTATTAAGGACTTAATTTTTTTTTAATTTACACTTACTATTTACACATTGTATTTATCGATTTCAAATTATATTTAGTTTAACCATTTTATGAATAGTATATTTTATCATATTTACTTCATTTACATTTCTATATATACATACAACTAAACAGTTCGTAAAGTCTGCATAATGTAATAATTTACAACGTTACATACATATATGCACCAGTTATAAGAACTGTAAGATGTTGATGCGGTGCTATTACAGACATACATATGTTAGCGTTAGCGTTCGACGTCCTCTGACCGTTGAAACTACTCACCCTTCCCACCCGGATCTTCATATGCGCACGGTACGCGATGTCGAACAATTATACATATATAAAGGGTCTGAAGCGCGGAGCGAGACACGAAGCAAAGTACAAAACAAATAAAATACAATTCTTACAGTAGAAATGGACTTTATTTTGTTGCAACCCCATAAACTTGACGCTCGTATTCCAATATACGCACGTGTACATGTACGCGAAGCTAGGTTATTAGAAAAATTTTATATATGTACAACATTACAACGGACTTTAGGTATTAGCTGAATTTTTGTGTTTTTATATGTACTACAAGTCAGCAGAGTTAGGATGATAAAACATGCACTGTATCCTCCAAATTGACTTCGTCGGATTTCTTTCCCTTTCCAAAACTGAAGAAACAGTTAGATAAAAAGAAATACCCGTCGAGTACTGATAATATGTTAAATAGGTTCCTAGGGATTTTCCGATTTAACCTCGTATACTTAACAACAGTCAACGCTATGTGCACGACTTTTATATTGTAAGAAATTCGTTTTGCATTCGCATTGCATTTTTCCTTTGATTTACACTCACAACAAACGTACAGTGCAACATACGAGAGAGTATACTCGTCAAAATATATGACGTAAATACTCTGCATCTGTCTCGGTCCCAATACTCTCGAGAGGAAATATAAAACTTGCTACAAGTTATATTCTTACTATACAAAACGGCATGAGTAATCTTAAGCCGGTCGTAAAAGCAGAATACAGAAATGAATCTGCAGTATGCGCGATGTACATACAAATGCGAAAACATACCTGGTTTAAAAACCAATGAAAATTATATGACATCTCTGAGCCAAAGATTTGAATTTCCAATACTTTATGTGCTTAACATAAGGTTTATTTTTTAAAACAATCTACTTTAGCATTCTTGTCTGTTTTTCGATGTATTAGTTTCTATAAACCATTAACATTCGAGAGCAGAATTGTGAGAGCTAAGATATGCGTACGTTTTATATAGGAACAATAAACATTCATTTTGGAGATAGCGACGAGTTGAAAAATTTTACTCGAAAAAATAGTCAATTGGAGTAATTTTATTGTTAGTGAGTTTTCAAGTTTCTGTTAAAGTTAGTATGGTTGATAATCAAAAACTTTTATTCGTATATGAAGATGCTTGAAAGTATACTAAAAATTGAAGGCCTTCAATCATATACGAGTATTAATACAATTGTATGTATATTTACATAACAATCGGTGAAAGACCTAAAGATGTAATGCCTTAGACTCACGTTAGATGGCCAAGTCATTAACAGACGTGATTGAATTCTGGACATGTCCCACCGTGATTCAAAAAACTGCTAAATAAATGAAATTAATCATTTGTTGTCGATAAAGTTCTGACCGCACGGACAGTACAAGGGTACTAGGAAAGTTTTGCAATACAGCTTTGTTTATTTAATTTTTTCAAAGTAATTTCCTCTACACTCAATACACCTCTCCATCCTCCAAAACTAATCTTTAAACCAGTTCTGCCAAGTTTCACTAGGGCGTAAAGCACACTCTTTGTCCCAAGCCCGCAGAAGGTACTCATCACTGGAAAACCGAATTCCTTTTTGCTTCATTATCACAGGCGGGAACAGTGCAAAGTCGCAGGGAGCAAGATTTGGACTGTAGGGAGGGTGCTCGAGAAGTTTCAATCCCGTCGTAGTCAAATATTCGGTGCAGGCTTTGGCACGGTGAGCTGGAGCATTATCGTGATGGAGGAACCAGGTGTCCATTCTTGACTTTGGCCGCAGGTTCTTCATAGATCCAATGACTTTAGGCAGGCACTGTTCAATATATCACTTAGCTGTGACTGTCTTCTGTGTGTCCAAAACGAAGCGTTCCACAATTCCACTCGATTTGAAAAATACATCATTTTCTTCTTTACAGATCGGGATTTTCTGACAACTATGGGCGTGTCCTCATCATCAAAGACCCAAACTTTGTTTTGAGCTTTGGTTGACACATTGTAATAGTACAGCTAAGTCTCGTCGCCTGTTACGATGTTGTTCACATACCGCGATTGTCCCTTATTAAACTTTTTTAGCATCTCCCGGTACCAAGTCACACGTCATGTCATCTGCCCTTCAGTCAGTCGATGCGGCGCCCAGAGAGAACAAAGTTTCTTCACGTGCAAATGATCATGCAGAATCGAACGAATTGCTGGTGCATTTAGGTCTGAAGTATGATACCCTCTATCTGTTGGTAAGTCACTCGCCTGTCCTCGCCAAGCATTTTCCTCACAGTAGCAACGTTTTCCTCCGTAACTGACATTCGTTGCCTTCCCGGGCTCTCAGCATCCTCCACAGTTAAATTTCCCCTTTGGAATTCTCTATACCACCTGAATATCGTTGTGCGATGTGGACAAACATCACCTAGTACAAGTGTCATTTCTTCGAAACACTGGTCTGTGTTTAAACCACGCCCGAAATTATAACGCAAAACTGCCCTTATCTCATTTCATGACCATGATGCCATCGCAAGCACTTTACACTCTCACTGCTAATGAATAACTGAGACCATAGACATGGCGCAGCGGCTATTATGCACGTATGAACATGTCTCAAGATGCAGCAACAAGCAGCTTCCTACGATTCATTGTTGCGTCATATTGCAAAACTTTTCTAATACCCTTTGTATGTCCATACTAAAGAGGATGACGTAGAGGGCACAAAAAAGAAGAAAGCAACAAATTCGAGCTCGTTATTAAAACATTATGCCACGCACTTATCGTATAAGTAAGAATGCTGCAAGTCGCCAACGACCGACTCAGGGAGCCTTTATTTATCTGGGCAGAAACAGAACGATGCCCAGCTAGCTGTTGCGGAGGTTGTCGTTCACTAAATAGTCGGAGATAGATGTTCATAAAAGAGCGTCGAGAACAAATAATGACACACGTAAAGTCTCTTAGTAGGGCCTAGCTTTATTAATCCACTAAGTTGCCCAATAATTCCCTTAAAGATATACAATGCAAAGAAGAATATCCGGTACGTGGACTAATCCTTTATTTAAATATAAATAATAAGTCAGTTAACAAGTTTAATAAAGAAGAAAAATAAAAAAAAGTCAACGTAAAACGAATAAATAAGCAATATTTCAGTGTTACAGTCAAATAACATAAGTATTTCAAACAATATATTTATATATAATATATATATATATATATATATATATATATATATATAAACAAGGAACTAGTAGGTAATTCGGTCTGTGTCGTTCACAGACCGAATTACCTACTAATTCCTTGTTTACTATCATTAGTACGGTCGTTAAACCTTCCTTCATATATTTATATATAAGAGGTTTTCCAATAGGGACTTGACAAATTTTAATTCAATTTTTGAACGCACCCTTTCACTAATCATCGAACTGTCACTGTCAATTTATTCAGTAAACTTAACATTTTCATCATGGTAAAGTACACGAACGAACAACGTCTGCAAATTATAAAAATTTACTACAGAAATTCGGAGTCGGTGACCGCTACTTTAAGAGCGTTAACTCCGATTTTCGGTCGTAATTCTCGCCCTAGTAGACAGGCAGTAACAAGTTTAGTGCAAAAATTTGAGTCTACATATTCGTTGTGTGATGTTGCCGTGCCAGTGAGACAACGGGTTGGTCGAAGTGTCGAAAATATCGCTGCCGTTGAAACGTCCGTAGCAAATGATCCAAATCAGTCAATTTCACGGCGTTCTCAAGAGTTGGGCATCGCCCAGACCACTTTATGGCGAATTTTGCGTAAGGATCTTGGTTCACACCCATACAAGATCAAATTGACTCAAGAATTGAAGCCGATGGACCATTTGAAGCGACGTACGTTCTCCGATTGGGCTCCGGAAAAGATGCGCCAAGATGATCAATTTCATCGCAAAATCATTTTCAGTGACAAAGCTCATTTTTGGCTCAATGGATTCGTCAATAAGCAAAATATTCGTTATTGGTCCGGTGAAAATCCACATGTGCTTCATGAAACACCACTTCATCCACAAAAAATAACTGTTTGGTGCGGTTTGCATGCCGGCGGTGTCATAGGGCCATATTTTTTCGTCGACGATAATGATCGTCACGTTACTGTGAATGGTAATCGTTATCGCGCCATGATTACCGATTATTTTTGGCCCGAATTGAAAGATATGGGCTTGGACAACATGCGGTTTCAGCAGGACGGTGCCACAAGCCACACAGCACACGTTACAATCGATTTATTGAAGAGTAAGTTTGATGAGCGTGTAATCTCAAGAAATGGACCAGTCGATCGGCCGCCTCGTTCGTGCGATTTAACGCCTCTAGACTTTTTTCTTTGGGGCTACGTCAAGTCATTGGTCTATGCCAACAAGCCGACAACGTTGGAAGAGCTCAGAGCCAACATTGAACGCGAAATAGCAGCCGTTTCGGCCGAATTGTGTGGGCGAGTCATAGAAAATTGGGTCCAACGAATCGACCGCTGCAAACGTGCCCGCGGTGGCCATATGAACGAAGTCGAATTCCATTCATAAATGTTTTGATTGTACTTCAGCCCGATAATAAAGTTTTTGAAATATCTCAAATGGTCTGCATTTTATTTTGAAAAAAAGTTGTCAAGTCCTTATTGGAAAACCCTATATATATACATACAGAAAATCATACAATATCAATTGATTTTACTTAAATTTCAGTACAAATGGCATGTTAAACTATTAATTAATTCTACAATAAATATTACGTCAGAGTTGTAAAGTGTATATTACAAACTCTACAGATTATTACCAACTTCATGTATTAATTATTAATTCAATGGTACATAAAAAGGAATCTTTAATACTAAGTAGTAATTGTATCAACCTGATCTTGTTATCCTTAACGGCTCGATCCGCCGAAACTTATGTAGTCAACTAGGCAGGCCTCAGTTCATGCATAGGCGCACGTTCCAGTGAAGATGCGAATACCGCCCAAAATGTAAAATCCAGCAAAACGAAACTGAATGATTAAAACACAACAAGACAAGAAGAAAACCCCCTAAAAGAACATATTTCGATCAATTTATATACAAATGACGATAATAAAAGGCATACCTTCGTTGGTGGGCGGATTTTTCCAAGCGTGAATATTACACTACAATCGCCAACGGACTGATAATTAAATTCATCCAAAATTACTCAAATACAGCGTCGCTTCTTATCCCTTAGCAGAGAAGTCCTAACTCGGCGAAGGATTACACGACTACCCAGCTTGAAAGCTCAATATATATATATATATATTTGTGTGTATGTGTGTGTGTGTGTATTTTGTGGGGTGCCTTAAATAAAGGACCTGGAGTGATGTAACAATTTATTATACTTCAACAGACAATGCACCAGCTAACAAACTGGATTAAACATATGACCTTACAATTACATAAAGATACTACTTTCTTCATAAGTAATAATACTCAGGACGATTCAAATTACGAATGGGATACATACGTACATATAAACACTCATTTCATTTAAATAGAGGAAAGATAAAATATTTACACATTCAATTAAAATCAGAATCGCTTCAGAAAAGCTTTCTCTTAAAGAACAAGAAAGAAAGCAGAACAAAATTAAACATTACACATACAATTTTGTACCTTATATATTGTCTGTTTATAAGTATATGCACTTATCTTGTTCAACTGCAGGTGGTCTCCGCTTCGGACGTTCTTTTCCCAATTGCATTGATTTGTGCTCCTAATTATTCACTCTTGAATGGTTTTAAACGATACTTATCGATCTTGATTTGTAGATATACATATATGAGTAATATATTCTCGGGCTCTCCGCGATGTTGGACAAAAGTTCTCGAACGAATCGGCGTCTCGACGTTTCGATGATATCTCTGTCATTTTCTTCACTAGGAAACAACTCCCGAACTAGAGAATACCACGCTATCATTACATGAAGTACTAAATATGTATGTTACTTGGAGCCCCGTTAGAAAATCTAACAGATGATATAGGAAGATTAACGACCGATGAATTGTGTGCGATTATAAATAAGAATCCCGATTTTCAAACTATAATGCGTATAGACGAGAGTTTGAAAATCAAGAGTGCGAATATGATACGAACGTCTTTTTTAAATTCGCATCATTAGACGCAAAACGCTCCTTTTCCAAATACACCAACATATTTTCACCTCACCGTAGAAGTATGACTGAGTCAGCACTGCAAGGTATACTAATGACGCAATACTATAGCGAATTCTTGCGTCAACAACATAAAAAAACTAAAATAGTAAGTAATTACATTTATTATTTTTAATATTGATAGTACGCTTCTGCGAAAGCACTCGTTTCTGCAGCCTTACAACGGACGTAGGAGGGATTTTAAAAACGGGACGGTATGACTTAATTAAAAATTTAAAATTATGCCTGACATGCAATACGTTTTACGAAATTTTGGGACATTTCGATTTTTCCATGTTAATGGTTTAGAAATAATTTTCAGTGCCCATTGTTACACCTGTGACCTTTCCGCTCACGCAAGCAACCTTTTTTTAGTTTTCTTGTAATTAATTCGGTAGAAATTTCATCTAATAATCAACAGGCAGGAACGTTTAGAATGATTTTCAGTTAATATATTCAACACCTTCTTGATAGTCTACTGATACTTGAACCAACAAACTAATTACTTTAGCTATTACGTGTATCATTGCTTTTAAACGACAGAATGCGTTAATTTTCTACAAACATTGCTGAATCGCACTAACCTCATATATGTTCTTGCAGTGTGTACAGGACTTACGGAATCAAATTATTTTTGACGTTATTTTAGAAGATTTCGAGCAAGTCCATTTTGGGACACAATTTCATGTCTTAACCAAACATTTGAATGTGTAAGATGATTCATGTACATATGTGCAATAATGATTGGTGAGATTTTTAAATGGATTACCCTGTATATTTTTGTATTTTTACTTGATTTCCTTGATCATATGAGTTTAACTACCTACTTAAATGAATATAATTATTTAATATAATATATATTAATAATACTTAAATAATAAAGATAATGATTTTTAAGTGATAAAATGGAAACACAAAAGTAGGTATAGTGAACAACAAAATATTTTTCAATTTGTCCCTTTTATTGGACGAAAAATGAAATGGAACTAACACAATGATGATATCAATAAATTACAACCTGATAATAATAACACAGCTTACTATATGTTTATTTTTTCCCTCCAAACCCTTAACTACATACATCCTTCGTCTTTCTTCTCGATTGGCTTCCTTCATTGTTTCTAACAAACAAGACGGAGACTCTATCTCTGATAAAGGTAAATACTTTACCTCGGTTATTATTCCTTGATTTACTTCTTTCTCACCTAGACTTCTTCTGATATTTGTTTTATCACTCATCAGGTATTTTCCAATGATCTAAGAAAACTTATACCATGTTTAGTAAATCGATAACTTTCGTGACGTCATCCACTTCAAAAAAAGAAAAGAGAAAACTCTGGTAACTCGGATAAAATAAGCAAGTGAGTTTTGCTAACCACCCTGAGCTTACCTGTTGCCGCGTTTGAGAACTCCACCCGACTTGAACCCGCTCGTCCAGATGTAGGAAAATAATGAAGATTTTCAGTGGACGCCACAATATTAAAGAATCCTGAGGGCGTGAGGCAAAGGACTGATATGGCTGTCTGAGCAGATGCATTATCATGATGGAAAAACCGTTCCCCGTTTGCCACAAATCGGGCCTTTTTCATCGCACACTGTTACGCAGTCTTCTCAGAATCTCCAAATAGAATGCCTGATTAACTGTCTGGCTGGGTGGTATACATAAAACGACGAGTAAATAAAAATGCTTTTACAAGAAAATGCTTTGTAAGAATACACAACCTTATTCTGCGAATAAGCACCGAACGCAGAACAAGTTGCGTTACGCGCACCTAGCTACAAGAATGCGCACTAGGCAAATCCCAACCACAGCCTTGTCATTCCGGTTATTTGTGGGTACCCCCTCGTATATCGGTCAAATATGGAAGATGTATGAACGTAAGGATATTGGAACACAAAAAACAGTTTTAATCATAAGAAAAATGATTACAACTTAATTCAAAGTTCACCATTCTACATTCAGAAAATAAAGGGGTAAAGGTATCATTGCTTGAAGCTATAGAAACAAAAAAAAAAACAGAAAAAATGTAATAACTTATTAAATGACTTTTTTAATTTGAATAATTCTACTGTTAAACTTATTTATTTATAATTATATACCACCTAGCCTGCAAATACGAGGATAGTTTAACAAGTAGTGAGAATGACACATAGGTGGCGCTCTAATTGGTAAAACAAATGCACTGTAATTTAGGCTACCTATTTATATGTTTACATTCCGATATTTAGATAAATCGGTTAATTACTTTATTTTTGACAACTGATTGAAAAAGAAGCAACACGTCGTTTTGTTAAAATGTGATAGAACAAGCTGTGTTGATGAAGCGCGCTCTGGAGCACTCAAAATCGTGACTTCTAACGAAATGATTATAAAAATCCATAATATTATTACGCAAGATCGACGACTCAAAGTGAGAGAGATAGCAGACATGATAAACATTTCAACAGAACGCGTACACCACATTTTAACGAAAGAATTGGGCCTTTCCAAGCTTTCGGCGATTTGTTACTTGCGATGAAGCTTGAAGCTACAGTACACCCGAAACTAAACAACAGTCGAAACAATGGTTAGAACGTGATTCTGCACCTCCAAAGAAAGCGAAAACCACTTTATAGTCAAACAAGGTGATGGCATCAATTTTTTTGGGATTCAAAGGGCATTTTACTCATTGATTACCTTCAGAAAGATGCCACAATAAACGGACAATATTATGCAGAACTTCTACAAAAATTAAATGTTGAGATTCGTGCTAAACGGCCAGGAATGGCAAAGAAAAAGATTCTGTTTCACCAAGACAACGCTCCCTCGCATACCGGCATCATAACTGTATGATGTCCAAAATCCACAAGTTGCACTTCCAATTAGTACCGCATGCACCTTATTCGCCGGATCTAGCCCCTTCCGACTTCCACCTTTTTCCAAAATTGAAAACAGCACTAGGTGGAAAGAAATTTTCTTCTAACGACGACCTTATCATCTTCGCAAATGAGTATTTTGCAAGCCTCCCGGAATCGCATTTTAGAGATGGCATAAGGGCATTGGAGCACCGTTGCAATAAATGTATTGCTCTTTTAGGAGAATATATTGAAAAATAAAAATTATTTTGTATTTAAAAAATTCGTTTTTCTTTTTCATTCTCACTATTCGTCAAACTACCCTCGTAGTTTAGTTGACTAGAATATATTCAGTTTGTGTTAGATTTACCTTTTAGTCTCAAGAAGTCACAGTGTTGGTGAAACAATTGTTACTACTTTTTAATAAAGATATTTTGTGACAATCACACAACTGAGTTTTCGTGTTTAATTTTGTTATGAATTTGCATCAAGTAAAGGCAACATCAGTTAATTACATAAATAACAGCTGCATCATTTGTTATCACTATCATCGAGAGAAATAAATTATTTACTTAGGGATAGGGTACTTTGCAAAAATGGTAGTTAATAAAGGAACACAATTAAAGTGCAATTATATCCCATGTTAAAATGACATTAATGTGAAATATATCAATTACAGACAGTTTATTACGTACTTGCAAAAATAGTGGTTAATAAAGGAGAACAATTGAAATGCTATTACATTTCATGTTAGTTAAAATGACAATGTTAAATCTGTCAGTGGTAGACAATTTATTTCCAATTGTAAATAAACGTAAATACAGGCGTGTATGTAGCAAAAACCAATAAATAATAAATGTAAATAAACAACAAACACAGCCTCATGATTTTATACATACAATATACGACAAAAATTTCCGTGTAATTATAAATTGGCGACAAACACGAAATCAACTTCCCAAAGATCCATCCGACCATAATAATGTATTGATTATGGTCTATAAATACCTTTCAACATTGAATTCTCGTGCACAGAAAAAGAGTGAATATTTATAAAATATAACCCCACGAAACACTAATTCAAAATAAATTTTAGGATTTATTGATTTCTACTCTGAAATTAGATGGTAACAGAGAAACGATATGTTCCCAAATTTTTTCGAAACTAAAATATTATTCAAACGAAAAAAACATTGGTGCTTAAAGATTATGTGGATAGTATATTATGCAAGGATATTAATATTGTTCTCGAAATCCTATTAAAGGCTCCCAAGGGTTCCAGTGTAGCTTAACAATTACACAAGAATTAAGTAAAGGAAGCTGCGTATATTGGCTTTCTTTGGCTATCGTTCACAAATTTAATAGTTCTATATAATGACGCATGTTTACGTCTAGCTTTCTGGCATAGATTATTTAAAGAAGAAACTGTCGGAAGTCAATAATAATAATAATAATAATAATAATATTTTATTGATCAAGTTAGCCATTTACATGGATCTGAAACGTTATAAAAGAAAAAACATAATCTTTTTTTTTCCATCCCTTGCCACATTAATTTTCCTATTCTGTATACGTATTTCGACAACTAAGTTGTCATCATCCACAGAAAATTAAACAGTGTCGCACCTGGAAAAGTACGGTAGAAATACCTGTACGAAAACAAATTCCGTACGCGATCCTTACCGTTGTAAACCAAAACTGTTTTCAGTGATTTCAGTGATTAAGTTAATCAACCGCAGGCTCCATCAAAATTACCTTCAAAACATAGTATGTAAATAACAATATTGGAAAAGTGCAAAATTGTCAAAAAAACATAAAAAATAATATAATAATATTGCAGAAGTGCAAAATGATTAAGAATAAAACATAAAAAATACAAATAAATTTCAATTAATAAAAAAAAAATCGGTAACAGTTGTCCGAAAAGAATTCTCCTACAGTGTAATAAGCTTTTGAAATTAAATAAAGCTTTAATAGTTTTTGAAGATTTGGCAATTATTCTTTATAGTATCCGGAACAAAATTGTATAAACGCCCACTCATATAGGGGACCTTTTGTAACCCGTGAACGTGTGCGCCGCAATAACCAAGTTGCCCTTGGTTATGGTATTATAACCATGCAAGTCGCTACCAATTTTAAAAAAGTTCTTATTGAGAAATACATACTGCAACAACTTCTATATATATATATATATATATATATGTATGTATATATACACACGAGGATAGTCTGAAATGTTTCCAACCTCAACGTGAAGATGGCAGCACTCATCAATAAAAGCTAGGTAATGTAGTTGTATATCTATTGTCAGGTACTCACCAAAGTTTCAGTTTGAGTGAGTCTATGTGAGTGTTTTTGTGAAAATGGAAAAAATTGAGTATCGAGCTATCATTAAATATTTGTTTTTGAAAGGCAATACGCCTATGCAAATCAAAGACGAGTTGGACTCTGTGTACGGGGACATTTACAACAGTGAAATTTTGGGCAGCAGTAGAAACGTGGCTGTAAGAGCTTAGGAGACGATGAACGTTCGGGACGCCAAAAATCGTAACTAGTAGCGATAACATCGCTAAAATTCACTAGTTAGTGCTAGACAACTGACGAATTAAGTGAGAGAGATAGCAAAGACTATGAATATGTCCAAAAAACGTGTTTGTTACATGTTAAATCGAGATTTAGACATGAGAAAGCTGCCCGCGCATCGGGTGCCACTGACATCTAGCTTCCAAACCATACATATTGTATTTTGCGAAAGTAACACTCATAGATTTATACCTCTTTGAAAATGTCAAGTTCCGTACCTGAAAAAGTGCAGTTACTACACGCATTACTTTTCTTATTTAATGGAAAGAAAAAAGCCGCTGAAAGCCATCGTTTGCTGATAAAAACTTACGGTGTGCACGCTCTAAGCATAAAAACAGGTGAAGCGTAGTTTCAACAATTTAAAAATAGTATTTCAATGCGCAATACAAAGAACATTCTGGTAGACCGAAGAAGTTTGAAGATGCGAAACAACAAGGGTTATTGGACCCAACCCAATCCAAGCTCAAAAACAATTAGCAGAAACGTTAAATGTTTCCCAAGAAACGATTTACGACCGATTACGAACAATGGGAAAAACTCCAAAAGATGGGGAAATGGATGCCACATCAAATAAATGACAAGCAACTGGAAAATCAAAAAATCATATGTGAAATGCTGCTTCAAAGGCGTGATCGGAAGTCATTTCTGCATCGAATAGTGACTAGTGATGAAAAATGGATTTACTTCGAGAACCCTAAGCGCCAAAAACCACGGTTATCACCTGGCGAATCAGCCCATCGACTCCAAAGCCAAATCGTTTTGGTCGCCAGACAATGCTCTATGTTTGGTGGAACCAGAGTGGCGTAGTGTATTATGAACTGCTGAAACCTAGTGGAACAGTTAATAGTAATCGCTACCGACAACAAATTATGAATTTGAACCATATATTGTCCAGAATGAGCCCGAGGATACGGTAAAGTGATTTTACAGCGCGATAACGCGTCGTTTCATACAGCAAAGCCGGTCAAGGAAGCATTAAAACCACTGGCATGGGACATAATATCGCACCCGCCGTACTCTCCAGACCTTGCCCCGACCGACTATTACCTTTTCACATCAATAGGACACGCACTTGCAGAGCAGCACTTCACCAATTTCGAAGAAGTTAGAAAATGGCTCGATGGTTTTGCTCAAAGAACAAACAGTTTTTTCGAGATGGCGCCCATAAATTGCCTGAAAGATGGGCGAGATGTGTAGAATCAAATAACCAATACTTTGAATAAATAAATTTTTCCATTTTCTTGAAAATTACGTAATTTTTTTTTACAAAAAAAACCGGTAATGACTTTCCAGTCAATCTGGTACATCAACGTTTGTCTGTTTCAAAGCTATTTATAATATAGAATTATGAGGGAATCACCAGACCGGAACACGTATTGTAAGTGGAAACTTCTCTTAATTATTTCTCGTTTGTGCAAACACTAAATAAAAATCCGAAAATTGGCAAAAACAAAATAGGCAGTAGCATTTTATTATAAAAAAGATTCAATTATAATAAAAGACAAATTCATTTACAACTTATTATTTTTATTATTTACAAACTATTATAAATTTACAATCAAACACTTTAGATTCAAAAATATTCACACAATTCTTTTTCTACTAATGTTAGTCGCAAGTTAATTAATACAGAATTATTTAAAACAATAATATTATAATTAATAAATGAAATACGAAAGTTTACAATTAAACAATGTTTTCTGTAAGAATTTTAATATATTGTGGAAATATTGTAGATTTGTAACTGCTAATCTTGAGTATTTCTACATCCTTCTGGACATCTGATGATGGATTCTAGAAAAATGCGTTGCTAGATGCTTGGTCATAAACTATTTTTAACTATACTATCTATGTGTAAGTAAAATAAGCATATGTGTATACATTCTTTATTAATTTAAGGACCTAATAAGCCGCAATTATCACAATAGAAAACTATTTTATATCATCGAAAGCAAATTACATGCGGGGATGAAATCACAGGAAATTTATATCCTGTGTGTTCAAGATATCGAATCAACTACGATCATTTTTGCAGCCGAAGTGAGTTTATCAACGTGCCTCGAACAATACAGAACTGAATATACAAGCTACAAAATCTTCAAAAAACTTATAAGAAAACATCCCGGACAAAATTTTTGCCAATTAGATATATTGATGGGAGAGAAGTCAAGAACAAGGAATTAACTTCTCAAGGTCGAAAATCAAACATTTCTACTTTATAATAATTAACCTCATAGACCTCTCAGATGCAAATTGTACTAGGAACGTTTTCCAATATTACGCAACAATGAATAGTAGGAAGTTGCTTGCTGCTGCATGTTGAGACATGTTTATACGTCCATAGTAGCCGCCGCGCCATGTCGATGGGCTCAGTTATTCATTAACAGTAAGAGTGTAAAGTGCTTGCGATGGCATTGTGATCACGAAATGAGATAAGGGCAGTTTTGCGTTATAATTTCGTGCGTGGTTTAAACATAGACCAGTGCTGCGAAGAAATTACTCTTGCACTAGGTGATGTTTGTCCACATCGCACAACCATATTCAGGTGGTATAGAGAATTACCAAGGAGAAATTTAACTGTGGAGGATGCTAAGAGGTCGAGAAGGCCACGTGTGAGGATAATGCTTGGCTAGAACAGGCGAGTGATCTACCAACAGATAGAGAGTACTTCAGACCTAAATGTACCAGCAATTCGTTCGATTCTGCATGATCATTTGCACGTGAAGGAACTTCGTTCTCTCTGGGTGCCGCATCGACTGACTGAAGAGCAGATGACACGACGTGTGACTTGGTGCCGGGAGATGCTAAAAAGTTTAATAAGGCATAATCTCGGTATGTGAACAACATCGTGATAGGTGACGAGACTTGGCTGTACTACTACGATGTGCCGACCAAAGCTCAACAAAGTTTGGGTCTTTGATGATGAGGAAACACCCGTAGGTATCAGAAAATCCCGATCTGTAAAGAAGAAAATGATAGCTGTATTTTTCGAATCGAGTGGAATTGTGGAACGCGTCGTTTTGGATACACAGAAAACAGTCACAGCTAAGTGGTATACTGAACAGTGTCAGCCTAAAGTCATCGCATCTATGAAGAATCTGTGGCCAAAGTCAAGAATGGACACCTAATTCCTCCATCACGATAATGCTCCAGTTCACCGCGTCAAAACCTGCACCGAATATTTGACCACGACAGGATTGAAACTTCTCGAGCACCCTCCCTACAGTCCAGATCTTGCTCCCTGCGACTTTGCACTATTCTCGCATGTAAAAATGAAGCCAAAAGGGAGGCAGTTTTCCAGTAATGAGGATATTCTGCGGGCTTGGGACAACGAGTGTGTTTTATTTCCTAGTGAAACTTGGCAAAATTAATTTAAAGATTGGTTTCGGAGAATGGAGAGGTGTATTCAATGTAGAGGAAATTACTTTGAAAAAATTAAATAAACAAAGCTGTATTGCAAAATTTTCCTAGTACCCTTTGTATTTTGCAATATTATTTTATCATAAAGCGCTGCTAAAACTTGTACAACTAGATTAAACCGAGAATGTATGGCGTTTTAATACGTATGCGTACCTGGAACATTTATTTTCGAAACATTTTAAACATTTAAAAAGAAGAAAGATGCATTGTTCTCTTTACCTACAGTATTAAACTTATTCCTTTTTAGTATTGCTTATTTTATCAAACACATCTAAATGTATAAACGAATCTGCCGCGTGCATCACCCTTTGGGCTATGCTTCTTGTGTCAGAACCGTTGCTTGACGATTCTGATATTACCGGCTTTGTTCGTTTTTTAGTTATCCACACTTTTACAGCGAATTTTAATTCGACCATTAAGGCATCCCAGTAAGTAATCTGAAAAAGAATTAATGTAAATTTCATAAAAACCAAATTTAGCTTCTTATTTCCTAAAAACATTTTTCACAGTAGAAAAATACTCTTAGAAGAAGTCGAAATTAGTGGTAAATGGTGTTGACTGAAAAATATTTTGAAAATGAAAGTGGGACACACGGAAATAAAAAAGAAAAATGTCCAGTAAATTTTAAGGAAGGAAACTTAAGAAAACGCTAAAAACATTTCCCGCTTCAACACATTTTCAAAATCCTTTCATTTTTGCGTACTCTGTATACTATTTTCATCTGACTGCATAGCAATTAACCTTGGTTTATTTATATTTTTTTTCTGAATTTAGTGTTTTAGCAGTTCCATTGTAAATCATTTGGTTAGCTAACAGGGTGGCAAAAAATTACTGAAGAGGTTTGAATTTCTTGTAACTATTTTTATTACAATTTTTTTTAATTTCTTTTCAGTATTTTGTAAAGAAGACTTGGGGAATTTAAAATAAAACAGCACACAATTGAAGGACGTACCCAAATCGTTGAAATTTATTTCTCAAATCAACGGTCCATTGTTTTGACTCAGCGCGCATAACATCGTTATTTTAATGTGCGGGTTGGACCTTCAGAGTCAACAATAAACCGTCTGGTTGCAAATTTTCAACAAGGGCAGTAAGGAACCTTCCTGGTGCCGGCAGACGACGAACGGTGCACACGGATGACAATATTGAACGGGTACAGGAGAGTATTCGGGAAGATGGAGGAATATCAACCAGGAGACGTTCGACACAACTTGGCTTCTCATGACGGCGCTGCAGAGTATTTTGCATACAATAAGAATATTTGCATACAAAGTTCAGCTTGTCTAAGGATTGAAACCGACAGATTACCAACAACGACTTGATTATGCAATTTATTTCCGGCAAAAAGCAGAAGAAAATCATGATTTTATTCATAATTTAATTATGAGCGACGAAGCCCATTTCCAATTAAATGGGTTCGTTAATAGGCAAAACTGCATGATATAGGCTACGGAAAATCCAAGAGTAGTTCAATAGCGACAATTACACCCACTTAAGTGCACTGTTTGGTGCGGTGTTTCGTCATAAACGATCATTGGCCCGTATTTTTTTTTAAATGAACACGCCGTCGCCGTTTCTATCACTGGTGTTCGATATTGGAGAATGTTCGAAAATTTTTTAAGGCTAACCGTGGAAAACCATCCGCAAATATGGTTCCAACAGGATGGAGCCTCAGCGCACACTGCGAGGGACACAATGGCTCTTTTACGCGACATCTTTGGTGAACGAATTGTTTCGCGTACAAGCGATTTTAATTGGCCTCCGCGTTCACCAGATTTAACCGCTCCAGACTTTTTCCTTTGGGGTTATTTGAAAGGAAAAGTCTATATTTATAAGCCTAGAACCATCCAACAATTAAAAACAATATACGCGACGAAATCAACAACATAACACCTGAAGTTTTGCGAAAGGTTATGGAAAATGTTTTGGAAAGAGCACGAATATGCTAAGCAGAAAATGGCCACCACTTGCGATATATAATTCTTCATAATTAAATTAAGAATATTCTCCATTAATATACTGTATTTAAAAAAAGAAATTATAATTATGTCTTAAATAAAAAGTTATAATGAACTCAAACCCCTTGGGTAATTTTGGGCCACCCTGTATATTCGTCGTCGTATATATTCGTCCTTTTCTAAAATCTTATCGAAAGAATTTTCGGTTTGTTTTCATAAAAACTGTCATCGATATTTTTGAAGTTACTAGAAAATTTTAGTGACTTAAGCATTATCCACACGTCTACATGTGTTATCGCTTCCGCTTGAGAGAGGCAAATCTGTGTTGCCAATCTTGGCGTAAGGTTATAGTATGAGCTTGGTAGACCTCAGTTTTAACGATTATATCGAGATTTATGCCTTTTTGGAATCTGTGAGGATGTTTCATTTCGTCATTCATTTTTTTACTGAATTTGATTCACTCAGATTTACGTTTGTATCATCACGTGTTCGATCCGCTAACATGGTTTTAATTCTTAATTCTGAGACTTAATTATTATGCTTTGACTTAAAAGTTAATACTTTTAAACTGATTAAATTATATTCTCCTGATTATTAATATGCTGAATAGGACTGCTATACCTTTACCATTCTATGTTAGCTGTCTTGAGGATTAAAAAACTTTTAGTGTATGGTTCTATATATTAACCATGACTAGTCCGCGATTACTGTCATTAAACCTACATAAAGAGGATAATATCAAGAGAGCCTGTTCTTCGATTTGGATTGTCTGTTTGAAGATAATACCCTTTTCACTATTTATGAAGTTCTGAAGAATTTTAATCAATCAATATCCAGAAAGAACACATAATTAGTAATCCCAAAGACTTTACTGCATATTTTATCACAGTGGATTCAAATTACAGCATGCAACAGAGGGTGGCTACTTTCAATTTTCTTATCAATCGTTCGAGACACGAAGAAGAATTAAATTTTATTAATATCAATGGTTTCGATACGGAAATAATTATTAGATTAATTAGGAAAGCTAATTTAGGAAAGACAACCCGGAATACCACTTGTTTGTCACCTTAAAACAATCGAGACAACCAGTTTACATATTTACCGTTTCACCCAGTTACACAGAAATTAAATAGGGTTTTTAAAGAATGGAAGAAAATCGATTAATGAATCATAAAAAAACACATCCGACATCCTCAAGTGTATAAGAAGTTTTTGAAGAAAAAAGAAAATTGAAAGCTATATCTCAACACAGCTTTCTACATTTTAGATCCAGATAAACGTTCAACATATGAAGAGATAAGAACCAAGTTGGTTTGGACATATACTTAGAACGAATGAAAATGCAATAGTCAAAAGAACAACACAAGCAAAAAACTTCGATAAGCGGAGAAAAGGAAAACCTAGAAAAAGCTGGAATGAGAGAACTAGGAAACGGGATAGAAAGAACATTACGCAAGACAAAAGAAATAGAAAAATTGGATCAGTGAATAATAAAAAGCATATCTTTTGTCTTCCAGGGTATAATGAGCTTTTGAAGAAGGAGAAAGTCGATGAATACATCCCAATATAGCTTTCTATGTCTTAAATCTAACTCAATTCTTTTTACCCAAACATATTTCTCTCATAATAATTTAACATGAAGATACTGTCTACTTAAAATGTGTTGTTAACATAGTTGTTAGTCTCTCCACAAGCGAGAAACAAAACATCGATAGACAGCATGGAAGCACTCTGATTCCTCCAAAGTTTAAAAAGTTTCATATTCAAAAATCTGCTGGATAGATTCTTGTTTCAGTATTGTGAGTCTACCATGAAGTAATTATGATTGACTTTTTGGGCAAGTCTAAAACGATAACTGGTAAAATATATCAACGTTACTGGCGAAACTACCATAAAAAATATGGAAGAAAAAAGCGAAAGGTTGTCCAACAGTATTACACGAGAGTGGTCCCGTAAGTACCCGGCCTGATCTAGAGATGGCGGTAGTTCTATGAAAAATATTACGGTATTAGAAAGTACACAATCTATAAAACATATGTTTCAAGTTTGCAAATGCCACATTGTTTAGTATTTGTTTGGCAGACATCAATAATTAATGTTTTCAGAGATTTTGTAAAAATGGAAAAAATTGGTCACCGTTACGTGATGCAATACTTTTACTCGAAAGGCCTCAGCCCAACCGATATAAAAGCTTAACTGGATTCTACTTTATGAGTCTGCTCCTTAGTTTACAACAGTGAAATATTGAGTAGCTGAGTTTAAACGAAGCCGTACGAGCCGTCGACCAAATGAGTTGACAACTCCAGAAATGGGGAAGAAAATCCACAAAGCAGTACTGGATTATTGTCGACTGAAAGTGCACGAGCCAGCAGACATAGTAGACAATTTGAAAAGTGCGGTACATCGCATATTATTTGTAAATTTGAACATAAGAAAGCTGTGTGCAAGATGGGTGCCGCGTTTGCTCATACTCGAGCAAAAACAGTGTCGTGAAGATGTTTCAATTCAGAGTTCAACGAAGTTTCACAGCAACAAAGCAGAATTTTTGCGCCTTTTCATAACCATAGATGAAACATGGGTCCATCACTTCACTCTCCAGACAAAAAAACAATCAAAATAATGGACTCAAAAGAGAGAACCAGGTCCAAAGAAGGCGAAGACCGTTTCATCTGCAGACAAGGTTTTTTGGGATGCGCATGGAATAACTTTGATTGACTATCTTGAAAAAGGAAAAACTATCAATGGCGAGTATTATGCGAACTTATTGCAACGTTTGGGCGTCGAAATCAAGCAAAAACGGCCCATTTGGATAAGAAGGAAGTGTTGTTTCATCAAGACAATACACCAGCTTACAAATTCGTTATTGCAATGGCCAAAATTAATGAATTAAAGTTTGAATTGCTACCTCATGCACCCTATTCGTCAGATTTAGCCAACTCGGATTATTTTCTGTTCCCAAACTTGAAAAAATAGCTCCGTGGTCAAAGATTTTCCAACTATGAAGAAGTGATGTCGGCAGTTAATGGCTATTTTAAGGAGCAAGATAGTTCTTATTATAAAAAGAGTATTGAACTTATTGAACATCGCTGGGAAAAGTGTATAGAGCTGAAAGGAGATTATGTTGAAAAATAAATATACTTCTTTCCAAAATTTTTGTGTTTTCTTTGTTGGGTCGGATACTTCTTGGACCACCCTAGTATTTTTGCAAGGTATTGCCTTCCCAAACAAATTTCACGTCATCCATCTTTTTTTACCTAGTCCGACTTCTAATTTTCGTCTTTACTCTCGATTGAAAGAATTCTGAGAAATCATAAATTTGTTTCTTATGAGGAGGATGGTAAAAGCTGCAAAGAACTGATTTGCCGAGCAAAATTAAATTTTTTTTAAAGGCGTAGAGGTACTGTAGGCTTGGTAATAAATCTGCAATATTAAATTATTGAGAGATTATTTTGAATAAATAAATGCTAATTTCAGATTTTATATGCTTCTGTAGTAGGCTAAAAATTATCGATAGGGGCTGGTAGTATAGTTAAGTAAACTTTTAAGATATTTACTTACATGTTCCTCGACGGATACCTGATATACGTTCCACAAAAATTCGGCAAACGCTAATAAAAATGCTATTGCAACACCAACGGATAATACTATAAAAACACCACCAACATTGTTCAAAGCAAGTTCATTATTATCTCCTTCGGTATCTACATTATTCTATAAATAAAATATATTAGTACATATGTGATACAAACGGAATACGTATCGTTACAGAACACGACTCCCCCCCTTTCCACCATAAAGTCTTCAAATCAGACAGTTTTCCCGATTCCTGCAATTTTAAAATAGTTTGGTCTACGGTGCTTCTGTAAACTGCATCTGAAACAAGAATTAAAACTAGCAAATCTGTATTACACTTTTTACACACAAAATACTCATTGGCATAGCGATTCCATAACCTTTATTATCCAATCTGCTTCCAACTTGCTTCAAATTGCAATTTTGTTCAACCTCGTACTCTATTGATGAACTTTCCATAAAGAATGCGTATAATTGGTCTCTCGTTTTCAAAACCCTTTGTACACCATCCTGGTTTTCTTTCTCGAAAACATTTAGTTTTGCTTGTTCCATGTTCGTCCACAATCGTGCGTACGTAGTAAAATTGCTATTTTTAAAAAATGACATTGTGGCTCCTCCGTACATGGTACCGTATTTTATTTTAGTCTGTTTAACTAAATCTTCAGCACTAGAGATCGTACTGTCCATTCGTCCTTTAGTCAGAAAAGCGGCCAAGTTTGCTGTATACGAACTAGTCATGATTAACGAAAAAAACCACCACATTGAAGTTCCCATTCTGGATGAAATGCCTCTGTAATGTTCCTTAATTTACTAATGATATCCAAAACTGTGCATCGTAATTTACTTTGGCAAAATATCGCAACCTTGTGTCATTATAGAACCTAACGTTAACCAAAAACAATTTTTCAAGTCCCATATGTTTTCCAGTTCCTCAGGATCCGGATCGCAAGGATGTGGATTTTCCCAATCACCGGGAGCAAATCTGTAAATAGTTCAGATCAATTTTAAAATTTGGTTAAAGTAATGAAAAAGCAATACCTCCCTCTCTCGTTCAAACATGCAAATGTCCGAACGAAAGAATGAAGTTCGTATTCGTCCCGACAAATGGACAACTATTATATCACGATGAGTATACTATATCGACAAAAAATAACGTTGTATAGCAACTATACATAACATTAGAACTGGCAACAGGCTCTAATTGTGGTATATGTATCGCTTACTATTCTAGTACAAAGGGTACTGGGAAAGTTTTGCAATACAGCTTTGTTTATTTAATTTTTTCAAAGTAATTTCCTTTACACTCAATACACTTCTCCATCCTCCGAAACCAATCCTTAAACCAGTTCTGACAAGTTTCACTAGGGAGTAAAGCACAATCGTTGTCCCAAGCCCGCAGAAGGTCCTCATCACTGGAAAACCGCCTCCCTTTTAGCTTCATTATTACATGCGGGAACAGTGCAAAGTCGCAGGGAGCAAGATCTGGACTGTAGGGGGTGCTCGAGAAGTTCCAATCCTGTCGTGATCAAATATTCGGTACAGGCTTTGGCATAGTGAGCTGGAGCATTATCGTGATGGAGACACCAGGTGTCCATTCTTGTCTTTGACCGCAGGTTTTTCATAGATACGATGACTTTACGCAGACACTGTTCAGTATACAGCTATCATTTTCTGCTTTACGGATCGGGATTTTCTGATAACTACGGGTGTGTCCTCATCATCAAAGACCCAAACTTTGTTTTGAGCTTTGGTTGGCACATCGTAATAGTACAGCCAAGTCTCGTCACCTGTCACGATGTTGTTCACATACCGAGATTGTGCCTTATTAAACTTTTTTAGCATCTCCCAGCACAAAGTCACACGTCGTGTCATCTGCTCTTCAGTCAGTCGATGCGGCACCCAGAGAGAACGAAGTTTCTTCACGAGCAAACGATCATGCAGAACCGAACAAATCGCTGGTGCCTGAAGTACCTTCTATCTGTTGATAAGTCACTCGCCTGTCCTCGCCAAGCATTTTCCTCACAGTAGTAACGTTTTCCTCCGTAACTACGTTCGTGGCCTTCCTGGCCTTTCAGCATCCTCCACAGTTAAACTTCCCCTTTGGAATTTTCTATACTACCTGAATATTGTTGTGCGATGTGGACAAACATCACCTAGTGCAAGAGTCATTTCTTCGAAGCACTGGTCTACGTTTAAACTACGCACGAAATTATAACGCAAAACTGCCCTTATCTCATTTCGTGATCACCATGCCATCGCAAGCACTTTACACTCTCACTGCTAATGAATAACTGAGCCCATCGACATGACGCGGCGGCTACTATGCACATATGAACATGTCTCAACGTGCAGCAACAAGCAGCTTCCTAAGATTCATTGTTGCATCATAGTGCAAAACTTTCCTAGAACCCTTTGTAGTATAAAACAGTAGTACACACCTTGCAATCACGTATAGCACGCAAGAAATGATCAAATATAAAGTAACAGTGTATACCCATACGTCTATAGCGAAGGGATCCATAAAAGCGAATTTATCCGCATCTACACTTACATTTGGCTTTCTGTGCAATATACTAATACCTGGAAAGAAACATACATAATCGCATAATCTCTACCTTATACAATTTACCAATATCTACCTAAAGTCATAAATGGTAAACTAAAATCCACCACTCGTCTTCTAGCTTCAGTTATGGTCAAATCGCCGATAGCCATATGAGCTTTCTGAAACGAGCACTTATTATATTGTTCACAAAACTAAAAATTTTGATTACCCTATCCATTAGTTGTCTTATTAAGCCCGTCCAACCTCTTATGGTACTGTCGTATTTGCCATGCTCTGCATGTATTTCAAACTTAAAGGTGAAGTTCATTACAGCTGCTATTTCGCTAATCAAATCGTTCGCATAACCCACGTATGTTACGTTTTGCCCATCTTCCGATTTGTTTTCCATAAGATATGGTGGCACAATTCTACAAATGATAGCAATATCTATAAATCACTTCTTGAGTACAAGAAACTTGAGAGCAGCGGAAATTGACCGTCAGATTTGAGAGGTGCACGGTGATAATGCTGATGGTAAAGATCGAAAGTGGGTGAGAATATATTAGGACGGGCTTCTCTGATTTTTGAAGATTTGGTTCGTGATGTGGACAACGAAATTCGAGAGGATCGACGATTGACTATTTCAAAGTTATTAAAAGATTTTCAGCAGGTTTCAAGATAAGTTTTGTATCAGGTAAGTCCATAACTTCGCTTTTTTCGCTACTATGACAAAAAAATCCCTGTTATTCTGATAACTGCTGATTTATTGCGTGTTCTCTTAATTTTTCGTTTTTATATCAGACACAAACACAGTCGAATTATCTTAAGCACGGCAAAGACGTAGTTTTTGTGACAAAAAAAAGGAATCATCAAACGAGTTCAAGAGAGATATTTTGTATTTTCTGTTTAAAATGGCAAAAAAGCAACAGTTGCTGCTGCAGAAATAAACGC
This sequence comes from Dermolepida albohirtum, assembly GCA_031893035.1. NCBI lineage: Eukaryota > Metazoa > Arthropoda > Insecta > Coleoptera > Scarabaeidae > Dermolepida > Dermolepida albohirtum. The sequence continues at coordinate 401,527 of JAVIWB010004151.1, read as the reverse complement.
GGTGCACGGAGAGAACACAATAAGTGTAAGGACTGCTCAAAAGTGGTTTTCCAAGTTCCGAGATGAAAATTTGGAAACTGAGAATGCACCCCGATCTAGAGAGTCCTTGGAGGAACTAGTGGAATAAAGACTAAGTTTAGGAGTGGATATGCTGGCTGCAAGGTTAAATTCAACTCATGGAACTGTTTACAGACATCTGAAGAACCTAGGCAAAGTTTCAAAGCTGGGGAAATGGATGTCTCACAAAATGTCAGTAGCAAACTTGCAGCAGAGGATGAATGTGTGTTCTCAGTTACTACAGCGTTGTGAATATGAACCTTTTTTGAATCGCATTATTACTACTGAAGAAAAATGGGTTCTTTACAATAACACAATTCGAAAGCGGAAATGGCTAGATGCTGGAGAAACACCAGAACCCACACCAAGAGCTGACCTCCACCCAAGAAATGTTCTGCTGTCAATTTGGTGGGATATGTCAGGTATCGTCTATTTTGAACTGTTGGAGCCGAAACAGACCGTTACAGAAGAATATTACTGCCAACAATTGACTAATCTCAATGCAGCACTTTTAAACAACCGGCCGTCCTTAGTGAATAGATGTAAAGTTTTATTCCACCACGACAACGTGCGACCACACTGCAAGATCAACACTAAGCAAACTTCAGGTTGGGAGCTTATGCCACATCCAGCGTACTTTCCGGATATTGCACCGTGTGATTATCATATTTTCCGTGGTTTGCAGTCATATATTGATGGAAAAAATTTCACTACAAGAAAAGCCTTAGAAAGGATATCGAGACGTATTTCAGCTCAAAGGACAAAAAGTTTTTTGAGGTAGGCATCAAACAGTTGCCAAATCGTTGGGAACAGATCATAAATAATGCAGAAAAATATATTTTGGATTAAAAATCACTAAAAATTGTTTTTTTCATTTACTTTAAAATCATCTAAAAAATACGAACTTATGGACTGACCTGATACACCACTGCATCAAAAATTATATCGTCGGTAGGTTCCAAGACTGCTTTTTGACGATCACAAAACAAAAAGATTTAGCGTTGTTTTATCGTTTTTAACTCAACACGATCAGCAATAAAATGAATTTTTGGACCACATCTTTACAGAAGATGAGATTTGGGTGTCTCACATGACTCTTGAATCCAAGCGAGAGCCAATGGAATGCAACACACATTGTCACCAACCAGAGTGAAGGCCAAACAGACAATTTCAGCAAGAATGCATGGCAATTGAGGATTTTGTTAGCAGATTTGTTGACGAGAGACACGGCAATCAATTCTGATGCGTATTATGTGACCTTGAGAAAACTCATTCGCGCCATACAAAACGAGCAGCGTGGCCTACTGTCTATCGATGTGATATTGTTTCATGACAATGCAAGATCACATGTTTATGCACAAACACAAATTATAATCGTGTCTTTTGGATGGGAACAGCTGGATCATCCACATAACTGTCCAGACCTTGTACCCAGTGATTTTTACCTGTTTCGGCACTTAAAGGAGTTCCTTGGTGGTCAACGGTTCAACAACGACGAAGAAGTGGAAACTGCAGTCATGGATTCGGCATCTTCTTCACAGGCGGCAGATTACTTCGACATCGAAATTCATAAACTTATTGAACGGTATGACAATTGTTCGAAAAAGATGTAAATTATGTAGAAAAATAGACTAAAGTGTGTAAATAATGGAAAAAATATATTTTAATGATATTTACACTATTTCTCTGATAATGATCGTTTTCTCGAACTATGTAGCTACGACGTTATTACCTATAACATATAACAGTCCATACAGAAGTCTACACTTTCGCGCCTGACACGTTCATTCCAGTTGGCGAGCAAATCGTAACCGAGAATCGAGAGCGTTTGCGAAACTGTGCATATATACGCTGATGACGTGCAGCGCAATATTTACTTGTTCTTTTAACATAATACCAAACACGTTCTGGTTTAAAAAGAAACGTAAAATCTGTTTATCTATCCAGTAAGTGAATAAAAGAGTTCGTAGCACTTAAATGTTTAAATGCTCTGTTTTTATAATAATAAAGAAGAAGAGCGCGTAAGCTAGTCATAAACATCTCCGTTTTCAATTAGAGTGCACTTACTTTGAAGCCACGATAACCTTAACTTTCTTCAAACCTTCTATAGCAGACTCCATTTGCTCTGAAATATTTCTGTGAAGATGCGCTTCCTTCATACGCGGATTCCAATCCGCAAACATCTGCTTTTTATTTTCATAAATTTCAATCGCGTAAAGATTAAAATCAATACGTCGACCGTGTTCGTCGAATCGTATAGGAGCGGTCAGACTTTTGCCTTCCAGTACAGTAATCTATTAAAGTAGTATAATATCATTTTAATGAAGGTAAAAAGTAAAAGGAATAAATGCCATGAATGTCTCGAACGATCATTACTACTTACAAGATCAATACATGATATTATCAGGTTGATGTATGAGTTCATAAAGTTTGTGGTTTACATGACGAGTACCTCGAAAAAAAAAATTATTAGGCATGTTATAGATATTTTGTTCGTATTTGAATTTGTAAATTTTTGCAAAGATTGATTTATTTATTGACAAAAGACAATGGAATGTTAATTAGACAAAAAGGAGTATTTTAAACGCATTCTTTTTTCGTGTTCGACAAAGAAGTTAATACGTCAGAAGTCGTTGAAACCATTTGTGCCGTCTACGGAGCAAACACAATTAGGGAGAGTATAACAAGAAAATGGTTTTCTATTCAAGAAAAGGAAGACCATCGAACTTTAATAAAGATCCTATGAACGCTTTAATTCAATATGATACACGTCAATGAACTCAGGAATTGGCCATTATAATGGATTGTAATCAATTGACAATATTGCAGTCTGTCGCAGAGAAAACCGAACTTTTTTAAAATAGTAATTCTTCGTAGCGCCATCTATTAAAAAAAAATGTGCGTCGGTAAGGTAGATCTTTCACCAATGTTATGTCAAGATATCATGACATTTGCGTGATTAGAAGCAGAGAAATTGGGCATAAAGTAACAGTTTGTATTTGGCATTGGTCAAAAAATAAATTTTGAATAAAGAGCAAATATAAAGTTCAGTTTTAAACTCGGAAAATCGTTTACTGAAACGTTTAATTTGCTAAAACAAGTGTATGACGATATGTGCTTATCACGTTCGAGTGTGTATGAGTGGTATAAAGGATTTAAAGATAGTCTTACGGAGATAGCAACATTGAACTTGTGCGTGATTTTATCGATACGTGGGAATGAAATTAAATATTTCCAAAAATTCAATTCATCGCATTTTGACTCAGTATTTGGGACTGGAAAGATTTGTAAGGTTTGTACCACACAAACTAACTGAATTCAACATTGAACAGACTTGATTAAAGACTCAAAAAAGGACGAAAACTTCAGGTATTCTATTGTAACTGGCGATGAGACGTGGTATTCTCCTAATCTCGCAAACAACCTTCGAGTAATCTCCTTTAATAACGACTTCTTCAGCTCCAAAGTACTTAGTTTAGGAAGGCAACCGTAAATAATGGAAGTCAATATGTTCTTCATTAGTTCACGAATTTATTCGTTAAAAAATTAATAAATTTTGAATTTAATAAAAACACTATAAACTTATGCATCAACCTGATATATAATTAAATTAGTATTTCAGGTAAATCATGTTCAGATATTCTTTAAAAATCGAGGAAATAGAATAGAAATAGAGTTATTGAGAAATTATTGAAAAATCATTAGATCAGGAGACCATGAAAACCGTTGAAAATATCCTTAAATATCGTCTATCGATCCTGAAGAATATTTGAAAGCAGGCTATACAACACGTGTCCAGTCTACTACAAATTTGTTGAAAAAACAATATCTATCGTCCAAACATGCAATTGTCCAAAGAAACAAGTTTTGTATTCGTCTCACCAAATGTACGACGTTCTTTGTCATATTACAATACGATAGCCCACAAGGAACAAGTTCGTTAATAACACCACAGTTTGCCTGAAAAAAGTTGATATTTTTACAATTTTTTTTGTAAAAACTTTAATCTAAACTTTGCCCGACCACAGATACGTGCTTAAAATACGAAAAACTTAATTTAAAAACTAAAAGTAAAATATGAGAGGTAGCGAAAAGAGTAGCGAGTACCCAACTTGTGATTCGCAAAAGACACAAGTTTTATATTCCTCTGAAAGAAGCTGCCGAAGTATGTAAATTCTAAGATTATGATACCCTAACCTTTGATTATATGCAAGATTTTCATTTACCACACATCTCTGTTCAGTATGCGTTTTATAACGCACAGCTGGCCGTTAAATTTTACATACATAATTTGAAGGGTGGTAGATCATACTTCAATATTTATCATGGGAGTCAGGACAGCGAAGGTCTAAACGAACTATGCATACGTTTTTATTGGATTTTATAGGCATACGTGTGGATTCCTCTGTTAGAAATCCAAGATTTTTTGGCAATTACTCAAGAGAAAATAAACATCATCCATTGTTATCTCTTACAGATAGCGGAAGATGACATTCTAACTATTAATATCCCTTTACTAAAGGAAAAGGAGCTAAGGATGTATGCAATAATTATCGAAGAATTGCTCTGCAGGATGTGACATACCAGGTGAAGGCAAAGATAATTAAAAAGCGGCTGGAGAAATATTACAGTGAACATATAAGAGAATATCGGGGAGAATTTAGGGCAAAATGGTCAACCATCGATTCATCATGAAGTAGATGCAAGAAAACACTTATGAACACAACTCGATCTTGCATTTGCTGTTCATAGATTATCGGTATATGAATCCATTACCATGAAAAACCTATTCCAAGCAATGAGACAGTTGAGAAGTTAAGGAAATAGTGAAGAAGACTGTCGAAAGAATAGAAAAGAAGGCCATAATCGATGGAGTATCGTCTGAGGAGTTTGTAGTAAAGAAAAAATTGAGACAAAGCCATCCACTATCAGCAATTATTTTGAATCTACTGCAGGAAGTGGTTTTGACTGGGTGTGGTATCAGTACCAAAAGTTTAGTACAGGGCAACAAACACAAATGCCTAGCCAATTCCGAAAACATTGTGCTGGCGACGAGATCCAAATCGTAAAGATACTAATATTGTTGTATACAATAATAAAAGAATATGGACTAACAATTAATGAAAACAAAACCAAATATAAGGTAATGAAAGATAGCACCAGAAAATGGTAAGATGAATTGGATACAAAATATGAAATACGTAATAGAGAAAGTGGAACAAACTGAAGATCTAGGAATAATACTGATGTATAAACGGTGATAAGGGGAATGAAATTGAGAAACGACTAACGAGGGGAAGGAAGTAAAGCCGCAGATATGTTTTCAAAGATTCCAAAAATAAAAAAGATAGCAAGAGCAGCTAAAGCAAGATTGTTTTAAACAGTACTAAATAAATCCTACCAATTTGTGTGCTTAATGTGGACAATGGCAAAGAGGGGAGAAAGTGGACTGAAAATTTGGAAATGTAAAATATTAAGAAGAATTTTTGGAGGAATTAAAGTCAAAAACGAATTCAGAAAAAGAGCAAATAAAGAAATAGAGGGATTATACTGAAGACATTGTTCATGTGGTAAGAATGCAATGTCTGGAACACATAGCGCGGACGCCCCAATAAAAGATGGTTTAAAACAATAGTAACGGAAGGCGAAGAAGAAAAGAGAAGAAAAGACCGGCAGATGAAAAAATGGCTACAAAAGTAATGAAAAATTTGACAGTTTATGATGAATAGAATAATAAATAGAAAAAGAAAATCGATGTCTATTTACGTAGGAATCAGGGACTGGAAAAAGAAGGCACTAAACTGACAAAAATTGAAAAGAGGAGAGCGAGATTTCCAAGCCAAGAACCACCAGACCTGTACAGCTGATATATACATGGACACTCATTCCTGCACTGCGATAGGGTATTTGAAATTTTAAAGAAATCATTGAACAAACACGATAGGATTCTCAGTGTACGCGATTCACTGAAAACATAGTTAAATCTAGTGCAAAGAACTTCTTCACAAAGAAGTCGAAACGAATAACACTTTGAATTTTAAACTGTGGTGGCATAAACTTATCCATCCATTAAAAGTCAAAAAAGTAATATACCAGGAAGAGAAAACGTTCTTCGCAATTTCAACATTCAGTCATTTGAGCGAATTACTCCAGGATACGAATTTGTTAATGGATTTACTTTTGCACATTTCAATATGTCTGTACCTAAGAAGAATGCTGCTACAATAGTAATGATAAAGTGTTTAGTTTATGCTGATGGACAATTGCCTATTCTAGAAACAAATATTCAAAGTTTACGTAGTTTGAGTAAGTGGGTTCTAGACGTTTTCTTCTAAACTCATTTTTGGAAAACCACAAGTTCTAAAGATGAAATACTCCACAAGATCACCTTCATAAACACGTCAACTAGGCACGCATACGAGAAAAACAAAAAAAAACAGTAAAACTAAAAGGAAAGATGTCTCTTGATTATCTCAAAATTGTAAAAAATGATTTAGGCTCTTTCGGAAATAAAGGTGCAATTACTGTCACTGTTCTAATATCCGAGAGATGAATATATAGCTCGCTGTCATTACTTTTTATTATCGTTTCCATAATTATACCCACCACCAAGTATATGTGTAAAACTGTCGACAAAGCCAGACTACCTGATGAACTCTGAAACTGAGCGAAACAATATTCATGGCCATTGCTTTGTTAGGCAATAATTAATTTATTTACTATTATTACTGTTATTGTCTTCATTAATATCAGAATTACCGTACCGAAGACATGTATGAATATAAACTAAATCCCATATTTGAAATTTTCTTATCATTACAATAAAGGGGCTCTTGCTTGATTTTCCTATTTCCAGGTGCGAATAGATTGTACATATGTTCCACGAAAAAGTATGCGGCATCGTGAAGTAGTGCTTGTTCAATCTAGAATGAAAACCATCATTCAATACATCTCATCTAATACAAAGATGTTGGAAATGAAACAAATGAGTTAGGACATTAATTTTACTATTGGACGTCATATTTTCGCAACGATTTTTCTCAATATTCTCAAACTAGTGATCCATAGTTGCAATAAGTTCGTAGTCCGACCGACATTTCTTTCTAGCAAGGCAAATTTAAGTTTGGGGAATTGTTTGGTAATAAATTTGGTAAATAAGGTGGGTAAAGTACAACCTGAAATATCAATTGATTATTTATGTATAATATATATATATATATATATATATATATATATATATAAATGTGCCTGTGTGTGTGTGTGTGTATTCGCGTGGTTTTTTGTTTCTTTCCGTGTAGTCGTACTTCTGTCTTGTAAAGGACCGGCGTGATATTTCTGTAAAATCTCATTTATCATCTTCAGGGATACTTTCTATCGAATGTTGTTCGTCTTACTTCAGCAAGACGCAAGCAAAGTGCGATGACCGAACGAGAATGTAAATGAAATTCAGGTACTCTGAGCCGTTGATGCGCAGGGGTGTATTTTATAATATTCGTCCAATCCAATCCAATATATATAAAGGGTGCTTCAAATTGCGCGGTTTTTTTAAGAATAAATAAAATATAGATGCACACTGAATTTGTCTGGGCATGTGGGCATTTAAAAAGTGTGATGTACGACATTTACAAAAATGGCTTCGTATACGGTAAAACAACGCGCTCAAATTGTTGAATTATTTGATGAAAACCAGCGTTCTGTGAAAAGAGTTTTTAGAAAATTAGGTGAATTTTATGGTTCACATAATTGTCCATCTGAAAGCACTATTAGTCGAATTAGCAAAAAATTTCAAGAGACCGGTTCCCTGGAAGATCAAAAAAGTAAAAAATACAGTCGTAGTGATCGTTCACAAGAAAATATTGGTTTGGTTCGTGAAAGTGTTGCTGAAGATCCTGAAATGTCCACTAGACGACGTTCACAACAACTTGGACTTAGTGGATCAACAACATGACGTACTTTATACAAGGATTTAGCTCTGAAGGCATATAAGGTTCAAATAACACAGGAACTGAAGCCATTAGATCATTTAAAACGTCGTTCATTGGTTAATTTCATCAATGAACAACCAGCTGATTTTTCTCAAAAAATAATGTTTTCCGATCAGGCACATTTTGAACTTGGTGGCTGTGTTAATAAAGAAAATTGCCGTATCTGGGGTGAGGAAAATCCACGAATTATTCATGAGAAACCTATGCATCCTAAACGAGTTACTGTTTGGTGGACCTTACTTCTTTGAAAAGATGATAACCGAAAGGTGATAACCGAATTTTTATGGCCTGAATTAATGAATAGTGATCTAGAGGATATGTGGTTTCAACAGGATGGCTCTACACCTCACTTTGCACAGGAATCAATTGATTTATTGAGAGAAAAATTTCCTGGACGTGTAATCTCAAGAAACGGTGATGTTAATTGGCCACCAAGATCATGTGACTTGACACCGTTAGACTATTTTCTTTGGGGTTATGTGAAAGTCAGGTTTATAAAAACAATCCACAATCAATTCCTGCTTTGAAAGATGAAATTATTCGTGTCATTGGTGAGATAGAGCCTCAATTATGTCAAAATGTCATTGAAAATTTTAACAAAAGAGTGGACGTCTGTGGAACTGCAAGAGGAGGCCATTTGGCAGATATTATTTTTCGCATATAAATGTCATAACTGATACTTCAATTATCAATAAAAAGTTTTTGAAAGTGAATGCAAATTATGTGTTTTATTTATTCTTTAAAAAAACCGCGAACTTTATATATATACATATATATGTATATATAAAATACATGGCGAGCAACAAAACAGTCGACTATTTTTTTTAGATTGGGGAAGCATAAAATTAAAACACTCCTGCCCACTTACCGTGACTTTATCTGGACTAATCGGAATTAAACGTCCATCATTCCAATCTTTAACAGCGTTCGCGAGAACTGGGCTACTTGAATTTAGCAGCGTTATGGTGGTTATATTGGCATTCATATTCAAGTAGGAAAAGTCTATAGTGTGAGCGTCCTAAAATAATTTAAAATATTAACAACCGCATATGTAAATAGGGACAAATACCCACTAAATTGGACAAAAAATATTTGTTGTGATATTCTAGCATATTCACTTCTTTAGCCTGTTCCAAAAATGGTTTAATATTTTCTAATGCACAGTCTAAAACTATAGTTTTTTCTGTATAATTTCTAATTTCTTTCAAAACTGGTCTGAAAAAGAAACATAGTCATGTGTAAGAATACAAAGTAAGAAATGTATAATCCATTTACAGTGTCCCATGAATTATTTAAAGTCTTCTCTATATTTCTTTTTTTTATTTAGTTTCGTCGCTACATTTTACTAATATTTTCTTTACTAATACTTGCATTATGTTCTACTAAATATTATTACAAAATAGTTGTTTTATAAAGATGCTGACCTTTCTAAAAGAACTATTTTATTCCAAAGCTTTTAAACTGTATGTAACCTTCTCCTTCTTCTTCTCCTTCCCTTTCTCCTTCTCCTTCTTCTTCACCATCTCCCCCTCCCCTCTCCTCCAATCTCCCCCTCTCCTTCGCCCCTTCCCCATCTCTCCCCACGTTCCCCTCTCCTTCTTCCCCTCTTCCTCCTTCTCCATCTCTTACTCCCTCCCCCTCCCCTTTTTTATTTATTTATTTATGTTGTGCGCTTTTTATGTATTTATGGCAATAACGTTTGTATCCACACAAATAGTCCAGAAATAGTCTTCGTGCACTACCTCCTCTAAGAAAATTTTCAGGTTTCAGTAAGTTTTCTTCACAGAAAAAACAGAGCCCATTGGAAAGGAATAGTAAAGGTGTCCATTATGTAACGAAACTGCTTTCAGGTCGACTTTTGACAAACCTTTGAATAAGATCCAAAAACTGAGGTCATGATGTACACTGAAGCTAAATTGCCGGTCATACCATAGAAATCAACAAAATGTTCATGTTTGTTACGAAAAATACTAATTCGTATTTCTTTCGCTAAAAAATTCCATTGCTGTAATCGCAACTCAAGAAGTTCTGCTTGTAATTTTGATAGATTCATATCCGACACTAAATCATCTAATTCAGACTGAGTAATGTAGCTCATGCGATGTACATATGGTGAAACCAAAATCGGTTGATTTATCATTACGTTTAAAGCTAGTATAATTACTACTTTGACTCTCATGGCTTTCTTTATCAATTAGCGGTCACCGAACTGTACGATGTTCGTTATGTGGTTGAGATTTTTGAGATGTCTCTACATAATCATGTTTTCTTTTCCTTAAACCTATTGAGCTTCGCTCTTTTGTTAATGCAAAAATAACAATGGTTAACATAGTTCTTTCGTTCTCTCCAGCACATAGGAACGGCTAAAGATAAATAATGTTGCTGACCTGGTAACCAATCCCTCAAATATCTATTGCAAGCAGTATATACTACGGATAAAACTTACGGTTTATCTTGATTTACGGTCACACCAAAGTAGACTTTATAGGCTCGACAAATATTCGGATATAACTTTTCATTCACAATGGTAACATACTCGAGCGAATTATAGACTTTGACAAAACAGGTGGAAGTAATGCTAGAGGTGTGGAAAAGCAGAGTGCCTCGTAAGATACGGAGAGCAGTGAAGACAAAGGAAGGTCAGTGGAGGCGAAGAATGAACAAGGAAGTTCAGGAAATTTATGGTGACCAATATGGTGACAATATCAGTCTTCGTAGGACAGAGAGTACGATAGCTGGGGCACGTCAGCCGCATGCCGGGAAAAAGACACGCGAGGAAGATGCTGGAGGAGGGGACTAGTAGGAAGAAAAGGAAGGGACGCCCAAAGAAGAAATTGCTGGATGCGGTAGTGAGTGATGTGGATATAGTGGGAGTGAAAAATTGGAGAAACAGGGCGGAAGATAGAAACGAATGGAGGAAAATTGTTGAAAGGATTAAGAAAATGTAATGGATGTATAGGTTTTGAAATGTAATAGGAAACAAGCCATGGGCATAAAGGCCCGTAGAGTTGAAATATATATATATATATATATTTCAATGGCTTGTTTCCTATTACATTTCAAAACCTATACATCCATTACATTTTCTTAATCCTTTCAACAATTTTCCTCCATATATATATATATATCCACATATATATATTTCTATATGTATATATATATATATATATATATATATATATATATACTTTTCATTCATATTTAATGGAGTAAATTTACCACACACAAACAAAAATTATTTGGTTTACTTGCATATGAACGAGACATGATTGTGTCTATAAAGAACTAAATTAAAATCTTAATACAATTTTTGATTCATTTCCCTTATTAGAAACTGACCGAACTCATCCTCACTGCTCTATGCTGTGCTATTACAATTAAAGTCGCATCCTTTTATAGCATGTGTCTGCCCTCCCTAAAACGTAGCAACCAATCAGATCAGAACTACAATTAATGTTATAGCCCGTGGAGTGAACAAGTCAGATCACGTCTTAACAAGTCTTTATCTGCATTTTCTCCGTACCCAGGATTGAGCCAATACAAGCGCTTTTCATATCATTTCTGTTTTGTATATGCTGCTGAATTTTGTGAGTTACTGATTTAGGATAAAAACTTTATTGACCAGTATAATTAAAATTTTAGAAATTGAGAGGTTGAAATATCTCATGGGACATTACGAGTGAATTATACATATGATTCTTTGCCTCTTATGTATTTCCAATTTTAACTAATTGGAAATTAAATGAAATGCAATCTGATGCATATATTATTTGAAACATTCTCTTACTACCATTTTTTAGTTTACATTTTTATTATTAAATACATGTATTTTTACGTCTCCATAACACAATATGTCGCAAATTCGTTTATTTAAATAAAAACCTCAATGTCAAGTTTACTTGTAAGGAAAACAATTAAAAACAATAGAAGCTTCGTAATTTTTAATAAACTATGCCGATAGATTTTTATATTTCATCACATTGCATCTGGAAGAACTTACCTGTAATCTTGGCCGGGAAAAATTTGCTTAAAAACATTAGGCATTTCGTCGCGAATACTTAATTTGAAAATATCTTTTAATTTAGCCAAACTTTCTACGGATTCATATAAAACTGTAAAGCCGCTCCATTGCATTTCAGCAATTAACGCAGCAATTCCTTTTGCCAACAATTCATTTTCGGGATAAAAGTTTATGGTCATATTTTGAAGTGTCGACACTGGCTTCCACGTATATTCTATAAACGGTATTTCCAAATTTTCGCATATCGATTGCAATATTGGTATCGTTGGTAAATGGGTAGGACCTATTACTCCTGTTAGACCAGTTGCTGCCAATTCACAAACTAAAACAGAAATTAGTTTCGCAAACGTAATTACAAATTTATTTTCCTAATATTGAACATCGAAGTTTACTTTTTTCAAGTGTAACAAATGAATCTTATTACTAAAGCGGATATATTTAGACACCATGCATAAGCAGCGAGAGGAAATGGTACGGATATCTCCGGCTAGTTAAAACCATCGCCCACGCATTATAGAATGTAGTAAGCTTAGCTACGTACGGGTTTTATTGTGTTGATAGTGGTCATATTTGATATTACACTGTAACGTAATTATGAGTGGTACACGGCCGCTATACGTGAACAGTATAAATAAATTTATCGGATTCCCAAACCTAAAATAAGATGGTGCCAAGGTAATTTGTTAAGTATGTCATATATCGTTCCGTAGTTGGAAGAAAAGAGACTGCTTTAGACACGTAAACGCCACAAAAATGCAAACATACAAAATGTCATCCGATATCTCAGAAGGGGTTTGTGTTGAATATAATTTACTTCATTACCATTAGTTGCTCAAATGAAAGTAGTGGATGAAATGAGAACAATGCTCTACATTTTAAATGATGAAATAAGTGTTTGTATATTAGAAAACTTTCATAGGGTATTACAAAAAAATCAGATTTTGCCAGATTAAGAGACATTTACAGTAATACTTCTACCACAGATACGTTATTTCAGTTCAAAGAACATAACTACGCAAATATCGCATCAGGGGATACCGAACGATTCTCTATATAAAAACATTTTTACGATGTGACGAACATCATTTGACGCGAAGACTCTGGAGGTTTACACTACGTTGCAGATATTTAGTCAAGAAAGTTCAGATTGTTAATACTTCTCTCATAGGTAAGTGTTTAGTAACAGAGATAACATATAATATATTACTTATAACTATTTATTCATACTGTATTGCAGTACATATTGTACGCCATTTGTATACTCAATGACATTAGAAGTGTTACACCTAGAAGGAATAGTTTCCTGGACGTGATTTTTTGGTAATGTGATAAGCTTAAGTCAAGAATGAAACGATCAGATTTCCAAGAAATTTTATTAACATTAATTTGAAAAAAAATCAATAATGTGTTTGGCGACCCCGTAGCTGTAGACACTCCTGTACACGTCTAGGCATCGACAAAATAAGATGGTCGATGTCTGCTTGTGGCACCTCGTTCCAAGCAACTTGAACTTGGTGGATTAACTGTGCCAGAGTTTGTGGAGGATGGTTCAAATTGGTCAGTCTTCTCCCCATTATGTCCCACACATGTTCGATGGGATTTAAATCCGGTGAACGGGGTGACCACGGCAAAACATTAACGCCAACTTCTCGTATAAGTCCATAGTACGACGAGCAATATGTGGACGCGCGTTGTCTTGCTGAAAAAGGACGTGTGGACGGCCATCTAGATAAGGCAATAAAGTGGTTTGTAGGACGTCATCAACATAACGCGCAGCTGTCATACTGCCCCGAATAAACAGTTGTCAGTATGCGAACATTATATCGCCGCATTCGAGCTTTTGGACTTGCTTCATAGCGTCCACGATTAGTCCTTCCTTTGACTGCAGAACATCGTCGTCAACGTTTGGACAGGTGCAGAGAACGGCAGCATTGGGAAGCAGAATGGCATAATGTCGTATTCAGCGACGAATCGCGATTCTGCCTAGGCATGCATGATGGCCGTCAGAGGGTAAGACGCCGTCGTGGAGAGCGACGTGATATTGGATTTGCTGTTGAGAGGCATGTGCACAGGACTGTTGGAGTAATGGTTTGGGGGGCTATTGCATATGGAAGCCGATCACCTCTTCTGTTTATTCGGGGCAGTATGACAGCTGCGCGTTATGTTGATGACGTCCTACAAACCACTTTATTGCCTTATCTAGATGGCCGTCCACACGTCCTTTTTCAGCAAGACAACGCACGTCCACATATTGCTCGTCGTACTATGGACTTTCTACGAGAAGCTGGCGTTAATGTTTTGCCGTGGTCACCCCGTTCACCGGATTTAAATCCCATCGAACATGTGTGGGACATAATGGGGAGACGACTGACCAATTTGAACCATCCTCCACAAACTCTGGCACAGTTAATCCACCAAGTTCAAGTTGCTTGGAACGAGGTGCCACAAGCAGACATCGACCATCTTATTTTGTCGATGCCTAGACGTGTACAGGAGTGTCTACAGCTACGGGGTCGCCAAACACATTATTGATTTTTTTTCAAATTAATGTTAATAAAATTTCTTGGAAATCTGATCGTTTCATTCTTGACTTATGCTTATCACATTACCAAAAAATCACGTCCAGGAAACTATTCCTTCTAGGTGTAACACTTCTCATGTCATTGAGTATATGTCTCACGATGTGTGCGTTTTTGACATTGCAACGCCCGATGCACGTCGGCAACGGCCCAGACTGCCGAAGACATCCGTAACAGCTTCGCATCCCTCCATGCATTGTGTCGAAATATCTTCGCTTCAGTTATCAATATAGCGGCGACGAAAGTGGCAATACCATAGGCGGTACGGTAGAACGGGCAATTGGTGCGCAGTGAATGAGATCGTTCACATCAAATACAATACGGTTCACGGTTAGTGTTTATAATAACTTCACACAAACATGTCGCGAAAGTCTGTGCCGTTTGCTATGTCGGTTAGAAAATACATAGCAGAATTTCCCGATTTAAAGTATGATGGATGTGCAGTATTGTGTTTGGTTTGTAATAAGCGACTTATAATACGGAAGAAAGACAATTGTAAAAAACATGTGAACAGTGCAATACATAAACTGAACAAAAGAAATGAAATACCGTATGCAACATTCCGTCTGCGACATGCTACGCAGACGTCAAGAAAATAACCAGTTTTTGAAACGAATTGTTACTGGGTATGAGAAATGGGTTGTATACAACAATATAAAGCGTAAAAGATCATGGAGCAGCAAAGATGAATCGGCTCAAAGCACATCAAAAGCCGATATTCATCAGAAAAAGGTAATGCTGTCTGTTTGGCGGGCTTATAAGGGAATCGTTTACTTTGAGCTTTTACCGGACAACACAACAATCAATACTGAAGTGTACTGTCAACAAGTGGACAATTTGAATGATGCACTTCAACAGAAGAGGCCGGAATTGATCAATAAAAAAGGGGTGGTATTCCACCAAGACAATGCGAGTCCTCATACAAGTTTGGCAACTTGCCAACAGCTTCTACACTGCCGCATCCACCATATTCTCCGGACCTTGCACTTTCAGATTATTAGCTATTCCAGTCATTACAAAATTTTCTGTACGGAAAAATTTTCACTTCAAATGAGGACGTTAAAAATACGTTAAATCAGTTTTTTGCTAGTAAGGACCAGAAATTTTTTGAAAGGGGAATTATGCTGCTCACAGAGAGATGGCAAAAAGTGTTAGGGGCAAATGGAGAATACATAATATAATAAAATATTTAAGCACTAAAAAAAATCCCCTTTGGTTTTAATCAAACAAAAACGCAATTACTTTCCGAACAACCCATTAATATATTTTACATTGTAATTATGTATGTAGTGCTTATTAAACTAATACACGAGGGAGCGTTTTTATATTCGCGGAATGGGGGACAAGGGGTGGAAATAATAAAACCAAATTATTTTTCTTTTTCAATATATTCACCTGCAAGACGGATACATTTTTCACATCTTTCAATTAATTTATTTATACCCTCATAAAAAAATGATTTCTCTTTATCTGCAAAATACGCCGAAACTACCTCCTTGACTTCATCATCGGCAGTAAATTTTTTACCCCGCAGCTCTTTTTTCATTTTCGGAAACAGGTAATAATCACTCGGGGCCAGGTCTGGGCTGTAGGGTGGGTGATTCACAATTTCGAAGCCCACCTTATGCAGGGCAGCTAACGCAACGCGGCTCTTGTGGACGGGCGCGTTGTCGTGCAAAAGCAGAACACCTTTTGTCAATTTTCCCCGTCTTTTCTCTTTAATGGCTTCTTTTAGTCGCTCTAATATTGAAGCGTAATATTCTCCGGTTATAGAAACACCTTTATCTTTATAATCAATTAATAATATTCCTTCCGAGTCCCAAAATACCGTTGCCATGAGTTTCCCAGCTGATTGTGACACTTTAAATTTCTTGGGAGGTGCTGTGCCCTTTTTATGCCACTGCATGGAGTCTTGTTTGGACTCAGGTTCATAATGATGAACCCAAGTTTCGTCTCCAGTAACAATTCCACTCAATACATCATCCTTGTCTTCGTTACAGAGGTCCGAAAATGCACGCGAACACTCTACGCGCTGTTGTTTATGCGGCGGCGTAAGCATTCTAGGCACCCATCTTGCGCTGACCTTAGACATGCCGAGATGATCGTGTAGGATTTTAAAAATTGTTGTATCGGATACTCCAACCATTTCTGCGAGTTGTTTCTTCTTTAGTCGAGCATCTTCGAGTACAATTTGTTCAACTTTTTGGATAAGTGCTGGCGTGGTCACCTCAATGCTCCTGCCCGGCCTCGGGTCGTCTTCAAGGGATTCCCTTCCTTGTTTAAATAAACTATGCCACTTGTAAACACGTGGTTTTTCCTGGACAAGAGTCGCCGTAAACCAATGACATCTCATTCATTATGGTCGCGACTGATTTTCCTTGCCTGGTAAGGAACTTTATAACGGCACGATATTCGATTTTTTCCATATTTCACTTTTCACTCCTGATTATGTTACTTGGTTTACGATAGCTCAAAGACTAACTGTTTAATAACAATGAAACTTCGTATTTATACTAATCATGAGTCGTTGCACAGGCCACGCCCCCAATGCGCCTACTCACCCCTCTACAACCCGCTCATTCCGCGAATATAAAAACGCTCCCTCGTATAAGTATTAATAAATTTAGTTTTGGAATAGAAATTGTAGATGTACATGTATTTATTTTGAAATAAAAGATTACAATTGTTTTGAACTTTAAAAATAGAATTCAACTGTAAATAAAACAACTATTATACATGTCATGTGCATTTGCATTTAGCTTGAGAGTTTAGAATTTAATTGAAAATAAAGCAAAATGTGTACATGCCATGTGTGTTCTTCATTACGATAGCTTATTTTGTTTTTAAATTTGAAAGAATTAATTTAAATAACTCGTTTTAGATAAAGAATTGAAAAAAGATAATTTAATGTACATTTTGTTTACAAAATAATCTGTATTCATTTTCAATATAATTAAGTATTATTATTATTAAACAACCATTTTTAATAATGGCCTATTAATAATCTAGATGAGCTACCAAAGTGAATAGAAAATTAATGCCAAACAATTTGACAAAGTCTAATCCCTCCAACGTTTTCTTCGCCGTGTATTCCAAACACATTTAATGTTAGTTTTGTTCATAATAATGTAAGATGACAGTAAAGAAACAACTCTATCTTTGAAGCATTTAATTTGCAAACCTGCGTTAAATAAGACTTTTCGTTTCTTTTGATGACTACTATATGTAGATAAAATATTAGACCTTTTTAAACAGCCTGTATATTTCAAACAAATCTTTCATTAACGAAAGTCACTCAACACAATAAATTCACTTTACATATATCAACAAATGTGACTGAGTGTTTTTGCATATTCACCATGAAAGATTGAAGGCTAAAAAGGTTAACATTCTTTATGTATTTCCAATAATTGCCTACTTCAATAAATGTTTTGTAACTTAGAACTGTATATATATTACATAAAATTACCCAAATTATTGAAAACCCTATATAAAGATTTTTACTTCTTTATTTGTTGTGAAGTTTGTCTACTTACATATCGTAATAAAAAAGAATTATTATTATTATTGCTAAAAATATATAAATATGTATAAAAAAATAAATATAATTAGACATAAGTAGCTTTCTATGTAAATTCATATAGTGAAACTCACTATAAACTTTTTTTTAGAAATATTGTTAAAATTTCCTTATTATTACGTTCGCGCCATCTACATAGCGAAAGCCACACCACACAATACAACTCCATTAATGGCTATTTGCAATTTAAAATAGAAAAAACGTAATTTGAAAATTTTATTTTCAAGAAGGAATATATATTTAACCACGATTAATTACTATAGTATTAGAATATTAATATTTACTCAACTAGTTATATTTAATGAAAAATTCTAGCACTATTTCTAAATTTAAATTTTTTCCTTATACTTAAGAAAGTACTGTTCTTGTTATAAACTTATGGCTATCAAACATATATAATTCATAATATAAATAAGGTTGTTGGCTGTCTACAACATTTTTTGTAAGAAGTCAATAATGTTTATTTCAATTTATTGCATCTAATTTGCTCATTAATATAAAATAGGTTATAAACACGAATGAAATTAGGTATTATATATTTAACTGTGGATAAATAGAAACTTGTAAACTAAAACTAGTAATACTATTTTCTGAATATATTTTGTATTGCCTATTTCAAGTTATTACAAAATAATATTCATATGACATTCAACGTACTCTCTTTAAGTTGTATCTACATATAAATAAATATTTTCCCAAGAATACACCTTTATAAGATATATTCAGAAAATATTTAAAAATATGTTAGGGGACCTCTTCAATTAAAAAAAAGCGCATACCACTATAAATTAAGCACACATGTGTTGGCATAGATTCGATGAACAGCTAAAAGACATTCTTAATAATTGAATAAATGTTTTAAAAATATACTTACGAGAAGTATTTGCCGATAAAATATCACATACACTTCTTTGATGAAAATTTACTGGAGGAGATTTACCTAGACGTTTATAATACCTTTCAACTTTGTCTATTATTTCTTTTCTTATAGGATCCGCCTTTTCATAATGAAATACTCCTGAAAATATATATTTAATAGGAAACTAATATATGACGTTAAGTTAATATATAAGTATATACATTGCTAATTTATTGATAAATACACAATTTAGCCTATGAAAACAAAATAAGAACATTTTAACCCAAATCTCATAAGAAAACAGTAAAGTTAATAATACATACCTAGATTTATTTTAATTGTATGAATTAGATTAAATGTCGATATTAAAATTCCAAAAATCGTAAAAATATTCATTTGAATAAAATTAAAAATACGTTTTTTATAATAAAATTAATACATTCATTTGATGTACTGCCGTGTCGTGACCTTATTTCCGTGTCAATTTATATTTTTATTTAAGCATTCCTGGATTTAAGCCAATTTTAATTACGAAATGTTTTGATACAATTTAGAAACTTATTTGCGGGAAAATTTGAATACGTCCTGTTGCCCGCTCAGCTAAGTAGTAATATAAAAATACATATTCCTTACTTTCTTTAGTGAAATGTGATTGATCTAAATTTTTGTGACAAATTAACATCAAAATTAAAAATGAACAATTTGACGGTAGTCATTAAAGAGCAATGTGGGTCTTTGGGAACTTTAGTTACTTATGCAAAAGATGATGGTATACCACAAGAATATTTAAATTTTTGAATAATTATTCAAAAAATTAATTTTTAGATAATAAAATAATTAGGTTAAGTCAATCCAAAAGTCTTTCTGTATCTGTTGTCCATAAAATTAAAGATATATTTAGGGAAGTCTTCCTTCCACACGGATATCCTGATAGTGTTAGTGAAGATTATTTCAATTACCAAATATGGGATACAGTTCAAGCATTTTGCAGTACAATTACTGGCACATTTACAACACAGGCTATTTTAAAAGGTGTTGGTGTAGGGAATGCTGAAGCTTCTCCTTTGGCTGCTGCTATAACATGGGTATTAAAAGATGGTACTGGCATGTTAGGTCGCATTGTATTTGCCTGGTGGAAAGGGTAGGCTTCATACATCAAAAAAAGAAAACTAAATAACTTTTGTTTTACAGAAATAGCTTAGATGCAGACTGTAAAAAATGGAGATTGTTTGCAGACATAATAAATGATTTAGCTATGTGCTTGGAATTAACCGTACCTTATTTACCTAACTTTTCACTTGAAGTATTGTGTTTAACTACTACTATGAAGGCTATTGTATGTATATGCTTACTTACTATAAAAAATATTTCTAAGTATTTATTAGGTCGGAGTTGCTGGAGGTGCTACACGTGCTTCAATAACCCAACATCAAGCTATTAAAGGAAATATGGCGGATGTATCTGCAAAAGATGGAAGTCAAGAAACTTGTGTTAACTTAGTAGCCAGTATTGTTGGAATTATATTACTAGCAGTTTTCAATGAAGGCCAGTAAGTACGGAAGTATAAAATTTTATTTAAATATTACAATAGAATAGCTCGAAAAATATATATATTTTTAGATATGACTGGACAATATTTATAATATTCGCAGCAATACATTTAATAGCAAATTATCTAGCAGTTGGATCTTTAATATTTAGGCATTTAAATACTACCAGGTTTCTATTACTGGTAAAAACGTACCTGAAATTTGATACGGTCATATCACCAGTAAATATCAACAAGAAGGAATCAGTAATTCTTGGCTTCGGAATTAAATGTAAAGATTATAAATAACCAATAATATTATAATTAAAGTTTTCAATGTTGTAGCCCAGAATGTGTGTGGCTACAAAATCAAAATGGGATGTTCACTTAAAAAGGTGCTTTTACAACAAAATAGTGAAGAGATAATGGAAATTTTAGCCGCATATGAAAAAAAAAATTATATTATTATTCCGAATTTTAAAAATAAAACTCTTTACGTTGTTTTGAAGCACGATGAATTACCTGAAGATGTCATTGCTGCATATTTTCATGCAATACTTATTGGTATTGCATTATGTAAATATAATAATGAACCAATGGTAATATAAATACTCATGATTTATTTAGCTAATTCCAGAAAGGCTCTAAAGTTAGATATTGACTATACAAAGAAGTGTTTTAATTCTTTATAATTATGTAAATTTGTAGATTCATGGTTGCAGTATTATAACAATATTAAAAGTATCATTTACACTATGTACTGAATTACTTGCCTTTATGATCAACTTAGTTAAAAATTAAGTCAAACTAAAATTAAACTTTCTGGATTTAACTACTTAATTAGTTTGATACGGTATTTTTTTAAGTTCTAAAAATAATTTTCAACGACTACTTTGCATAACATCTAGATTGGTTCTGTTAAATAAAAAACTAAAGATTGCAGAAATATCCAGTGCTGGTATAAAGTATTGGTACCCCTCATTTGAAACAGTACAAAATGCTTCGTGTACTGAATTGTAAATGAAGCACTTTATTTAGCCTGGACCATTTGTATATTGTTTTAGAAAGAAACATACACCAAAGTTATTTTAGCAAAGGAATTTATTCAAATCATTAAGAAGATATGAACATAACAGTTAATTTTTGCATGTGAGATGAATTGGTACACGTTAAAATATAATTCACGGTGTAGGTATTTATCAACTTGACTCCCAGCCCAATCATAAATATGAAACTCCCCAATGTCTTTCCTACCATTTCTTTAGTACTGAACAAAACACATCAGCAGAGTTCGGATGTCTTCGCGAGGGCCAGGTTCGTACTGAGTACGCAGCGCACCCCACCAGATGTAATGAAACAGATGAAGTGCAGAATTATAAGTTAATCCCGAGCTGATCTGTATATAAGGCGAACAAATAATTATTAAGTGTAACGGGCGTACGTAGATGTAAAACGAAACTATTGGTTGACACATTGTGAAAGTTTACTGATGACTATCCCAATTTATATTATAATGGTGCTATGTTTGTAGTTTGCGTTGATGTGATGGGACAAACACGATAGTAAAAATCATATAAAGAGGGTACAACACCAAAATAAGAAAAATAACCCCACAAAAAACGCAATTTATTTTTGGTTTACTGTTAATGATAGTCGGCTGTGACTTGAGACTTCATCTACTCGATAAGTAAGCATTTCATGACTTCTGTAATAAATACAATCTCATGTGGAAGCTACCATCCCGGAGAGTGTTACAAAACCATGTGCCAACTGTGCGTAACGACTTCGAAAACATGACAAGAAAAATAACGTGGCATAAAAAACAATTTATTTTTGATTTACTGTTAATGATATAGTCTGCTGTGACTTGAGACTTCATCTACTCGATAAGTAAACATTTCATGACTTCTGGAATAAATACAATCTCATCTGGAAGCTACCGTCCCAGAGAGCGTTACAAAACCATGTGCCAACTGTGCGTAACGACGTCGAAAATATGATAAACGCTGTAGTAAAAGTCAAACAGCTTTGGTTATGTGTCGACGAAATGACAGATCGAAAAAGAACATCCTATTTTGAAAAATTATAGTGCATGTTCTAAATCCTGTTAAAGTGACATTTCCTATTGTATTAGCTAGCAAAAGATTAGAAGAGTGCACCGACGAAGCAATTATGAAGGTAGTACTGGATACGCCAAAAAATTTCAACTTTCAACTGACCAACTATTGATGTTTGCGAGCCATAGTGCAATGACAATGTGTAGTGTAGGCCGTTCCCTTAGAGCCAAGTGTGAATGACTTTTACATGTGACGTGTAAAGTTCATACTTTACACCTTGTAGCACAAAGTACTCGACAATGTTATCCACAGGTGGATGCATTATATATCAAATAACGGTTCTCAAAATCTGCCAAACGAACTCGAGAATTCCACGAGTGCCTCCAAAATTTGTACACATTGGGGAACATCGTTAAAAGCAGAGACATATGCCACTTAATAAGTTCGTAACATCATTGGAAAAAGGCAATACATTCATACGTTCTGTCATTTTTCATACAAGTGGCAAATGACAATTTGTTTTGAACCTCTGTAGTATATCCAAGCCACATTCCTGAGATCTTGTTTTTTTTTTCATAACCACATTTAAAACTCCTATCTAATATATGTTACTTGAGATTAATACATTGCGACTCCAGCTCATTTCCATAACCTAAAAAAAGTGACGCCCGATTAACACAATAACGCCAAATTTTTTAAGTCAAAAGAAGAGTAAGAAGAAATCTCTCTTTGAATGACTTAAAACAAACCATATGAAATTCATATTATCCACTTTTGAATTTGATTATTTTAAACTTAAATCAAATTTCATTATTAGTAAATGTTAGAAAGTAATTGAAGGCTAAAATCTCATACAAAGTTTTTGAAATTGCCTGGATTGGATAGCCCATACATTATTCAAATAGCTGCTCAATAAATGATGTGACAAACCAAGTCATAAGAAGTGTAAAAGTAATGAAATCCATAGTATACCAAGAAAGTTAGAAGTAGATATCGACCTGTTAATTTTCCATCGACTAAAGACTAATAATAAATAAATAAATAGAATTATTTACTATTTCAAATAGCTTGTAGTATTGTAAATTATTTAAACAAAGCCGATTTATGTATGTAAAAAATACATTTTGAATACTGAATTTTAATACCAAAAAACTTTATTAGGATTTTGAAACGAAGAGACATCTACATCAAGTTACTCCATTAATACGTTTAAATTCAGTTATGAAGAGTTTTCCTAGGAATAATTCACTCCACTTGGAGAATTTACCCGCGAATTCTCTAGAAACTTTCAACAATTATATTAATTTTGAATTAAATAACTTTTTCACTGCATTAAAAATCAATGGTAAGTTATATATAATTACAATTTTTCTGATAGTTCCAAGTATATTTGAATAATTCATGAAATGATTAAACCATGTAAATTAATTTTTAGGTTGGAATGTAAATTCCCATGCTATTGAGTTAGGATTGTGGCGATACATTGAAGATAGCACATCAAATGATGCAGAGAAAAAGAACAAATAACAATTGTACTCATTTTTATTTATTGAATATATTAATGTATTTTTAAATATGGTATAGGGACTGTATTAAAATGTAACATTGTAAATATTTTTTTATTATAAAATATGTGTTTAATAAAATAGTTGTTATACAAAATTGCTTTGAGTATCTTTAAAATTTTTTATGACGTAGGAGCTGAATCATCTTTGGACCCTGTTTGGGATAAATGTTTTATTATATCCACCCAGTTCCAACCTCTTGGTTTTTCTCCTTTAGCATCTACTTTGTCCCACTGTCTTCGCTTCTGTGCTTTAGTTAAATGTTCTTTCTTTAAGCATTTCTTACTAGGAATATCCTTTAAAAAAATTGCTTTTTTCTTTAAGAAACGGAAACTTATTTTTTGCAAACTTACTTGAGCTTCACATATTGTTAGCTTTTCTATATCTTGATCTATAACACTATCAGGTTGTTCTTGTTCCACGATTAACTCGTCGAACTTTTCCTTAATAAATTCAAATAAGGAATATGTCATGGACATTCCCAAATACTGTTCTGCTTCATCTTGTACTAATTTCACAATTTTTTCTTTCAGTTGCTTTGCTCTTAATATCATTTAAGTAAATAATAATTTCACACTTTAACAGATTAGTAACTTACATGTGTTTGTTATAAAACGTTTCCATGCTAATTTCTGGCATTTCGTCTGGATATTTTTTACCCCATCTGATCTCCAATAGAAAAGACTTATGATTATCGTGTTCACCATACTAAAATATTGCATATAGTAAGTAAAAATGGCATATCTTATTGTACCTTATATTGGAAGACTGTCGGGGAAATTTGCTTAAAAGAATGATCACCATCATATATGGAAGATAAAACTTCTCTTTCTTCCTCTTGAGCCTCCTCAGTCATATTTGATCAGTTCTTGCCTTTCCATTAGATATTAAATAAAATATTTTAACTAGATATTATTTTATTAGAAATATTTTAAGGTCTAACTTCGTCCATCCATACAACTTTAAATATAACCTATTTTTCTTGACAGATTAATGACAGAAATACTCGACAACTCTTAATTGGTAATCTACATAATTTTAATAAAAGAACTACATTTAATTATCAAACCATTGCCTATAGCAGTACATAAAAAAAGGCAAATAGAAACTTGAAAAATCAGAATTTTTTTCTAGATACCTGTAAAATAATGTTTGTTTCTATTATTCTTAACTTTAAAATAAGTTCAAAATTATTACTTCTGGCATAATTTGAATTGAATTTGTATTAAAGTTATTATAATCAGTTCGCTTTCTTAATTACTCCTCGATTCTATAAAAAAAATCAAGGGAATACTTACATATAGAAACACCAGATGGAAGTATCAGTGCTAACAATCCTTAATTTCTTTGATCTTAAATTGTAATAATAAAATCAATATATGTACATATTTTTTGGGTTAATTAAATTGGGTCTTTTATACACCTACATGTCAATATACAAATTAGAACCATGAGAATATATTTGGAATACGAATATATGAAAAGAGGCAGATTATGAATGGTTGTAATAACCCTATTTCTAAATAATACAATAATAGTTGAATTAAATACAATCTAACTGAAATTAAAAAACATTCAGCAAAAAATTTTTGCTAAATATTAGAGACGTCAAAAAGATTGACTGTATCGCACAACAAATATATCATTACTATGAATTTTCCACACGTAGTTGTAATGTGAATTATTTGATCGCTAACATATTTACACAAATTGTGTCAGATAATTTTACGGTTTAAATAGTTTCTGATTATTTCTAAGAATTTTTCTATAACGGCAAAGTATTTGCAATTTTTTTTTTACGAATATCTCGAGAATCGTAAGAGATATCGCGTTGAAATTTCGTTTTTCGGAATCAGCGGGTCCGAATGCATAGTAATTTCTCGTACGATCGCCACATATTTTGGATCAAATTCAATTGCTCATCAAAGGGAATCATTGGATAATTGTGCGTTTTTTTTAATGAAACATACAAGAGCTCTTTTTCTCAAAAATATAGAACAAAAATTGTGATTTAGATCGTAAATTCTTTTGTGGCACATACTATAAAACACACCTCAATTTGACTTTTCTATTATTACTTTTATAAAGAAAATTAATACATATAGAGAATAATATTTATTTTTAAATTATATTTACAATATAGTTGAATATAAAAATATATAAATATTATAGTTTACACAGTAAATTATATTTATAAAAAATAATTATGTAAAAAATTAATACTAATTGACAAACGAGAGTATTAGACTGAGTTGTACATTCAATCTCATATGGTTAAGAAATCTACGGAATGTATTTTAGTGTAATTAATAGGTATTCTTTTCTACACTCATATTTATACAAATTGAATATACGGAAATTTTATATAATATATACAGAACGATCGATCATATATCAAAGAAAATAACAGTATATTTGGATACGGCTGAGTTAGAATACAGAAATATGTATATAATGCCATAACATCTAATCACTACACAATAAATTTAATCCACTAATTATCCTTGACAAATGCTTCATTAAAAATGCAATTTTGCGTGTTTACTTTTAATTAAACAAGAAAAAAATAATATATAACAATCTAATATATAAAGAATGAGTAAATTTTACTTGAATAGTAAGTGAATTTGCTTTGCGAGTTAATCAAGAAATGCTGCCTCGTGCGTGTATAACTATATATTTTGGATTCTATAGTCGGAAACCATAGACGGGAATTTTCTGTGTATTCAAAGAGTATAATGGTTGATATATTGGACACTTTATCCAGACACTACATCGTTATTATATAAAATTATCTGTAGCATTTATTTTCTTTATGTTTCCAGAATGAAGAAATAGGCAAGCTTGTAGCGTAAACTTTCGAACGCCATTTATAAATAACAATGCCAAAACAAGAAAAAGAAAATAATGAAAGTCAAATAAAAATTTGAGAATTATTTCTACCAACAGCAAAAAAATTCTTTTAACTCTTATCAACTACAATGTTGGAGATAAAAGAATTTTTTTTGTTATGTAGTATTCGAATAGTGTCCACTACATCCTCGGAATTTTGAATATTTTTCTGACTATGGAATTAAAAATATATAAACCGTTATATAGGCATGAAGCAGCATTTTCTGATTAGCACACAAGTCAAATTTACATCTCCATTACAAGCCACCATATCTATATGGATTACCGATAATCTAGACTACACATCCCACTAAGTTCTAGGAACTTTCCTTGCCATCATCTGGCTATATTTCCACTAAATATAATCACACATCATCGAAAGAAATCATAATTTCAAATATGGCTTTCCACTCATGTTAATAAATGCAGTTACATTTGGGCATTTTATTGATATAAGATATGTGATTTTATATTCTAAGGTAGATTAAGTATAAAATTATCGCACATATGTAGCAGATGCAGATGCTTATCCGTCATGTGGATGATGATATGGTAGAAACGCATAATAGTACAGATATATTTTGGGCATGCAGAGTTGCCAGCAGGATATGCCGTGTCAACTCGAGTAAAACACAATGAGAGATAAACAACTTTAAAATATACTATTGGAGCTGGAATTATTGCGACCACTGACACCGGACTTCCTCTTGTTATATATTATAGATCAATTTTCAAATTTTCCTAAAACCGGACCCTTTCTAAGTAGAATATTATTCATAACCTCTCTATCCCTCCTTACAAGTACTAAATTTTTTTTCATACGAAAAGGAGTACAGATTTGATTTCGTCTTCACATCAATCTCTTTAATATTGTTTACTTTTTAATTTGTTTGTTTTTTTAAGTTCCGTAAGAAAAGAGAGTAGTATTTATGTTCATCAATTTAAGACATATATTGACTTGAGTTAAGGCATTGTATTTGTTCGATATACTTCTATTTACGTTTCGAAGAATAATAGTATGAATAAAAGTAATAATTCATGCTTTAGGACTCCTCCAACAGGTTAATGTCAATTATAGACATTAGCATGCTAAGAATTATAATTACGTCCGCCCTCGTAGTGCGACCCAAGATCTTTAACTGCCAGTATTCACTTATATGAAAAAGAAAACGGACAAATCTTCATCGACAGCTCGATCCCGAAAAACCCGGCGGGCTGCCAGTAACTTATCACTAATTTTTCAATCAAATAAAAGCCTTATTATGACTCTAATATTTTATTCTGGGAATCTTCTCGGGGCTTTCCAGTTTTGCGTGTGAACAGTCACTAATATATAATAATTGTTTAGAAAATCGCAACTGATCAACAAATTTAGTAAACTATTATTATAGGTACTCTTATTTGAATAAAAAAATATTTAAAAGAGAACATAACCTAAATGAAATAAAGAATGTTTGATAACTTTAAACATTCAGTAAATTCATGTAATTATAATGGATAATGAATGGTTTACAAGAGATATTCAAAGAATCTAGGAAAATAACTGACAGCACTTAAGAAATAACCATTAATTTATCCAGTTCTTGTATTATTAAATATTTTATGAAATATAATGATAATATGAAGCATTGAATTGTATAAAGTGGTAGTTTTTTGATATGGTTAATACAAAAATCATAATGGCCAACTGCCTTTGTTGAGTTTTCTCTCATGGTGAAAAAAAAAACCGTTGAACTGGTATTATAAATATGTACTAGATTTAGAATTATAATATTAATTTCTTTATTAACACATATTATTGTCAAAATATACATGTATTATATTATACTAATTTAATCATGTGGTGGTCAGTTGCCAGAAGATTTTAAAGTACTTTATGGTATTATTGTTCGCATCTACACTTTCTACAATAACTATTAAATATATTTTATAATTTATTCTTTATAACGTTGCCAATAATAGTGACAATTTGTATAATTATTTCATGTTAATTATATTAATTATAAAAAAGTAATAATTTGAAAAGCTTTAGAATCGAGAAAGATGAAAAAGAGATAATTGAGATGGTATAAAAGAAATTAAGAAAATTAAATGATAAAAATTAGAGTATAAGTAAAGCACTGGAAAAATGGACTAAATAACGGGTTTTGATAAGAATAGAATAGAATGCCAATAGAAGAAGTAGATTAAGGAGTCGAAAAACAATCTGGAATGTCAGAAATATAAAAATAAATAATATAGAGGAATAGAGGGAGATGGTCAACAAAGTTGATTATAGTTTTTTGTAGGATTGAACAACTGCATCTCTTGCTCTTGCTGCTTCACTTGTCGATATTTCATCCACTCTTTGCAAAGGGGCTGCTTCACGATCACCACAAGATAATCAACAATCCTTGTAACAGCACATGAAATTTCAGAAAGTGAAGCGGAAGTGCCAGACATATACATATGATTGCAAGTTAGATTAACAACCCACCATTTAGACTAAGGTATGAACTACAAAACTTTTCTCCAAGTCAGCCATGAATGGAAAAGACAAATATAGCAGTCGTGTCTGCGATAGACTTATATGTATATAGAGAAATTGACTTTAAAGTTTAAACAAGCTTTAAACAACGTTTTAATTGTTTATAAATAAACTTAATAAGTTGACAATATTTGTATAGGAGTGTTTGCAGAAATTTGTCACTGATTTCTATATTTAATGAACAAGAAAAGTGATATATGGTTGAAATTTATTTATAAAATGTTATAAATGGATTTATTCCGCCAAAGATGCATATAATTTTGTAGAGGATTTGTCAATGAAGGTATTTCCTACGATCATTTCAGTACATCTATTTTATTCTTCAAAGAAAGAGGAAATGTGAATCACAGTGTATACAGCAATAGACCAATAGTAAAAATGAAATAATTATTTAAGCAATGAGGCAAGTAATTGTGGAATATGCACAGGTTTCTATTTTACAGTTGCCATACTACTAGAAGCATCCTTAAAAATGATTTACACTTATATCCCTACTGTTTACAAGTGACTCATGAAATACTTCTTGTTAGATATATTCCAAAGTGAAGAATTTTGTCAAAGATTTATTGATCATTTCAACGATAATAATGAGGCTGTGGAAAAAATTATGTGTAGTGCCAATCCTTGTTTCTCTTGTCAACTGTCAAAACGTGAGAATGTGGAGCATAGATACTTTTTTTTTTAGCTCTTTGGAGATCAATTATTGGACCCATATCTTTTTAAAGAATGCTAAACAGTGAGCGATATCGATTGGAAATTTGAGTACCATCTGTAGATATTTTGCACAATGATGGGAAGGTAATTTTCAACAAGATGGAATCCAAGCATACTACAAATTATAACATTGCTTTTTTAAGGGACCGTTTTAGAGATTGCATCATTAGTTTAATTACCACAGTTGTGCGATTTAACACCATATGATTTTTTTATGACCATACAAAAGATACTCCATTTTTATTACTCCCTGTGCTGAACTTGGTAATTGACAACAAAAGATCAATCAAGATTGAAAAAATACATTACATTTCGGATTCTTCAAAATGTGATCAATTCTTTTAAAAACAGAATTACACTCTGTAAAAATATGAACAGTGGCTATGTAACACTTTTTATTTAATAAATTTTGAAATTAATTTAATAAATTTAGTTGGATTTCTTTTTTTAACATAATCTTTTTCTTGGCAGTATGTAAACATTAAAATAAATAAAACAAGTTAAAATAATTAATTATTAATGCCGTATATTTTATAGTACTAAAATAGAGAATTTTTTCCATCGATATAATAGTAAGTAGTAGTATGACATATAAACTAGTAAGTAAAATCAACTTAAGACGGAATGACTTTTTTCATGGCTACCAATAAAAAATTTTGTGCAATTTTTTGATTTGAGTAAATCATATGCAAGAGAGAAAAAATATTCCTAGACCAAATATACAATATTTAAATGTATAGTGTTGAATTTTGTGTAAATAAAATTATAGGATACTAAAGAAAATTTGAGTCCATTTGAAGTTTCAATAAAATTTCGTCTTAATCACATTTATTTTCAACAGAATGGATGCTTTACATGTTCCAGAAATTTAATTAAAGGCTAGCTTGATCATTTCACTGGAAGGTGTTTAGGACATTTTGGAAAAAAGATGGTGCAATTTTTTTATTTGAGTGTCATATGTGAGAGCCAGAAATTTTTCCAAGAGCAAATATACATATTTTCAGCAAATATATATATATATATTTTCCAGAGAATTAAATTGGCTAAAAATGTCTTAACTTCATGAAATTTGCTTGCATTTGTTTAGGTCTACCAGCAGTATTAGTAAACTGTGCAATATTGAAAAAAATGGGAACTTAAGTACAAGTTTACGTTTAAAATATATTTTTCAGTTCTTCAATTTATTGCAATACCATAATCATTACTGATTATACTTATATTTGATGGTATAATCTGGAAGAAATGATATCAATAATTTTAACGTAAAATTAATATCATTAATTCGACAACAGCGATTATATAAGTATGTCACATTCAAATTTGTATGGTGATTATGAAATGAAACAATGAGTATATGAACTGATATGTTTTCAAAATAATTTGATTTTATTATTAACCCATAAATAGGTACACAAAATAAACACCAACCATGATGTTTTAAAAATGCTACATTAATATGTGTTTTATGATATATTTACCGTTATAAAATTATAGACGTTGAAATTTAAATTGGGGGGGGGGCGCAGTTGTACAATATGTTTTGTATTAACTTGTTAGTAGATAGGTAAAGGCATAATTTTTGTTTATAGTTTCTTTTTAGAAATATCTTTTAAGGTAATTATTTTCAGAACAAATATCTATAAAAGTTTTTGCTACAACTTGCCTTGTTTATGACTTGATTTTAAATTTAAAGCACTGTTTGTCTTTTTATCAAAAATTTAACTAAGTTCAAAGTTACGGATACTACGAAAACTTAAATTCGTAATATCCGTTATCTATTAAATTATTGTTTAAGTGCTTCTCAGTAACTAATGTCTTATAGTTAATACGTTAGAAAACATAGTCCAAAAATTTTATAACTTTGTAGATAGAATGAAAACAAAAAATAATACAATGAGGATGCCACGGTAACTTTGTTGGTTATAAGGTCAGTAGGTGAAACTTCAAAATTATCTTTGCGTAAAAGGCCTCCAGAATGTGAAATATTGTTTAGCAAAAGGAGGGTTACAAAACTTGACTTTATTCATACTTCTAATTCAGAAAATTGTACATTTAAATTAGAATTTTGCTTATGAATTGGAGGAAATGTTAGAGACAACTGGCTTTTTCACAAAATTATCTCTCTGAATAAAGCTATTTTTACTACACGAGACAATATCATCTTTAATTACAGGTATTTGTTACAGTAAAGTCAAAATTTGAAAAATAAAATGTAGATAAAATTATTGAACACTATTTACAGCTGACTGTATATATGTATATTCTAGAAACAGCTAATTACGTTTTAAAGAACAAATTTGCATAGACCCAAATAACAATGTTGAAGTGTTTGAATAACAATTGTGAGCCCTGATAAGTTGGACCAAAAAATATTTAATCAATTGTCTCAGTACCTACATAAAAACAAATAATACTTACAGATGCTTTAGAATGAAATTAAGAAAATATCTTGGTAATATATAGGATTGGTAAAATGATATTTAGTTCCTTTATATTTTTAGATTTGTAGAGGTTGCTAAAATAAGTCGAATAGTCACCAGGAAGTGCAATGTACACTTTTCTTAAACGATAAAACAATTACCAATAAGTCGTTTTAATTCCCAGCTTCCAAAAACAAAGGTTGGAAACTCAAAAATGCTGTATTATTATGTAACCATTAAAGCATTAATTTTATTATTTAGTCATACATATCATTCCCTTCATCAGCCTAATGCTGGAAAACTTTTCACTCAATCCACATACCTATGAGGTACTACTTCACAGCACAAAACGGTAAATCAATACAAGTTTTGTGATACTTTATATCTTGGAGTATTATTGTTATCATTAGTATTGATATCTTTGTATTTAAATGCTTTCTTCATTTGCAATATAATACACACGACTAACAGAAAATTTGAGGCAAACAAACAATTTGTCTCAACCTAAACATATGAATTAATACACATATGTTAAAGGCATAACATAGTGTACTTGTAAATAATTGTGAGGTACATTAAATAAATGTAGGAGCTACACAGATTCTTCCCCAGCAGTGTTTGACTTATCTATTAGACGCTATTCAGTAAGAAGCCTTTATTCAGTTGACAAGTGATCTGTAGACAAGGAAACTAGTTTGTTTCGATAGTGAATTTTTGTTGAACTTCTAATAAGAAATTTAATAGTTTTAATTCGAATGGTTTTTGTGGTTTAATCCAAAAGTAAATATTTTGTGTTTAGTTGCTTTTCATTAAAATATGCACAGAAGGATCTTATATCAAGTGAAAGAATTTGTGTTTCGAAGTTCAAATTGTAAAAGAAATGAGATATCTCTGTTTTGTTCAAAGAATTTTACAATGTTTCACACAAACTGGAGAATCATATTAGTAAAAAAGGTCTCGAAGACCCAAATAAATATAAAAAATGCAAAACGGATATTAAGAAACGTTTCCCTGTTAAGCAAAATTAGAAGATTAACTGCTGAAAAACGGATCTATATACAGCCGAGTTAATAAAGCATAATCACTACATCAACAGTCAAAAAACCGGTTATTGGTTTAGTTGTTCGGAAACTCTTATTCAGGTAAATTGATAAAAGATTAGATTAGGCACTCACACATCGAGATTGGACTGTGGACGAATAGAAGAATGTCCTTTGGATGGACGAAACAAAATTTGATATGTTTGGTTCCAGGTGAAGAATTTTTGTACGGAGATTTGTTAGAGAAAGACATTCCGATAAAGTGATTCTGTTGGCAACTGTTCGAGGATGTTTTGGTGGGGAATATACTGAAAATTTACGTAAAATAGGTGTAATGACCTAGAAAACCAAGTAATGCCATCTGGGGAGAGATTATTTAAAGGTTCATATGTTTTTATGCAATACAATCACCCAAAACATACTACTAAGGTTTGCAAAAATTATCTACGAGAATTAGAAAAACGCAAAATTTTAAAAGTAATGAAATAGCCCCCTCAATCCCCGATTTCAATCCCAGTTATTGTGGGAGGAACTTGACAGAAAAGTGGGAGAAAACCAACTATTCTCTGCAAACATTCTTTGGGATATTTTAAAGACAAAATGGAATGAAATAGAACGGTATTCTTGATAAATTGGATCTGCAATCAAAAGTAGGGGCGGATATTTTTATGAGTCGAAAATATAAATAAAAAATATAGTATCATTTATTTTACTTTAAGATAAGAAAATAAAATATGTTTATTTGTAAGCGTTTTTAAGATTATTTTAAAAACTAAGTGAGCTGTTAGAAACTTTTTGTCGGTAGTGTATATACGTATATCTGGATTGGAATTAATTTATGGAGTTGTTTAAGAATGACTTGAGTGGTATTATTTAAATACATAGTACGAAAGTGCACAGAAGTGGTGGAGGTTACATTGAATAATTTTTTCTATCCAGCAAAAATGTTTGTAGGTGTAATTTAACGCGGACACACCAAAATACCTCTTATCCAAATATTTGTACATTTTGGTTATTTGCATATCTGCTAGTTATTCATGAATATAATGTTTGTATTATAGAAAATTTTACTAAAAATTTTCCGTCTGGTTCTACATTTTCTTCCAATTCATTTTTTTTATTTGAAACTATTGAGCTGTACTTCATGTTGTAAAAAATCATCTTTTTTTTTGTTCCAATTGAATATTGAAATGTTAAATTAATTATTTAGGAGGAACATGGCACGGTTAGTGTTTATTCTGTGTTCTCCTAAATTTAAATGCTTGTACAGTTAAATCACATGATCACATTATGGATCTAAGCTGCCTAAACAGTAGTGCCATACGAAATTGTTTCATAAATTTAAATTACTTCGCCGGCATTGTTCCGTTGCTCTACTAAAACTGTATTTAGCGTTTTATAAACATTTTCAGGTAGATGATCTAACAGCATTTTTGGCATTATTTTGAATTCCATAAAATCTTCCGCTGTAGCCCATCTCATCTCATAACTGGGACCGCCAGTTCCAGCTTTTCTGTAAAAATACAAAATTGAAAATTTGCCTCGTCCTTTTAATGAACACATTGAATATATTAATTGCTTGCATTGTCTACTCTTGGTGAAACATTTTAACTAAAAATAGAATTAAAATTAATTATTAATTAGTTTAATTAATTAAAGTATATTTCGCCTTGCGGTATCGTTGGG
This sequence comes from Dermolepida albohirtum, assembly GCA_031893035.1. Classification (NCBI taxonomy): domain Eukaryota; kingdom Metazoa; phylum Arthropoda; class Insecta; order Coleoptera; family Scarabaeidae; genus Dermolepida; species Dermolepida albohirtum. The sequence goes on along the minus strand of JAVIWB010004151.1, from coordinate 366,017 downwards.
AGTCTACAGAAATAAACTAAACAATGTTACAATAAAATCACATCTGTTACAAACAAGAAGGTGTCTCAATGGGTTGCCTCTTGTCCCCGCTCATGACAAGACATTTTTATGATTTTTTTGAAGAAAAACTATTTGATAGTCAAAAATATAATCAAACACTATTGTATGGGTATATATACGTGGATGATGTTATTTATTTATAGTCAGGTACAGACAGGCAACTAGGTTAATCTTTTAAATCATTTGAGCTTTATAAACAACAATATACAATTTGCAAGAGAGAAAGAGGTAGAGAAGTGCATCAATTTCCTAGATCTAAAAACTAAAAAGATTAATATTAAATTAGATTTCTCATTAAACAGAAAATTGACATTTTCAGATGCCATCTTTCTGAATGTTTTTTAACATTTTCACATATAAAACACGGGGTCTTAAATTTTATAATTTTTAGGCTACTTAACATAACCATGACATCGGATAATTTCATAATATTGGGTTGTTACATAGGTTGGTTCATATCTTGGCGTGCTCGCGTTGGCACGTAATGGGCTGGGAATAGTTAGGTGAGTGGAATATTTTGTTAACCTAGTTGAAGCGTACAGTTGTGGCCACATTTCAGTGTAGTTTCTTTAATTTGGAAAATTCAGTTTGTGACCTTGTGCAGAGCAGAAATGAAGAAAGGAAATGAGCTTTTTTGGCATATCATTCTGTATTATTTTCAGAAAGGAAAAACGCGACTGCGGCAGCCAAAAAGATATGTAATGTCTATAGGTAGGCTACAGTTATCAATCGTGCTGTAGAAAAGTGGTCCGGCGAGTTTGAACTTAAAGACTGGGAGCGCTCTGAACAACCTGTAACAGCTGATACGACTGTAGTGTATAAAAACCTTACCGAAGAAGAAGAATATGAATACTGGAGATGAAAATAGATTCTCTATAACAACGTTGTGCGCCGCAAGTCTTGGTCTGAAAGTGACAGCGCTCCCCAGACATCGTCAAAGATTAGCCTCCACCTAATGAAGATAACGTGCATTTGGTGGGAATTCAAGGGTCTACAATGAGCTACTATCAAATAATCAGACGATCAATTCAGTCAAGTATTGTGAACAACATGAAATGTTGATGTATATCCAAAGATTCTACATTTTTTCCATTAAGAATTTCTTAGAGAACCAAACAAATGATAATTGGATGGTGCAATATCTGGGCTATATGGAAGGTGAGGCACAATATCCCATGAAAACTGTACTATTAACTAACGCAGGCCGTCTTTTAGCAAGAGATTGCTTCAAATTGTCAAGTTGTTCACAGTCCTTGACTTAATTGATCGTCTGATTATTCAGCAGCGCCTCATAGTAGACCTACCGTATCTGCTAGCTCGTGCACTGCGCAATTGACGGCCAACCATTTTGTGGATTTTTTAACCAGTTCTGGCGTAATCACTATATCTGATAGACCACTACAATGTTCATCTTGGCAGCTCGTACAACCTCATTTAAACTTTGACACCTAATATTTTACTGTCGTAAACAAAGAAGCAGATTCCCCAATAGTAGAATTTAGCCCCGTTTTGATATTGGTTAGACTGATGCTTTTTAAATGAAAGCACTGTATCATACAATAATGACCAATTCTTTCCATGTTTACGAATTCACTGAGAGCGTTCACTATTGATGGCAACCGAACAAATACTAAATAACGTAGTGAGTGCCAAACTTAAAATTTAAGCTTTATAAAGGTGGTACTTTCTACCATAGTCATTCTTTTTAAACAACAACCGCCATCTATACGTCAGGTTGGGTACTTCTAGGATTACCCTCGCATAACGCCATTAATTCATTTCCAAGTTATAACACCCTTATTTTCCGATCTACCAGGAACGTGCGTTTTCGTCACCATTAGTTATAAGTATTTTGTAGAAAGTATTTGTTATACATGTACAAATATAAGATCTTATTGTTTAGTTTACTTTTGTAAGCTCTTGATGATATCACAAGGGGAAATATTTAGAGTATAAATAATGGGTGTTCCAAAATTAACGCAAGATTTGAATTTGTCTCCATTCGTGCAGTAAAGCGTTGGCAACCCTAAAAAAAAATCAATTCGACAGCTGACAGTATAGGGTTAGTAAAAATGGAGCGTTACACGATAGAATAACGTGTCTTCATTATTGAAAAATATTTCAAAGATAATGAAAGCTTGGCGACCGCAGTTCGAAAATTTCATACAAAATATGGTCGGAATAATGTTTCAACTTCGTCAACTGTAAAGAGATTAATTGAAAAATTCAGGGAGACTGGATCCGTTGGAGACGCCGAACACACTGGTCGTCCAAAACCAAGCCGTTCAATGTCAATATCGAAGCAGTGCGTGAGAGTGTCGGTGACAATCCAGGAACCTCAAATCGGTGTCGCGGACAAAAATTGCAAATTTCAAGAAGCTCTCAACAGCGTATACTCACTAAAGATCTGTGTCTCCATGCTTATAAAATTCAATTAACACAACAACTGAAGCCTAATGACCATGCACAGCGAAGAGAGTTCGTTGAATGGATTATTGAACAACATCAAATGGATGCTGATTTTTTGAGCAAAATCATCCTAAGCGATGAAGCACATTTTCACCCTGATGGTTTTGTTAATCGCCAAAATTGCCGCTTTTGGGATTCTGAGAACCCATATGTGATTGTCGAAAAACAAATGCATCCACAACGTGTCACTGGTTGGTGTGGATTTTGGGCTGGAGGCATAATTGGACCATACTTTTTTGAAAACGAGGCCGGTCAAGCAGTGACTGTTACTGGTGCTCGATATCGCGACATGATAACAGAATTCTTTCGAAATTGGATGATATTGATGTGGCCAATATGTGGTTTCAACAAGACGATGCCATATGCCATAGAGCCCGTGAAACAATTCAATTACTGCATTTCCAGGTCGTGTACTCTCTCGTTTCGGTGATCAGAATTGGTCCCCTAGATCGTGTGATTTAACACCATTAGATTTCTTTTTATGGGGTTATTTGAAATTATAGGTCTATGTCAACAAGCCCACAACCACCCGTGCATTAAAGGAGGAGATTCAACTCTGCATCAACGAAATTCAGCCACATTTATGCATAATGGTTATGGAAAATTTCGATAAACGAGTGGCTATGTGCATGCAAAGCCGTGGAGCCCAATGTGTTATTCCATAAATAACCCTATCTTATGTACTTTATGATTTAATAAAAAAAATAACAATCAAAAGACTAAAAACTGTGTTTTCTATTTAATTCAGATCTTGCGTTAATTTTGGGACACTCTATATTATATTTAAAATATATTTTGAGAAACTATATTAAGTGTTGCAATTTTAACTATATTTACGAATAAATTAAAATTGTATCTTACTTTTCAGCTTTTGTTTTCTTCCTACTAATGATGTGCAGTATTCGACCGGGGGTGAATAATCTTGTTTTGGAAAATCGCCTTATGCCAATATTTCTAGACAGTAGAGCTGCTTCCTACAAATATAAAACATTACTTGCAATATTATAGGAGTTCTTATTTTGAGAAGTACTTACAGTTGATGCAGCTACGGTAGGCACAGGTCTTTTTCCTAAAAGAGGCGAAGATCCTGGAGTTGTATTTTCTAAATCTTCGCTTTTCCACGTGGATTCTAAATCTCCAGGAGGTACGCCGAAAAGAGCATATCCAAATCCGTTCATTAAAATGCGATACTACGAAAAAAATGTAATGGGAGTTAGTATCTCACTGGCCACTCGAGTTAAATATTGAAGAAATTATTTACTTATTTTGGCCCTACATTCGAAAGCTTTCAAAATTAAGTAAATTATTTATGTACTTAGGTTCTTCATAAATATTTGATGTTTGAGATTGTATACATCGCAGCTTACGATACTTAAAACTGAGGTCATCCACAAAAGATTAAATAGAAAACATAAAGGCCTGACAGAGACGGAAGCACAATCATCTACCAAAAAAAGAAAGAATATGATCCTGATCCATCGTGAAGATACTCTTCAATTCCCTGAGACTTCGGAGGACCTCATCTTCAGTAATAAAAGTAACCGTAATTGCACAACTATTTAGACCCATAAAATGCCCCATGGGAGGATAATAGATAATAAGTAATACAAATGCGTTCATATTATAAGAGTTTAGTTGTTTAGTTATTCAGGGGTTTGGTTTTCAAAACGATAACGATCCTAAGTATACTTATATATAAAGAGGGCACAATTACGCGGCGCTTCATAAGACGCGCAGCCGGGTGCACAGTGGAGTGGAATAAATTTCATCGACAAATCTCTCGCCTACGGCGTCAGTCTATACATTGTTATTGACAATTTTGTTATGGAGTTTTATACGCCGAAAATCTGTAAATAATATGCAATTACAACTACTACAACTTAATTGGTTAAGTAAAGCACTTTATATGATGACTATATGCTCCTGACCATAGGGACGGTGTTGTTACGTTTATATTTACATCATGCAACTAATCGCGCTATTTGTACATAATGTGTTGTATAACTTTGTTAAGTATTGTACCAACATGAAATACGGACATTCACGTTACAAAAAAACAACAAAATTGTTTTTTAAAAATCAAACTATTCCTGGCAAAACGACGAATACTTTTCAAATTACACGAAATAGGGATTACATTAACATTTAAAATATAATAAAAAATCGACTGTGCGTATTTGGAAGTAATTTCAAAATACACCCATTAATAAAGAGTTTAATAGAACCATGGAATGAATATTTTGACCCTGAAAAACATTAACAAAATCTGCTTATTCTGAGGACATTTTTAAATATTCTTTAAGTAAGCTTTTTTATAAAATTGTAATGTTGCTTTTATTTGTTTGGTTAATTGACCGCATACCTATAGTCGACAATATATACACCTTCTAAGAAGTAAATAGTTAGTCAACATTGTAATTAGCATGTTTCTATAAAATTAATAAATTTCATATTTTTACTCTTTGAACCAAAAACTTTATAATTCATTACCATTATACGAGTACATATACATACATATTTGTGTATATATTATATCATGTATTTCATAACCTCACCTTGGGTAACCTGCTGGCATGCAAGGTCTGTATTATGCCAGTCCTCACGTTCTCTATGCTGTCAACTCCCAGACGCATAACAAAATCATCTCCAACTCCGACGGTGAAAACGAAACTTTCCGTTACCCTAGCGGCTTCTCGACTCAATAAACCGGCTAGAAAATAAATCGTTAAGAATGATTTTATACAACACTGTAACGGAGTCATGAAGTTAAGTTTATAGCATGTGAAAATTGCGTGTTCTGAATACGAAACTAACTTTAGTGTAGTAACTGGAGCAGTTGTGAATAGAAATTGACGTATTATTTTTTTTATTAAGGTTATGTTTTTAGCATAACATTAAAATTATACGCGCTATATACTTTTGTATTAATACTTACATACTTTTGAAATAATAATTGCTTTTTTTGTGGTTTGCATTCATTACAAATTAGTAGAACAAATTTTCCATTTTTTATTTTATCTTTAAAATATGTATTATAAAGTATCTAAATGCTTTTTATAAAAGAAGTAACGGGTGTTTTTTTTAGAGGTATAGAACTTTGAAATGGAATAAAACAAATATGATTTTTTTAAATTGACATGAAATTTACTTTATTCGAAAGATAATCTTCTGGCATTATAATTTAAATATGACTTCTGGCATATGACCGCCACGGCTGGCTCGGACGTAGTCTAATCTGGAGGGCCAATTTTCGATGACTTTTTCCAACATTTGTGGCCATATATCGGCAATAACGCGGCGAATGTTGTCCTCCAAGTGGTCAATCGTTTCGGGCTTATCGGCGTAGACTAGCGACTTCACATATCCCCACAGAAAATAGTCAAGCGGCGTTAAATCTCACGATCTTGGAGGCCAATTCACGGGTCCGAAACGTGAAACTATGCGGTTACCAAACGTTTCCTTCAATAAATCAATTGTGGCACGAGCTGTGTGACATGTTGCGCCGTCTTGTTGAAACCACAGCTCCTGCACATCATGATTGTTCAATTGAAGAACGAAAAAGTCAGTAATCATGGCTCTATAGCGGTCACCATTAACTGTAACGTTCTGGCCAGCTTCGTTTTTAAAGAAGTACGGACCAATTATTCCACCAGCCCATAAAGCACACCAAACAGTCAGTTTTTCTGGATATAACGGTGTCTCAATATACACTTGAGGATTATCGGCAGTTTTGTTTATTGACGTATCCATTCAACCAAAAGTGAGCTTCATCGTTAAACAAAATTCGATTATGAAAATCGGGATCAACGGCAATCTTGTTTTGGGCCCATTCACCGAATCTACGCCTTGCTAGGTGATCGTGTGGCTTCAATTCTTGCACGAGTTGGATTTTGTAAGCACGCAAACCTAGATCTTTCCGCAAAATCTTCCATAAAGTGGATGGACACATATCCAATTCCTGTGCACGATGGCGGATAGACTGATTCGGGTCTTCCTCTACGCTACGCTCTACAGCAGCAATGACTTCTTCTGTACGCACTGTACGACGTCTCTCTGGATGCGTGTTATCATTTAGAGTATACGTGGTGCGAAAACATTCCATAGTTAATCGAATTAATTGCTCTGATGGACGATTATGTTGCGCGATACGTATTTCGAACAGAACCATGATTTTCAAAATAAATTTGCACAATTTGCAAGCGTTGTTCAGGCGTCAGTCTATTCATGTTGGAATGACAAACCAAACTAAATATAAATCACTTAACAGCTGACAAAATGGCCGCCAGTTAAAAAAGTGTTGCCAAATTAAAGTTCTATACCTCTAAAAAAAACACCCGATAGCATTACAGTTATAAGTTAATCACTGAAGGTTGATATATAACCCCTTTCCACATTAATTTTCGTATTCTGTATAAGTCTTTCGACAAATAAGTTGTCATCATCAGCAGATAATTAAACGATAGAAACTCGGTATAAAGAATATATAGAAACCTGGTATAAAGAACATATTGCGCACATACGCTGCATGTACCGAAGTACCAGACGTTCGCGCAAGATCTTGAGCTACTTTTGCGCTAACTTTCTTACGATTTCTTAAGAAACTAACTTTTAAAAATCGTGCATCAGCTTTACTGAGCTTTTTTGGACGTCCACTCTTTGGTCTATTATTTACAGTGCCGGTTTCAGTCATTCTTTTTACTGTTTGTTGCACGGCATACCGAGAACATTTCAGTATCTTTGATATTTTCACTTGACTATAACCCTCTTGGTGTAAAACAATAATTTTATTTCTGTATAGTAATGCTATTTTAGGCGTTTTCTATCTACTATAACAATTTACAGCACGCAATTTTTTCTTAACATGAAAATTTAACATTCGTAGGCGTGCTTTTTAAGAATCTAAATAAATTCTATTGTGGAACCGCTCTGTATCGTTTGTACCACTGAATTAAAAACAAAATCTTATAGATAAATAACTCTCCCGTAAAATTTTATTGTGGTGCAATAGAACTTTACTTTAATCGTTTTATCAGGCGGTCGATATCACCCCTACGCGGAAGTATGATGTTATAAACTTCCAGTGATTTCCAATGATTATATTTGGTATTTCTACCAATAAATGAATCGTTCTTGGAAAGATGTATTAAGTACTATAAATAAAACTAACCTATTAATTATTAGTATTGGGTTGGCAACTAAGTACTTTCGGTTTTGTAGTATAAAATAAAACACTTTTTTTTTAAACAAAGAATAGTTTTTAATCAATTATATATTTTCCATTTTGCTCAATGACCTTTTGCCATCTTTCTTTCAGCTGCATGATTCCGCGCTCATAAAATTTCTGGTCCTTATCAGCAAAAAACTGAACCAGGTGTGAGTGAAGGTCATCGTCATTTGTGAAAGTTTTACCATTCAAAGAATTCTGCAAACTTCGAAATAAATGGTAATCAGATGGTGATAGATCAGGGCTGTATGGGGGATGTGGCATCACTTCCCAGCCAAGCTCCAATAGTTTCCCACGAGTTGCCAAAGAGGTGTGAGGCCTTGCATTCTCTTGGTGGAAAACTACACCTTTCCGATTTGACAATTCTGGCCGTTTTTCTTTGATTGCTTCATCCAGTTTTATTAATTGTTGACAGTAAACATCAGAGTTGATCGATTGGTTCCTTGGAAGCAGCTCAAAAAACACAACACCTTTGTAATCCCACCAAACTGACAGCATGATCTTTTTGTATGCAATTCAGCTTTTGATGTGGTTTGAGCTGGTTTATCGTGTTTGCTCCATGATCGTTTTCGAACTATGTTACTGTACAGGACTCATTTTTCATCACCAGTGATGATTCTTTTTAAGAAAGGGTCGGTTTCATTTCGTCTAAGGTGCATATCGCAAAAGTTGATTCAATTCGTGAGGTACCCAAATATCAAGCTTCTTAACTAGCCCAAGACATTTTAAATGTTTCTCAATTGTTGTGTGCGATACATGTAGCCTCTCCGCAACCTCTCGAACAGTTATATGACGATCCTCTTCAATTATGACTTTCATTTGGCCATCGTCAACTTCAGTAGGTCGACCAAAACGTTGCTCATCTCTGAGGGAAAAATCCCCAGAACGGAATTTTTTAAACCAATTCTGACACGTGCGCTCTGTTAAGCAATTAGCACCATAAACTTCACATATCTTTTTGTGAGCCGCAGCAGCTTTCTTTCCTTTACGGAAATAAAATAGTAAAATATGTCGAAAATGTTCGTTTCTGCACTCCATTTAAAATTAGCCCACAACTAATAGCTTTAATATATATATATATATATATATATATATATATATATATATATATTGGGTCTGGGAAAAAGTATATAGATGGCATTGGTTGCCGATATATATATTTGAGCGTAGAAACATTGTAATCGGTGCGAAAGTTATTCGCACTTGAAAATGGAGAAGAATAATGAGAAATTTCGCTATATTCTGCAATATTATTATGATAAGGGGAAGAACGCTGCGCAGGCTCGTGATAAAATTTGTGCTGTGTACGGTGAAGGTACTTTATCGAAATCTGTTGCGCGGAAATGGTTCGTTCGCTTTCGTTCTGGAAATTTCAATGTGAAAGATGAGTCACGCTCCGGTCGTCCAATCACTGAAAAATCTGATGAAATTCTTGAAAAAGTCCAACAAGATAAGCATATCAGCAGTGTCGATATTGGCATGGAGCTAGGCATTGACCACAAAACTGTTTTGAACCATTTACACAAAGCTGGTTACAAAAAAAAGCTTGACGTATGGGTTCCTCATGAGTTGAGCGTGAAAAACATGATTGACCGAATTAACATCTGCGATGCGCTGCTGAAACGGAATGAAATCGAGCCGTTTCTGAAACGTTTAATAACCGGAGATGAAAAATGGATTACGTACGATAATCGGAAGCGTAAAAGATCGTGGATAAAGGATGGTGAGCCGTCACAAGCGTTCGCTAAGCCAACATTGACGCCAAAAAAAGTGATGCTGTGTGTATGGTGGGACTGGAGGGGAATCGTCCACTACGAGCTACTTCCAACTGGTCAGTTGATTCTCAACTCTACTGTGCACAACTAGAGAGATTACGCCAGGCGATTGAAAGAAAACGGCCCGAATTGATTAATAGGAAAGGTGTTGTCTTCCATCATGACAACGCCCGACCACACACTTCTTTGATGACCCGTCAAAAATTGAGAGAGTTTGGTTGGGAAGTTTTGATGCACCCACCTTACAGTCCGGATATAGCACCCTCTGACTATCATCTGTTTCGATCTCTGCAGAACTCTCTCAATGGAATTAAGTTGGTTTCAAAAGAAGCCTGTGAAAACTACTTGATTCAGTTTTTCGACCAGAAACCACAGAAGTTTTTCACCGATGGGATCATGGATCTACCAAAAAAATGGCGAAACATTGTCGATAATAATGGAGCATATTCGGTTTAAATGAATTCGTCCACGCGCCATGCGGGGACCAGTTGAATTTTACTGAAAAAACGCCACGAACTTTTTCCCAGACCCAATATATATATATATATGTATATATATATAAATGATTGTACGATTATTACAAAATACACTTCCAGGGAATGCTATAGTCAAATTAAAATATCTTGAAACGAATTATACGTCATCTTAGCGTATTTCACTTTTTTTCAAATTTACTGAAATGCAATTGAAAAGAATATTTCCAAATATTATGTATATGTGTTTGGAAATTACAACACTAATAGTCATGATACGGGGGGGAACTATAAAAAATCTACCTAGCTATGACAGAAACAACAAATTATACAGTGCCTAGTAACGTTCGATAGCTTGATTTTTACCTCGTAACATTTCTATTGTAAGGTTATGTTGCTTTAATTTTTTCTTGGCATTATAATTTCTATAATTGTAATTTTATAATTACGTGCTAAATAAATAATAGTGGTTAAAACCAGACATAGAAACAGAAGGCCATTAAATTAAAAAGAAGCAAAACAAAGTTTCTACACAGAGGATAAACTATGACTGACCTATCATTTAAAATTATAGGAATTGTAATTTCTGAACAATTAAACAGTAAATAAAATCTAATGATATAATTAAGAAAATTGTTTCTAAAAGAAATATACTTCGTTTAAATTACTATAATATAAAATTTAAACAAGAGAATTGTTAACAAAAGTATATAAAATGTAGAGTTTCTGAATCTGAGTTTATTTAGAATATACGAGGTTTGTTCAAAAGGAAAGGTGAATTTAGAATTTTTATGAACAGTATTTATTTATTCATCAATATCCATTTTGTCCCCTTCAAAGTAATCCCCCTCAGATATAATGCACTTATGCCAGCGCTTCTTCCAATCCTCGAAGCACTTCTGAAATGCGCTTTTCGGTATGGCCATCAGCTCGTTCTTCGATTCTGACTTTATCTAATCAATTGTGGCAAAACGCTTTCCTTTCATTGGTCTCTTCAGTTTTGAGAATAGGAAAAAGTCACAGGGAGCCAAATCTGGTGAATAAGGTGGTTGAGGCATGATTAGGGTGTTGTTTTTGGCCAAAACATCACGAACAAGCATTGATGTGTGAGCTGGTGCATTATCGTGATACAGTATCCATGATTTTCTTTTCCACAATTCCGATCGTTTGAGCCGTATTGCTTCACACAAACGCTGCATAACTTCCTTGTAGTATTCCTTATTAACCGAATGACCTGTTGGCAAGTACTCATGATGCACCACGCCATTGTAATCGAAGAAAATAGTGAGCAAAACCTTCACATTTGATCGAACTTGGCGTGCATTTTCTCGACCTTCTGTACAGCGCTTGTACCACTTATAAACACTTTTTTGAGACAAAGTGGACTCGCCGGATGCCACAGTCAACATTTCAAGTGCCTTGGAGCACTTTATTCCATTTTTAACGCAAAATTTAATACATACTCTTTGATCCATTTTTTTCAAAAGTCAAAAATCGAAGAACACACACAAACGTGGCTAAGCTTTTCAGTTGTCAACAACAAACTACTAATCCAAATTGGCTGATAATGCCAAAATATGACTAACACATGTGTACCAACATAACAAAAAAAAATTTCGATAATCGAATGTACAACAAACCTCGTATAAAAGTGTTTGCCAACTTATTTTATGTATAGAAAACAAAGTTAGAGAAGAAGCAATCAGGATGATAAATTAAATTCTACTACTGGTTTGTAATACTTTATCGAATATGACCACATTCTCTTGTGTACTTTCTTCGTTTCCTAAATGTGCAATGACCCATATTAATTAAAACATGCAAGATTTTCTCTTTCCATTAGATTGCTTATTATTGTATGTACCAAACTTATTAGCTAATAGCTAGACCAGTCAATTTTTATCGGCGCTTTACATCTCATTAATGCGCTTTACGAACACCTGAATACGGATTGAAAAAGTATTTCCGTCTTTATGGACCCTCAGTAAAGCTTTTGATATAGTGAACCATTCTATTCTATTGTCGACAATGTATATTTATGGCATTCGCGGAAAGACATGGTCGTGGGTTGAATCATATCTGGGCAAACGTAAGCCAGGTGGTTGATATTCATGGTATTCGTTCTAGAGGACTAACATTAACCCTTTGCACTCCGTTGTCGCCGTATCTGCGACATTAATATGCTTCACAATAAATCCACTGTCGCGGCTACGGCGACACGGTTGTTTTACTGACTCAGCGCCCTTAACACTTAGGTAAGCAAAATCGTCTGTGTTTATCTTATAGTGTTTATGATATGTGTATTATGTTTACATTATAATAAGTGCTTTATTTCACTCGAATTCGGTGAAAAATCAATTGCTTACAAAAAGAGAAGAACGATGATATTGTCCTGGAAAGATAAAAGGGTAGTTATGCTGTTAAGTACCAGCGATAGCGCTGAATTCATTACTAAAACAAGATTTGTAAGAGGAGATGAACAACAAAATGTGGAAAAGCTAAAAATTGTTGTTAACTACACGGCTTCAATGGGTGGTGTTGATCGCGCTGATCAATACGCATCATCATACTGTTTCCTAAGAAAATGTGGTGGAGAAAAATGTTCTTTTGGGGAATGGAGATGTCTGCCATAAATGCACACATTTTATTATTGTATTGTGTGTTCCAATAGACAGGAAAAAGGACAAAGACGCGAAACTTCGGAATATTGTGATACTTGCTCCGATAAAACGCGAATGCATATGGGTGATTGTTTCCAAAGATATCACACTTTAAGAAATTTTAAGCCCTAAAATTTGTTTTTCTTTTATAATATTAGATAGAATATGATTCTTAATAAAATAGTTAAGAAATAAATGATAATTTGTTGTCAATAGCGATTAGTATTAACTGTTTTACTAGGTTTTAACAGTTTGTTCACTAAACACAGAGCATTGTTTCATCAGGTTCCAACAGTAATACACCACGCCACTCTGATCTCACCAAACAGAGCATTGTCCTGTGACCAAAACGATTTGGCCTAGGAGTCGATGGGCCAGCGTCGCCAGGTGATAACCGTGATTGTTTGCGCTTAGGGTTTTCGAAATAAATCCATTTTTCATCACCTGTCACTATTCAATGCAGAAATGATTTCCGATCATACCTTCGAAGCAGCATTTCACAGACGATTTTTCGATTTTCCATTTTCCTGTCATTCAATTGATGTGGCACCCATTTTCCCGTGTTTTGGATTTTCGCCATTGTTCGTAATCAATCGCTAATCTTTTCTTGGGTCACATTTAATGCTTCCGTCAATTGTTTTTGAGTTTGGGTTGGGTCGTTATCCAATAACTCCTGCAGTTTTGCATGTTCAAACTTTTTCGGTCTACCAGAACGTTCTTTGTTTTGCACATCATAATCACTACTCTTGAATTATCGAAACCACGCCTCACATGTTTTTATGGATGGAGCATGCTCACCGTAAGTTTCTACCAGCAAACGATGACTTTCAGCAGGTTTTTTCTTTTGATTAAATAAGTAAAGTAATAAATCTATGACGGTGTTATTTGCGCAAAATATAACATGTATCGCTTTGAAGCTTGATGTCAGTAGAATAAAATGACATGTGTCAAATCATAACATTGCATACTTAACCCTAGCAACATCTGTTAGATATCCCTACTGTATTGGCAACAAACTTGATAATGCTACACTTGAGTACGTAAGAACTGCAACCAACTTGAATATGTTTGGGGAAAATTGAAGCAGCATATAAGAGAGGATATTTTCTATTCTACAGGTGAAAATTTGAATGTTTTTGCCTTGTTTCTTTATGGATTGTATGTCTTTTCTCTGTTTATTTCTCTTTTTATTTTATATATGCTAAACGTAGCATATTTGGTCAGTAATTCTATCTGTTATCCGCACTCTGTATATATTTAGAAAGATAGTATAAAACCTTCTACCTTAAAAGAATATTCTTCATATCAACAATAATTTGAGTCTGCCATATATTGTCATTATCGCGAAACGATTATTTAATAAATAGTGAGATAGTGTACAATAAATTTCTAAATTAAAATATTGGTCAAAACCTCAATCTAAGAATTAAAATGTCTGGAATTCGAATTAAACCTGTTCTTTATCTTATTTTCAATGATAGCATTTGAATTTTTAATCTTTTCGTGTCCTCAGATGCCATTAAAATTACTTTGTCTATTTTATGACATTCTTATTTGTATAGATTTTAATTAATACATATCGTCAATATATAATTAATGTAGTAACATATTATTTTCACTTTGTTTAATCGTAATTTTTTGTGGTTTAGGATCTAACCGGATTTTAAACTTAGAACTTGTTAAGACCATGGAAACTGTGTGCTCAAATCGTACGCTGTCGTTTGTGATTTTGCTTTCTCATCAAAAGAGGATAAAGTGTTAATTTTATGTTAAATACTTCACGTGAACAGCAACCTCGACACTGAGGTGCAAATTTAAAGCGTGTTACTTCATTTAACACATCTCAAATTTTTATTATTCCAATATTTGTATAATAAATTATATGACTTATTTGATAAATAATGCATATATATATATATATATATATATATATATATATATATATATATATATAATACACAATCTGTTGCAGAGAAAACCGATCTTTTTTAAAATAAAATCATAAGCCTACTATTTTAGTAAAATTTATTTATTTTATATCTCTAGAGATGTCCTTCAAGATCGTTGTCGACGCCTTTTTAATGGCTTCTACATCGGCATACGCTGTTCTTTCATCGGCAAATGTAGTTTGGAGACTAGTTAGAAATCACAGAGGGCCAAATCAGGTGAATGCCGTGAATGGTTGATGGTTAAAATGCCATTTGTATTTAGAAAATCAGTGATAAGTGTCGAGCGATGAGATGGTGCATTATCATGTAACAAACGCCAGCTACCATTTTCACGATATTGAGGGCGCATACGACAAATACACGCCAAACGACGCTTGATAACACCAAGATAATATATAGCATTGACCGTTTGACTAGCTGCTACAAACTCTTTGTACACTATGCCTTTCGAATTATAAAACGAAATCAACATTGTCTTCACTTTTGACTTCTCCAAAGGGCTTTTTTCGGTCTTACTTCGCTTGTATGCTTCCATTCAGAGTTTTGACGCTTGGCCTCTGAATCATATTGAAAACGCCACGTTTCATCGCCAGTTATAATAGAATATCTGAAGTTTTCGTACTTTTTTGAGTCTTTAATCAAGTCTGTACAATATTGAATTCAGTTAGCTTGTGTGGTACAAACTTTGCACAAATCTTTTTCAGTCCCAAATGCTATGTCAAAATGCGATGAATTGAATCTTTGGAAATAATTAATTCCATTATCACGTTTCGTAATGAGGATTTCTCATTTCTGATAAATTCACGCACAAGCTCGATTTTAGTTTCCGTAACCACAGATTTTTTTTCACCAGGACGCTCGTTGTCATTTATGTCCATACAACCGACTTTAAATCGTTTATACCACTCATACACACTCGTACGTGATAAACATGCATCACCACACACTTGTTTCATGAAATTAAACGTTTCAGTAAACGATTTACCGAAAGTACAGAACTTGATTTGGTCCAAATTCATTTTTCGACCAATGACAAATACACATTGTTACTTTATGCGCAATTTCTCTACATCTAATGATGTAAATGTAATAATTTTTTGACATAACATTGGTGAAAGATCTACTTTACCGACGCATATTTTTTTTAATAGATGACGCCACGAAAAATTAATATTGGGTCTGGGAAAAAGTTCGTGGCGTTTTTTCAGTAAAATTCAACTGGTCCCCGCATGGCGCGTGGACGAATTCATTTAAACCGAATATGCTCCATTATTATCGACAATGTTTCGCCATTTTTTTGGTAGATCCATGATCCCATCGGTGAAAAACTTCTGTGGTTTCTGGTCGAAAAACTGAATCAAGTAGTTTTCACAGGCTTCTTTTGAAACCAACTTAATTCCATTGAGAGAGTTCTGCAGAGATCGAAACAGATGATAGTCAGAGGGTGCTATATCCGGACTGTAAGGTGGGTGCATCAAAACTTCCCAACCAAACTCTCTCAATTTTTGACGGGTCATCAAAGAAGTGTGTGGTCGGGCGTTGTCATGATGGAAGACAACACCTTTCCTATTAATCAATTCGGGCCGTTTTCTTTCAATCGCCTGGCGTAATCTCTCTAGTTGTGCACAGTAGAGTTGAGAATCAATCGTGTGACCAGTTGGAAGTAGCTCGTAGTGGACGATTTCCCTCCAGTCCCACCATACACACAGCATCACTTTTTTTGGCGTCAATGTTGACTTAGCGAACGCTTGTGACGGCTCACCATCCTTTATCCACGATCTTTTACGCTTCCGATTATCGTACGTAATCCATTTTTCATCTCCGGTTATTAAACGTTTCAGAAACGGCTCGATTTCATTCCGTTTCAGCAGCGCATCGCAGATGTTAATTCGGTCCATCATGTTTTTCACGCTCAACTCATGAGGAACCCATACGTCAAGCTTTTTTTGTAACCAGCTTTGTGTAAATGGTTCAAAACAGTTTTGTGGTCAATGCCTAGCTCCATGCCAATATCGACACTGCTGATATGCTTATCTTGTTGGACTTTTTCAAGAATTTCATCAGATTTTTCAGTGATTGGACGACCGGAGCGTGACTCATCTTTCACATTGAAATTTCCAGAACGAAAGCGAGCGAACCATTTCCGCGCAACAGATTTCGATAAAGTACCTTCACCGTACACAGCACAAATTTTATCACAAGCCTGCGCAGCGTTCTTCCCCTTATCATAATAATATTGCAGAATATAGCGAAATTTCTCATTATTCTTCTCCATTTTCAAGTGCGAATAACTTTCCAACCACTGCACCGATTACAATGTTTCTACGCTCAAACTAACGTTCGGAAGGTCATCTAAAAAACGAGCCCTCGGTGGTGTCGCTGTGACTTGTTGTTCTTTAGTTATCGGCAACCAATGCCATCTATCGGGAAAAACGCCACGAACTTTTTCCCAGACCCAATATTTTAAAAAAGTTCGGTTTTCTCTGTGACAAACTGTACATTAACAAATAAAATAGGGAATTGGAATTTTTGAATAAAAATTACAAATCCTTAACCTAGTTAATTTCCTAATATTTTCTTGGTTTCTTATTTTCATATTATGTCACTATAGTGCAATTTTCCTATCAATTAAAAGAATTGACCTTGGGAAATTCCGTTTTGCATTTGAAAACAAAATAAACCACTTTGTGTATACATGCATTTCGCTAATTAATATCCAGAAATATGATGGAAACATTCCATAATACACATACATACGTACATGCGTGCATCTGCTCTAATGCATTATACAGTAATTAGATTTTTAATGTAAATTAGAATAACAACATATATTTTTAGAGTAAGGACATTATTACAAAATATTGGGTTGATATTACCTTCGTTTGTTAGTAACGAACACGCAGAATCATTCTGTTTGTAAGTAAATCCATCAAATAAACAAGTGTATTCGGACTTCTGTTGACATTACATGTAATACTAATTGAGGTTATGGTGTATATTTACATTTAATTGACATAAAACATTTTTAATTAACTATTAAATAAAGTCAAGAATAAGGACAACTTGTACCATAAATTTATGATTTGAAGATCTACAAGGTTTGGTATAAATAAATATTTATTTATATAACATCTATGCCCTTTTAGGATTCTCATAACCATTTGCATTTCTTTCTGTTTCAATAATATTTCAATCATACAAAATTCATATTTATGCGAGGAAAGGAGAATGCATAACGTGGTTGCAATTTAAATGATGGGAGGATAATTGATGAATCGACAGGACGAGTATATAAGCTGCGAAAGAATCAGATCATCAGCGGATAATTATCTGCTGATAATGACAACTAAGTTGTCGAAATAAGTATACAGTTCATCAGCAGATAATTATCTGCTGATGATGACAAGTTAGTTGTCGAAATACGAAAATTAATCTTGAGAGGGGTTGTATATCAACCTTCAGTGATTAAGTTAATCAACAAGAGGCTCCATCAAAATTACCTACCATTGGATTTCAAGAAAGCTCCCCAAATAAAATGATATCTGCGACATCAAAGTAAAGTAAGTCGTAAGAATTCCCTAACTATAAACAATCAACGCAGAGGATATAGGAACGCGGCTATGCAGTGCCTGAATCGATAATGCAAGACCGTCATGTGACATACCGTGAGATCGCGGCATGTCTAGGTATTAGTAACACCAGCGTGTATAAGATCCTTCATGAACATTTAGCCGTTAAGAAGTTATGTTCACGTTGGGTACCACATAATTTGACAACCACTCAAAAAAGGACTCGCGTCGATTGGTGCCAAGAAATGCACAAAAATACAATGGCGGTGCTTCAAAAAACATTTATAAAATCGTCACAGGTGATGAATTTTGGATCTATACGTATGAGCCCGATAGTAAACAGCAGTCGACTGTGTGGGTATTCCAAGATGAACCAAAACCAACAAAAGTTGTTCGCGCTCGAAGAACATCAAAACAAATGGTCGTCTGTTTTTTCGGAAAAACCGGTCACGTTGCAACCGTGTCTTTAGAAAGTTGTAGAACAGTCAATTCTGAATGGTACACAACTATTTGTTTACCAAAAGTTTTTGAAGAAATAGGGAAAACAAACCGAAAACGACAGATTATTCAATGCAAGCTCTCACAGGTCGGTTCAAACAATTGAATACTTAACCGGTCAAAACATTGAATTGATGAGCCATCCGGCGTACAGCCCTAATCTATCACCCTATGATTTCTTTTTGTTCCCACACGTGAAGAATAAACTTCGTGGTCAACGGCCTTCCACGCCGGAAAAGGCAGTCGATGCATTCAAAACTCATATTTTGGAGATACCGCCTTCACAATGGCAGCCATGCTTTTCGGATTGGTTTAGACGAATGCAAAAGTGAATTGATTTTCAAGGAGAATATTTTGAAAAGCAATAAAACTATTTTCGATAATAAAATTTTTTTTTGTTTGCTATTCCCGAAATATAAACGGCTACCCTCGTAAATAACGTATGACACTGAAATCGAAAGAAGGAAAAATTTCGATTTCTTATAACAATTTTTGTAGAACCATAGCGTGAAAAAAATTAACAAAATAATTACAAATCTCCGTTAATCAGTTCACGACGTGTAACGTAATTAATAAATAAGTTCTATAAATCAAATTAGAAACGAAAAAGAAACGTAGAAAGAACGTAGAAAATAACATTGAAACTAGTAGAGAGCGTCTGGGTTATCATCCGCCTCGTTCAGCTCTAACTAGTTCCTATATTTTAAATTCAACCAAATTACCTCAAAATCAAAACATGAAATCTGAAATGATAGAATAAATTAAAATTTTAAATCAAAAATTCAAATTAATAAAACAATAAATTATTGCTAGGTAGCACGAAAGTATAAAAAGAAACTTTTGACTTTGTATTTATTTCTACAGCGATAATAATGTACTTTAAACTATTTATAAAATGTTATTAGACCGAAATAATGATGTGTTCTCGCGAATCGCCCGTCTTTCTTCTTCTATAAGTAGCATAAAAGTATGCAATGAAACTGTTAACTCTGCATTAATACAGTGAAAACGATGTCTTCTTAACTATTTGCAAAATGTTAATAGACCGAAATAATAATGTGTTCTCTCGAATCATCCGTGTTTCCTCTTTTATACATAGCTGCTTGTTCGCTGGGCGGACGGACTTGATGTGGTAGCGCGAGTGAAATCTGTGTGTTCCGGTGCTCCGGCGTTATCTCACATATTTTTACTGTTTCCATTTTTTCCATTCTTAATGTAATTGAATTTATTTCGAACCGATTTTACATTAGATTTCAATTTTTAAAGCTTGTAATTAAATTTTTATACTCTCTGATACTACAAGCACCAAAATCCAAGTAATCGATTTTGAATTGCTTCTACGTCCACTATATTTCTCAAACTTAGCACCCAGTGACTAATTTCTGTTCACGATTTCGAAGAAAATGATTCGGGGGAAAGAGATTTGGTTCTAATGAAACGCAACAAATGCCTATTTTAAAGGATTGGAGAAACTGAATCATCTGCAAGTGATTAAAAAATTTGAAAAACATCCGAAAAGGTGTATCGACGTGAAATGCAATTACGTAAAAAAATGAAATGTTCTTTGTCCAAAAAATTTATTACTTGTTTCATTTTTACCTGACTCTTCGCTCCGCCCACATATTACTATCACATTTTTATATTATATCGACAATACGTAGTTTTATAGCTTTTAAATCAATACGAAATATAATTTTTTATTAAATCTAGACAAATTACTTGTAAATTAGAAGATATTTGTAATAATAGTAATCAACGAGTGTTAATAATTTGGTACGTAGACTTCCGCGGTCGTGGTACATGAGTTTCAGTGCAGTAGTTCAGCCCTGAAGATGTCCCACACAAATGGATACGAAACGTCGGCAGATATACTAGTGACGCGGTTCCAGCCCGGAAACCCAGAAGCAGATAGAGCGTTAATAATTTTGATTAGAATCTTTTAATTGTAAATATTGGGTAGTACTATATTACTAGTTTCTATATTGTAAGGATATTATGTAATTTTAGTTTGATTAGAATCTTTTAATTGTAAATATTGTGTAGAACTATATTACTAGATTCCATATTGTAAGGATATTATGTAATTTTAGTTTTTGAAACGATTTTCAAAGGTTTTCAATTCGAATTAATCGAAAAGGGTTAAAACCTTTTACCACATCAATGTTCGCTTTCTGTGTACGTATTTCGACAACTAAGTTGTGGTCATCAATAGGTGATTAATCACAGTGTCGTACCTGGATCAGGGATAAAACTCGCACAGAATACTTACGCATAACTTTCCTGGTAACCAACAAATACACACTGATTTCAAGCGCTTTAATATGTTTATAATATACAATAATATGACATTTTTTAACGGACATATTTTCCAGGAACTCAAAGAGACAAGAACGTGTTATCGAACCTTTATCTACGTTTAACACATGGTTTTTATTTCTCACAATAAATATGCTCTCGTAACGGTCCAATTCACGATAATTATTTATATTTTTGATAAAATGTTGACAATCTGCGGTTTGCACTATGATTGTTTTCTAGCACGTGCTTTGCTAAACTGGATTTTTCAGGTCGATTAAACTTAATGTGCCCGATATGTTCTTTATACCGGGATCCTATCGAGTGTTTAGTTTGACCTGTGGTGATTTAACTACTTTATCTGTCGTGTTTTCTAAGATGGATTTAATAGAGTCCCTGGACCGAAATGTAACTTGAAATCCGCGTTCTTTAAAAATCTTGTTTACATTTTTTTGTAACTCGGTGAAACAGTAAGCACATAGTGGTTGTTTGGATTGTTTTGAAGGGACAAACTAGTGGTATCCCGGATTGCCCTTTTTTAAGTTAGTTTTCATAATTAAACCAACTATTATTTCCGAAACAAAAGCATAATATTTCACAATTAAATTAAAATTTAGCAACTCGAATTATTTTTTGTTCATTTAATGAATTGAGAAGAAATCCGTGGCCGCAATAATTAATGAAGTTCAAGCTAGTACTTGTTATGAACAATATTTATTAAAATGCTAAGATATTATTTAAATAAAATTTACCTGGAGATGCGAACGCGAAAACTTTGAGATCTGGATATTTAGGTTTCATCATAATGGCGAGCAACGTAGCAACTCCGGCTCCCAAACTGTGACCCGTCAAAACTAATCCATATTCGGGGTACGACGCCAAAGCCTTATCAATAATCGCCGATTCCTTGAGCCTTCGTGCCACATATTTTGCTCCAAATGTCATTCCCTTGTGGGCCATCGTGTCCGGAGGCAGACCATCTGCTTCTATTCGCTCCGAGCTGGCGGTGAGGTCGGTAAAGGCGTCACGCAAGGATATTGAACCTCGAATGGCGATCACGATGTTAGAGGTTTTATGGTCGGCGATTACGCAAAACGGCAACTAAAATAATCGAATAGAAAAAAAAATTAATTAGCACCTCAAGCAGTTCGTTTTTTCCGGTAGTGTTTTTGTTGGAATAAAACATGACAGCTCTTCTACTATCAATTTAAGCATTGGATTTATATTATTATACGTCATACACATATACAGAGTATGTATTTATAGTAAGGGTACTAGGAAAGTTTTGCAATATGACGCAACAATGAATTGTAGGAAGCTGCTTGGTGCTGCATGTTGAGACATGTTCATACGTACATAGTAGCTGCCGTGCCATGTCGACGGGCTCAGTTATTGATTAGCAGTGAGCGTGTAAAATGCTTGCGATAGCATCGTGATCACGAAATGAGATAAGGGCAGTTTTGCGTTATAATTTCGTGCGTGGCTTAAATATAGACCAGTGCTTCGAAGAAATGACTCTTGCACAACGATATTCAGGTGATACAGAGACTTCCAAAGGGGAAATTTAACTGTGGAGGATGCTGAGACGCCGGGAAGGTCACGAACGTCAGTTACGGCGAAAAACGTCACTACTGTGAGGAAAATGCTTGGCGAGGACAGGCAAGGTGACCTACCAACAGATAGAGGGTACTTCAGGGCTAAATGCACCAGCAATTCGTTCGATTCTGCATGATCATTTGCACGTGAAGAAACTTTATTCTCACTGGGTGCCGCATCGACTAACTGAAGAGCAGATGACACGACGTGTGACTTGGTGCCAGGAGATGCTAAAAAAATTTAATAAGGGACAATCTGGGTATGTGAACAACATCGTGACAGGTGACAAGACTTGGCTGTACTACTACGATGTGCCGACCAAAGCTCAAGACAAAGTTTGGGTCATTGATAATGAGGACACACGTAGTTGTCAGAAAATCCCGATCTATAAAGAAGAAAATGATAGCTGTATTTTTTAAATCGAGTGGAATTGTGGAACGCGTCGTTTTGGACACACAGAAGGCAGTCACAGCTAAGTGATATACTGAATAGTGCCTGCCTAAAGTCATTGGATCTATGAAGAACCTGCGGCCAAAGTCAAGTATGGACACCTAGTGCCTCCATCACGATAATGCTCCAGTTCACCGCGCCAAAGCCTGAACCGAATATTTGACCACGACAGGATTGAAACTTCTCGAGCACCCTTCCTACAGTCCAAATCTTGCTCCCTGTGACTTTGCACTATTCCCGCATGTAAAAATGAAGCTAAAAGGGAGGCAGTTTTCCAGTGATGAGGATCTTCTGCGGGTTTGGGACAACGAGTGTGCTTTACTCCCCAGTGAAACTTGACAAAACTGGTTTAAAGATTGGCTGTATTGCAAAACTTTCCTAGTACCCTTTGTATGTAAAACCTTCCAGAACAGCAGGCCATTAGATTAAATCGCGAGATTTTTGGTGTGATAAATCAGTAATTTATTGAGCTATTAGCCGGCCAAAATAAAATGACGTAGTGTCGAAAATAAATAAATGAATGAGATTTACTATTACATTTAAGTATACGTGCGAAGATTAAAAATATTTCCCAGAATTTTATTATAGGAAATATATTTTTACGACGTTTCCTGGAGAAAAGAACATCCACAAAAGAATTGTAAATATTTACTTTGCGGGGTTTTATGGTCGATATACGTTCACGATAGTATTTTATTTACATAAGCGTACGTCAAGAAAGGGGAAATCGTATAACAAAAACAAATAATTTTTTGACATCTCATGCTGATAAGCGCTTACCTCAAATACGTGATTTCTAAATGATGCGAAAAGAATATCCTGTTCCCTTATACCAGACATGTATTTGACACCCGCGAGATGACAGAGGCAGCAGTTGTCGTCAGTAACCACGGTGGTCTTCGATCGGAAACATGAGCAACAGGTCACTTCGGTTAACAATCGAAATATTCCCGTTGCACAATATCTGTACATTACGAATGGCCAACCGTAGGCGGCCATGGAAAATCGCAAGAAATGTCGAGCATCTTCCAAGTTCATCCATCGCGGTGCCATGGAAAATATTCTGTTCAGATCTGAAAAATGTTAGATACAATGTTAATAATACTAATCATTTTTACCATTGATTCTGAAGATATTTTACATTTATTTTATAAAAACAAATTGTAAAAAAATTTTCATTGGTAGTTTTCGCCTAAAATACAGTGTGTTTCAAAAAGAATATACGTATTACAAAGTATTATTTTGTCCAAACTATCGACAAACGAATACATAGTCTAGTTTATTTAATAATCACTAGATGTCAGCTGCCTTCTGTTTTTCTTGGTAACCGTCACATGTTTAAAATGGCTACTCCGCAGCAGAAATCATTTTGTGTTCTCGAGCTTGCGAAATACGAGGTTTGTTCAAAAGGAAAGGTGAATTTTGAATTTTCGCTGTGTACATTCGATTATTGAAATTTTTTTTTGTTATGTTGGCACACATGTGTTAGTCATATGTTGGCATTAACAGCCAATTTGGATTAGTAGTTTGTTGTTGACAACTGAAAAGCTTAGCCACGTTTATGTGTGTTCTTCGATTTTTGACTTTGGAAAAAAATGGATCAAAGAATATGTATTAAATTTGCCGTTAAAAATGGAATAAAGTGCTCCAAGGCACTTGAAATGTTGACTGTGGCATTCGGCGAGTCCACTTTGTTTCAAAAAAGTGTTTATAAGTGGTACAAGCGCTTTACAGAAGGCCGAGAAAATGAACGCCAAGTTCGATCAAATGTGAAGGTTTTGCTCACTATTTTCTTCGATTAAAATGGCGTGGTGCATCATGAGTTCTTGCTAACAGGTCGTACGGTTAATAAGGAATACTACAAGGAAGTTATGCAACGATTGCGTGAAGCAATACGGCTCAAACGATCGGAATTGTGGAAAAGAAAATCATGGATTCTGCATCACGATAATGCACCAGCTCACACATCAACGCTTGTTCGTGATTTTTTGGCCAAAAACAACACCCTAATCATGCCTCGACCACCTTATTCACCAGATTTGGCTCTCTCCGCCTTTTTCCTATTCCCAAAACTGAAGAGACCAATGAAAAGAAAGCGTTTTGCCACAATTGATGATATAAAGTCAGAATCGAACGAGCTGATGGCCATACCGAAAAACACATTTCTGAAGTGCTTCGAGGATTGGAAGAAGCGCTGGCATAAGTGCATTATATCTGAGGGGGATTACTTTGAAGGGAACAAAATGGATATTGATGAATAAATAAATACTTTTCAAAAAAATTCGAAATTCACCTTTCCTTTTGAACAAACCTCCGTGATTACAGTGCAAAAACGATTCAGACCAAAATGGATAGCGTGCTAAAGAAAGATGCAGATTTTACTTCATTAAAACAAATTTGTAGTGATAGTGTATAGATCTGGCAAATATTAACAAACATAACTTCGGTTAAACAAATATTACATCACTAGAACGGTTCATCGCTTCATATACAAGCATTTTCTCCTCTCGGCGAACTCGATTTTGCTGAAACAAATGCGAAAACATATCTGATGTTTTAAATATTTAACCGATCTTATCTTATTTGTGATTTCACTAGAAACGCTGCTTAAAAGGGTGTTTCGCGTTTCATAAATTATATATAACTATTTACTATTTATTTGCCTACTATCGAGCGCACGCCTATGGTGCGTCGACTATATTCCTAACTCTAGTAATGTTATTTAATATATATTTCATGCATGCACGAAGGCAAAAAAAACACTAGAGGAGTTACATACGTAATAAATGTATTTTTTATCGAAACTGAAACTGTAATACAGAAAACAAAGGTTACAATATTGAAATAGAGAAATTAACTTACACCTTGAATGGGCACCAGGAAATACAATTCAAGACCCACATAAAAAAAACAACGACGTTAAACATAAAATAGAAACCTCATTATTAATAGTTAATAACACATAAAACGCCAGTGCTCGCTGACGAACATGTACATTTGAATAGTACGAGTAAGTTAGCTCTTACATGAACTTGACATACTAATTAAATAGAAATTTTGTAACCATTTTACTTGCTTCGTCTTGGCAATATACGCATCAATCATTCTAACTACAATGAAATTTTTTAATCACATTCAGGCGAATAAAACGTTAACGGTGAATAATTTTTTTTCAAGGTAATGAAAACAATATCAACAACAGAAGAGCTGAAACTCTATTTTGTTTTAAATATGGAAGTACAGAAACACGAGGGGAACCTCTTATGTTTTTACGAACGACAACTAGCTGGCGTTAATGAGATGTGTTAGTAGTTATTACTGTTTTCGTCAAATTTGACATTCGTTATTGTGAAAACAGTGGCAGCTTGGAAATTGATGGAATAGTTTGTTTACTGTGCACTGTGGTTTCGCGATGTAAGAGTAGCGATCATAATTAGTCAACGTTGTGATACGACCTTGAAACATTTACATTTATATTATGTAATGTTAGGTTCCATTATTATCGACAATGTTTCGCCATTTTTTTGGTAGATCTACACATTTTAGGTGCATTTTGAAAAAAATTCGTTACTTTTTATTAAGAAATCATACAAACTATGAAGGCAATCCATCTACGCAATCAAAAATTCACATTTTGACAGAGTTTTTCAGGTTTTTTATTTAACTATGATTAAACCAAAAGAGTTAGATAAATTTTGACGTCGAAATCTTTTTTAAGACCTCTAAAAATATCGCCAAGCAATTATTTACTGATATACAATTCCATTTCGAAAATACCAATTTGCGATTATATCCATTTGAAAAAAGTTTTGAATTTAGCCTTCGTGGTAGGGGAAAGAGTTATTTTGAACAGGCAGTACGAACTTATTACTTTATATCTAAGCTTTAAAGATAATCCATCTACGCAATCAAAAGTTCACATTTTGACAAGTTTTTTCATTTTTTTTAATTCTCTCTTAATTAAGCCAATAGAGTTAGATAAATTTTGACGTCAAAACCTTTTTTAAGACCTCTAAAAGTGTCACCAAGTAAATGTTTACTGACATACAATTCCATTTCGAAAATACCAATTTGCGATTATATCCATTTGAAAAAAGTTTTGAATTTAGCCTTCGTGGTAGGTGAAAGAGTTGTTTTGAACAGGCAGTACGAACTTATTACTTTATATCTAAGCTTTAAAGATAGTCGCCCATCTATGCAATCAAAAGTTCACATTTTGACACTTTTTTTCAGGTTTTTTTTTTATTCTCTCCTAATTAAGACAATAGAGTTAGATAAATTTTGACATCAAAACCTTTTTTAAGACCTCTAAAAATGTCACCAACCATTATTTACTAATATACAATTCCATTTCGAAAATATTAATTTGCGATTATATTCATTTGAAAAAAGTTGCGAATTTAGCCTTCGTGGTAGGTGAAACAGTTGTTTTGAATAGGCAGTATGAACTTATTACTTTATATCGAAATTTTAAAGATAAAATCCATCTACGCAATCAAAAGTTAACATTTCGACACATTTTTTCAGTTTTTTTTTTATTTTCTCCTGATTAAACTAAGAGAATTAGATAAATTTTGACATAAAAACCTTTTTCAGGACTTTTAAAAAGGCCGGAAAATGAGCATTTATTGATACACAATTCCTTCTTTTCAAAAATACTAATTAGCGACTATACCCATTTGAAAAAGTTTTTGAATTTAGACTCTGTAGAAGTGAAAGATTAGTTTTCAACAGGCAGACATTACTTTAATTAAAAAATCTTTCAAACTTTGAAGATAATTCATTTACGCAGTCAAAAGATCTCATTTTGACATAGTCTTCCAAGTTTTTTATTCTTTCATGGTTAAGTCAAAGTTTCGTATCCAGTTCTCATTATACGTAGGACAGTTCTGAATTATTAGAATGCTATTTTCGACAATAAAATCAATTGGAACAACGAGAAATTTGCCTGCTATGAGACTCATTTTACAACGATATCACGTTCATAGGACTTTATCTTTTGCTGAAACTCACGCAGCCTTGTACTCATTTAGATATCATCTATCCTAAGCACAATGAACTAAAAATGGAAATCTATTAAAATGCGTAAAAATTAGCCTCAACTAAAGTTTCGGTGGACATATTTACTGACTTTAGCAGTTAAGGTAGTACTGATATAAACACAAAGCAAGTCGAGATCATAATTCGGACCTCGTCTTGAAAAATGCATCTCAATCTGCCTGTAAAATAAATAGAGAAGATCATAGTTCTTCTAACACGCGCAATTCCTATATTCTAATACATTTTGTCTTCAGAAATTTTTAAAAAAATGCTAATACGAATAAAATACAACTAACCTGTTGTATATTTCGGCTCGTCATCGGATAACATTTGTATCCTCCTCATTTCTCTGGTTTCCTTCTTCTGTTTGACCCGCAAAAGGATGCATCCAGCTAGAACATCGGACGGCACCAAATCCGTACTTCTAAAGAGAGAACTCAGTAAAGCCGCCACTTGTTGAAAGGCTTCATGTCCGTGTTCATCGGACCGCACCCAACAAAAAACCCATCGAAACCGTCTCTGCCACACGCTAGTGACTTTTCTGTGTCTTAGAGATTCTCCAGCACTCGGTGTTTCTTGCGCTTCTTGGTACCTTCTCGAACCCAGAGGATCGAAAATGAGTGCTAGACCGAATATCGCGAGGCCGAACAGAGCCCAATTAAATATCACTAAAGCTGTAATCAAAAAATAAAAAGTCGTAGTTGTGGAAATGGCGATACAATCAAGTTTGTGAATACGTAATGCTAATAAATAAAATTATTGAAGAAAAAAAAAGAAAAGTTGACCAATTATAATTCCGAAACTAGTCAAGTTTGAGGAAAGTTAGGAAAATGTGAGAGATGAAGAGAATTATTTGATTAGTTTAAAAAGAAAGTCATTACTGAACTAGGAGGAACTAGGAAAAAATCTACTCAGCTGTGGTAGCAACCATTGTTCATTGTCTAGTAAAGTTAAATAGCAACATATTTTTACATGTGTGTCAAATTTGACTTGAATTCTTTTATTATTTTGTGCTTTAGAAAGAGTTTGTCAAAACAAAATTAGTTTTGTGAAGTTAAAACATTACAGTATCATAAAGTTTTTGGTAAATGGACATAATTCTCCTAAAATTATTCATGAATGAATGCTAGTAGTGTGTGTTAACGTTGACTCGTTACTTGTAAAGTGAAATTTTGAAAACATTGATCAAAACAGTTTTGGCGGGGTTCTGAATCCATTGAAGAACAAAGCAGAAGTTATTCTTGTGAAATATAAGCCGAAGGGGCCTTCGGTAAAAGGAGTGATCTAAATAAAATTTTTGCTGTAATTGCATGTAAGTTTGATCATATTTTATGTATGTGTGCAGTTGCCTACGAAAACTAATTATTCAATTTTCTTATTTAACAAAAAAAATGTGAACAAGAATTTTCCACATGTTATTTATAGTTAAATAAACTATCGTTTGAAACTTGTATGCCAAGGAATTTTTCATTTGTAGTTTGAAATTTTTGGTTTTACTTTGTAATAGACGACAGAAAATTGATGAAAACAAAATGTTTATAACAATGAAAATTTAAATACAACATATCAACTGGTTCATTTCAATATAATTACAAAGATATTTAGTTTATTTATATATAATTTTATAAATTTAGGTATAACACGTCTAAAACTGAAAATCGCCTTGATTTCTTTTGGGGCTTAACTGTTTTTCGAGAACTTTCCTCTTAGTTGAAAAATTAAATTAAATAAATTAAAACTGTAGATTAGTTCATGAGTTTTCCATCTCTCTGTGCTTTGATATATTCATACAGAATGTATGCATTAACTACGGCTACTTTTAACTTCCAAAAGAAATGTTTATGCCATAATTTATGACTTTTCAGAGTACAACAATTGGTTGCACCATATTGCAAAACCTTTGTAGACCTAAATCATAGTAAAAATTAAGAACCAGCGATTTGAGACGAAACGTTTTTTGGAATATTGGCTATTGTTTGAAGCTTAGTAAATAGTGCAGAAAACATTGAAAAGAAGAGAATTCTTGCTTGATTCGTTTGGAACCGTTCTGCCGTTGGACGTAAGACTATTTGTGTTGAATTTTCATTGTACATATACTTATCCATTTCTTTCTGTCCATTGTCAAACTTGTCGACTAGTTCATTATTGCTTATATTGATGATGAAATTTCGTGCTTTGAACATAAGTCTGATGTAAGAGTGTCAAATGGGTATCATCAGAAGAAGAACGTCCCATAAACAGTCGCTTGTAAAAGGCGAAAGTAAACAAAATGCTAATAACAATGGAGTGATGTTGTTATAAGCATTTGCTAAAACTTTTTTGCAAGAAAATGTATGGAAACCATATCTGAAACGCCAAGAGTGTATTCCTGGTAGAGTTTATGAAGTATGGGACGACTACCAATTCTCAAATCCATTGTGAGACATTGTAGAGGATGTTACATAAAATAACCTGTGGGTATATTGACTTTCTCGCCTTAACATCGTTCATTACGTTCGAATTGTTTGGAATGCAATTGATAATACAGGGCGTGTTCTTTAAGTTCATTTTGTTGTATACACTAATAGGTGGTGCGCTCACCGCAACGAGTGCTTGCGTGTCCCGGCATTGTTAGGGAACAACTGTGCTCAGTTGCAGCTGTGTAGGTAACCTATACGGTTTGTTCTGTGTCTTTAAAATGTTCAAGGTTATCGAATCGCCCGCCCCGTGCGAGGTACGGCCAAACCCTGCGAAAGATACGCAGAAAGATTCAAAATGAAACACGCAGCAAGCTAACAGAGGGAATTTTGCTACTCCATGACAATGCAAGGATTCACACTGCAGCTCAGATCCGGGCTTTATTGAATTCTTTTGGCTCTTTGGACGACACTAGCTACAGCTCCGACCTTGCGTCGAGCGATTTCCATCATTTCCACTACCTCAAACATCATCTAGGCGGCAATCACTATAACGATGACGAAGACGTGAAAATGGCTGTGACCTCTTGATTATCGGAGCAGGCTGCAAATTTATATGAAGTATTCAAAATCTAGTTATAAGGTTTGATAAGTGTTTTCACAAATTCGGTAGCTATGTTGAAAAATAAAGAAATGTGTGTGGAATCTGAAAATAAATTTGGTTTTTGAAAATTTTCTTTCGCTTCGTTTTTATTTTCAAACGGCCCTTATTTAAAAAACACGCCTCGTATTTATTAAGAACAATTATTTTAGAGAATTACCAGACTTTTCAAAATACTAACAAAACGAAAATTTGTTTACTTTTAAGAAATTGAAATTTAGTTTTTTTATCTTATTTTCAAATCAGTTCGTTATCGCAGAATATTAAATTTGTAAATTAAGTATTTTTAAATAAATATCCATAATATTGTCTAAAATAATTGGTAGTGTATAGGCATATTGTAATAACATCTACATGAAGGAAATGTCTTTATGACTATCACTACGAGGTTAGTTTGACAAGTAGTGAGAATGACACATAAGTGGCGCTCTAATTGGTAAAACAAATGCATTGTAATTTAGGTTGCCTATTTATATGTTTACATTCCGATATTTAGATAAATCGGTTGATTAGTTTATTTTTGACAGCTGATTGAAAAAGAAGCAACGCGTCGTTTTGTTAAAATGGAAAAAGCAGAGTACCGTGCGGTGATTAAATACTTCGTAATTAAGGGTGTGAAAGCTAGCGAAATAAAAGATGAGTTTCGAGAAACATTAGGTGAATCTGCTCCATCATCCGCCACAATAAGTAGATGGGTAAATGGATTTAAACGTGGTAGAACAAGCTGTGTTGATGAAGCGCGCTCTGGAGCACCCAAAATCGTGACTTCTAAGGAAATGATTATAAAAATCCCTAATATTATTACGCAAGATCGACGACTCAAAGTGGGAGATATAGCAGACATGGTAAACATTTCAACAGAACGCGTACACCACATTTTAACGAAAGAATTGGGCCTTTCCAAGCTTTCGACAAGATGGGTGCCGCGATTGCTTACGACTGATCAAAAGTTCACTCGTTTGCGTATTTCCAATGAGTATTTGGACTTTTATAAGCGGAATCCGGTTGATTTTTGTAGGCGATTTGTTACTTGCGATGAAACTTGGATACACTACAGTACGCCCGAAACTAAACAACAGTCGAAACAATGGTTAGAACATGGTTCTGCACCTCCATAGAAAGCGAAAACTACTTTATCGGCAAACAAGGTGATGGCATCAATTTTTTGGGATTCAAAGGGCATTTTGCTCATTGAATTACCTTCAGAAAGGTGCCACAATAAACGGACAATATTATGCAGAACTTCTACAAAAATTAAATGTTGAGATTCGTGCTAAACGGCCAGGAATGGCAAGGAAAAAGATTCTGTTTTACCAAGACAACGCTCCCTCGCATACCGGCACAGTTGCAATGTCCAAAATCCACGAGTTGCATATCCAATTAGTACCGCATGTGCCTTATTCGCCGGATCTAGCCCCTTCCGACTTCCACCTTTTTCCAAAATTGAAAACGCCACTAGGTGGAAAGAAATTTTCGTCTAACGACGACCTTATCATCTTCGTAAATGAGTATTTTGCAAGCCTTCCGGAATCGCATTTTAGAGATAGCATAAGGGCATTGGAGCACCGTTGGAATAAATATATTGCTCTTTTAGGAGAATATATTGAAAAATAAAAATTATTTTGTATTTAAAAAATTCGTTTTTCTTTTCCATTCTCACTACTTGTCAAACTACCTTCGTATATAGTTTCTTTTACACATTGCAAACTACTAAAACAATTACAGGAAATGATGATTAGGCAACAAGGGAAATTAAAGTATTTACAAGACTTTTTATTTCAATTTCGAAACCCAATGTATAATGTACAATATTGTTACTTGAATAATTAATAATCATATACCGTTTGTTGGTTTAATTTGTAAACTCAATTTAATGTCAAATAATTTAAATTGGGATTAGAAATTAAGCAAACAAGTGGTATATGA
This sequence comes from Dermolepida albohirtum, assembly GCA_031893035.1. Classification (NCBI taxonomy): domain Eukaryota; kingdom Metazoa; phylum Arthropoda; class Insecta; order Coleoptera; family Scarabaeidae; genus Dermolepida; species Dermolepida albohirtum. The sequence goes on along the minus strand of JAVIWB010004151.1, from coordinate 332,976 downwards.
TTATGAATTATTCAAGATACAATATTGTTATTACTCCATCGAGACGTAATATAGCAATATATGGTAGCATTATAGCAATTTTTATAGCCAGTATACAGCTAAGTTTATTGACTTAATAGAAAGTTTACGAGAATGTAACAGGAAAAGTAAATAATATGTATGAATATAAATAAATATTGTGTTTGCATTTATATGCAGATACTATGTGTATATACTGGGTGTCCCATGACATGATTGCAACAACGTAAGGATGTGTTACTGAGATTATTTCGAAATTAAAAATGTCTAATTAACATATGCCCAAAACTCTATCGTAACTGAGCTGCAAGGATTTGTACCATAGTTTTAGATAACCCTACTAATGCAGGTATTATGTACCGTTGAAAAACATCTCAATGAGAATGATAGTAATAAGTATCCGGCCTGACTTAGAGATGGCGGTAGTTGTTTGAAAAATATCACTGTTGTAGAAGGTACACAATATGTAAAGCATATGTTTCAAGTTTGAAGACGCCACGATGTTTAGTATTTGCTTGGCATCCATCAATAGTGAACGTTTTCAGTGAATTTGTAAAAATGGAGAAAATTGGTCATCGATATGTGATACAAAACTTTTATTTCAAAGGCCTCAATCCAACCGATATAAAAGCTGAACTGGATTCTACCCTCGGTGTCTGCTCCTTCGTTAACGACAGTGAAATATTGGGTAGCAGAGTTTAAACGAGGCCGTACGAGCTGCCAAGACGAGCATTGCAGTGGTCGACCAAATGACTCCAGAAATGGTGAAGAAAATCCACAAAACGATACTGGAAGATCATCAACTGAAAGTGCGCGAGCTAGCACACATAATAGGCTTTTCAAAAAGTCCGGTACATCGCATATTATCTGAAAATTTCAACATGGGAAAGCTGTGTGCAAGATGGGTGCCGCGTTTGCTCACACTCAAGCAAAAATAGTGTCGTGAAGATGTTTCAATTGAGTGTTTAGCGAAGTTTCACAGCAACAAAGCAGAATTTTTGCGCCGTTTCATAACCTTAAATGAAACATGAGTGCATCACTTCACACCCGAGACAAAAGAACAATCAAAACAATGGACTCAAAAGGGAGAACCGGCTCCAAAGAAGGCGAAGACCGTTTTATCTGCAGGCAAAGTCTTGGCATCGGTAGCTTTTAAACTTTTGGTCTCATCTTCAATGATCCTTGATTTTGTCGTTTCGTTTAGTGCGGAGGTGCGCCATCGTGCTGTTTCCACATTCGTCGTCTTACATTAAAAAGAACGGCATCCTGTAATGTTGCAAGGTCATTTTCCAAGAAACATAAATAACGAACTGCCGTGAGATGTTCTTCGATTGTAAACGGACACGAAACATTCACCAAAAACCTATCTTGAAATTACGATTCCCTGGTGTGTTGGTTTTTCAAGTGTCCAACAATGTGAGTTCATGGTGGTATTAATGCCGTTTCCGGTGAAGGAGGTTTAATCATTAAACAATATTTCCCAACAAAGCCTTTGATATTTCACTAACCAGCGACTAAATTTAAGTCTTCTAGTTTACCTAGTGGCTAGGTTTTAAAGCTCGTACAGGTAATACATGGTACGGGTACAAGTCGAAATTGTGTAAAGTTCTCTACATTCTCATGCGGCCTACATAAAGTATGCTGGGTATTCTTCGGACACTAGTAGAAGGCTGCGAGCCAACCACATTAAGTATTGCTTCTTCTTGAGCAAGTTCTTGTCGCACGGGACGTTCAGAAGTAGCTGCAGGAAACTTGCCTGTTTCTTTTAAAAATCGACATCTAAAAACAGTTTTACAAAGCACTTTACGAATGGGAAATCACCGACCATATTCATCGACTGCCGCTCTCCCATTTCCACGACACAATCCATAAACAAAATGAATGTTGGCGCATTCTTAATGCTAAAATTTAACACTTTTAAGAGTACTTTAATGTAACGCGAAAAAATAATTTAATTGGCGATTTCTGTCACTCGAATAATAAATGATGAATCATAGTCACCTTGACTCTTTAAAAACAACAAAATAAACAGCGGTACGTAATACTGCATTAGTAGATGTATCTAAAACTTCAAACGCTTGTAGCTCAGCTACAATAGAATTTTGGGCATATGTTCATTAGACATTTTTAACTTGAAATTGCTTCTGTAACATATCCTTATAGGACACGCGGTATAGGAATTGATTTATTATTCATAATTAGAAAAGTTAAGGTGATATGTACACAATTGAAAAAAAATAGGTTTTAAATCACTGTTTGTAGTAGTGATAAAAGATGTGGTAATGATTCCTTGTAATAATAGTTACGGTTTCTAATATTTACTATTTGCTACCATATTTATTAAAGAATTTATAGATATGTAAATATCTAATAAATTACTTAAGTACACCGAAAATTATCAGAATTGCACAATGAGTAAACAGAAATCCTGGTACAGTTTTCGTAATACTTCTAGAAATGTATCGCATAGAATTAGTTCCTATGCATTAAACCGGTAACATTGAAATAATGGCCCTCTAGTTGGCATTCAAAAAATTGCGTTGTCACTAGATGTAAAATACAACTGTCAAACCTAATGAAGAAACCCCAAAACGATCTCTAAAATTTTTATCGAGATTTTAAGCTTTTGCAAATAGAATTTATCACTTTTCCTTTCAAGTTGTCTTCAACTGACTTCATTGAAACTGCTCATTAAGACTCATACTTCTTTTCAAAAGAATGACCGTGACTGGTGTGAAATGTGGTGCTTTGAAAATGAGTCTGATACAGAAGTGCTAAATGGGCGTCATCAAAAGAAGAACGTCAAGAAAGAGTTACGTGGAAAAGACGAAAATAAAGAGAATGCTAATGATTGTTTTCTATGAAGTCAGAGAAAAATTAAGTTAACAGAAGTTCTCTGTTCAGTGAGTACCACAGCAATTTTAGGTCACCAAAAATTCCCTGTTTAGCAAATATTGAAAATTTGTTCTGAGAATGAAATAATCTTCCTTGGTCTAAAAGCGTCTCTATAAAACAATATAAACGTCTCGGAGACGCATCTGATATAGTACCTATAAATCATTTCTCAAAAATCGAGACAAATGGTAGAGATACACATATTACATTTAATCATTAACTAATTTCAGTGACAAGAAAATATAATCGAACCATTAAATAAGCAATAATCGATAGTTACCTTCAATTACAGTTCTTGAAAAATGTCCTTCGTAAGGACACACTACTATATCACCACAGAAAGCCCACATAGTACCGAACACGTTGAGCACAGTTTCGGGAATTATTAAAAAGAGTTTCACGAGCAAGATAGCGGGCACGTGTCTTCTCGCCTCCGTGTTTGTAATCGAACCCTGAGCACTTCGGTTCACTAGCACCACTAACACTAAAATCACAACACTAAGTAGGGCCATCATCCCTATGACATAGATGCGGACGAACTGTCCGCCCTGTGTGCATTCCCATGTTGACTCGTAGTACTTCACGTGAACGATAACTATAAGAACAAGCCTGGAAAAAAAATGTAAGATTAGTATTTTTAATCATAATTACTTCGAAATTTGCGAAAAATTAGGTAACTAACACTGATAATTAATATTGAAGAACCTTCAGGTTCGCAGTTGCATACAGTCTCGCCCAGAAGGCGGGATAGATGCGATTATAAATAAAATAAATAATGCATTTAATTCTAACGTAAGAAAATGATTTAGAAATTTATTTATACGCGTTGCAGCTAACAATCGTTTGTGAGGCATCTTCGAACATTTTTACAACACGACAAACATCGTTTAATGAGAAGATTCTGCAGGCTTAGACTGTGTTGCAGGTGTTTGCGTGTGCATATTTAGATTATTAATACTTTTCTCGTAGATGAGTGTTTGACAACAGTAATAACATAAAATACATTGCTTGTTACTATTTATTCATACTGTATTGCAGTATTGTACAACTGTCGTAAGTTTCACGCAATGTGCGCTTTTGATATTGCAATTCGTCGGTGATGGCCTAGACTGCCGGAGACATCCGCACCAGTTCCGCTCGCCACTCATGCATGGTGTCTGTAAAGCGATGAACTTGAAGTATGATAACTCTCGGGCTGACACTGTTGCTTGAACGATTGAATATTTGAATGCCCAAAATTTTGAGGTAATGTTTCATTTTGTCGTGTGATATGGACTTGATACTTAATGATTTCTTTTTGTTTCCACATGTTGAAGATAAGTTACGAAATTTACCCTTCATATTGGCCGAAGGAGTGTTTGTTAAGTAATTTAACGCGGAAATATGGGTGTTCTTTTTAAGAGCTTGAGAACTTAAAATGATAATACAAGACAGAAATATTGTTGGCATGGAATTTATTTTTATTATAATCTGGTAGATAATTTCATGGCATTTATTTTTTAAATATGATTTCGGCCACGAGTTACATGGCCCATTAGATCAGTCCAATTTTTACTACTTTTTCCAATAAATCTGGCCGTATGGCGTCAATGGTGCCTTCAATATTGGCTTCCAATACTTCAAGAGTTGCTGGTTTGTCGGCATAAACCAATGACTTGACATAACCCGATAAAAAGGGGGGGTCAGTGAACAGGACCACTACTGGAAATAAAGTTGTCGCCAAATTGATTTTGCAAGTAATCGATTGTTAAGCGCGCTGTATGGCAAGTTGCGCCGTCTTGTTGGAACCAAATATCGTCGATGTTTAGCTGATCAGTTTTTGTAAACAAAAATTCAGTCAGCATGGCTCAATAGCGCTCGCCATTCACCGTCACAGCTCCTTCCTCATTTCGAAAGAAATAAGGACCGATGATGCCACCAGCGTGTAAACCACACCAAACAGTCAATTTTAGTGGATGTAATGGTCATTCGTTAACGGCTTAAGGATTGTCTTCGTTCCAAATACGACAATTTTGTTTATTGACGTAGCCATTTAACCAGAAATGAGCTTCATCACTAAACACAATTTTTTGAAGAAAATGTTCCTCTTCGGCCAGTTTTAAATGAGCCCAATCAGCAAAAATGCGACGCAAAAGATGGTCGTTTGGCTTCAATTCTTACACGAGCTGTATTTTATAGGCACGTAAGCCAAGATCCTTACGTAAAATTTTACACGTAGTCGAAGGACAAAGGCCAACAAGTTGAGAACGACGACGAATCGACATTTCGGCGTCTTCTTCAATACTTTCGCTACGGCAGCAGTATTCTCTTCGGTACGCACATTTCTTTGTCTTGTTGATGGTTTTGAATCGAGAAGAGTAAAATTAGTGCGAAAACGACCAATAATTGCACGAATTGCTTGTTCACTAGGCCGATTATGTTGATCGTAAAATGGACGAAGTGCTCTATGAACCTCGCGAACAGATTTATTTTTTTCAAAGTAAATTTTCACAATTTGAAAGCGTTGTTATGGCGTTAAACAATTCATGATGACTTGCCAAACCTTACTGAACAGAAATGTCTACCCAGTTTGACATTATCAGCTGTAAAACCATAGTTATCGATATAGATAGTTCTCATGCAGATTAAAAAACACCCATTATTTTAAAGACTTTTCGCGGATGCAAAAATGCGACTATGATGGCTAGTACTTTGAAAAATTAGATATAAATGTGTTTTTATCAAAGAATTGTATATTAGTTTACCAGGGTCAACGGAAAGAAAACAACACTCCCATTAAAAATAAAAACTTTACACACAACATTGGAATCCAAAATTTAATATATTAATTTTATTAGACAACGTAGGTGTTTCTAATTTACGATTATTACTTTTAGTTAACATAGCAACTAATCAAATGATAGAGCGCTCTGCGTTTTTCATTACACGCTGATTGAATCAATTAGGTCATTTACATTTGTTCAATGTGCACTCGTTTAATTTACATCTGTTAACCTTTAACGGGATCGACGATTAAATTTCTATTTGAATTTAAAAGTTTAACGTTATCTTTGTCAGCTATACTAAAAATCTTTTTCGTATTAAGTTTGAGTAACTAAGAATTTTACAAAATAGCAAACTTTCAAACTAAAAAAGGCAGAGGTTCAAAATCCGGACGAAATTAGCAACGAATTAATTAAGATCGAAGCTGAACCGCTTCTATGATGACTCCATAATTTGGTAGTTAAGAAATGGAAAGAAGAGAGAATACCCAACGATTGCAGCGAAGGCTTGTTAACATTTACATACACAGTAAATGGCATTTGAATTAAAGCCACCGTCTAACTTTGATATTTTTTAAAATTTAACAGAAATAAAACAAAACCAGACACATGTTATTAATACGAACTCTTTATTTATGCTTTATAAAAGATATTACATTACATTAATATTTTTTTAATCCTCCTTTGGCTTTAATAGTTGCACCAATTTCATCTGGCATACTGGAAATAGAAATTTTTACCACACTCTTTGCAGTTTTGCGTTTTCTTGTCAATTTATATGAATATTATCTTTTAGAACTGCTATTGTGGGGTTAGGGAATAAGCAAACTTTTCCAATTTGCTTCATATATTTTCGATCGAATATATTTAGATCGAGTGCTTTCGGGCCAGAGCAAAAGGACTATGTTATCGTCTTGAAACAGATTTTTTATCAACTTCGCTGCATGTATTGAGAATACGGCTTTATTGTTTTGTTCTGAAAACTTTAGAGTAAACATATGAAAATATTCAAAGAAAATATGTTAGTGGACCCACTGAAACTTGTGTCTTAATCTATCAAAGTCAATAAAAGACTCTTTATAGCAGGTATAGGCATCCTTTGACATGTTGTGGGCCAAACTTTAATGTGTAAATATTGGGTTGGCAACTAAGTACTTTCAGTTTTTACTGATAGAGACGTAAAAAGCAAGTAGTGCATTTTAAAGTATTAGTTGTTTAATTTTAAATGTAGTGTTCATAATTTCTAAAGGAAAGAAAGCGACAAAGAGATATGTGAAGTTTATCTAATTGCTTACATGAAAGTGTCAAATTGGTATAAAAAAATCCGTTCTGGAGATTTTTCCCTCAAAGATGAGCAACGTTCTGGTCGATCTACAGAAGTTGATGATGACCACATCTACTTTATAGCATGAACACAGAAAAATATTTAAAATGTCTTGGGCTAAAAAAGCTTGACATTTGGGAATACTATTTAACACAAAGAATCAACTTTTGTATGATGTAAACCGAAATAAATATTACATTTGAATACGAAAAGAAATGTGGGTCCATTCAAACCACATTTGAAAAGAAAAAGTTTGCTGTCAGTTTGGTTTAAAGTTGTTATGTTTTTTGAGTTGCTTCCAAGCAACCAAACGATAATTTCTTTTGTTTACTGAAAAAATTTAATAAAACTGGATGAAGCAATAAAAGAAAAACGGCCAGAATTGTCAAATCGGAAAGGTGTAGTTTTCCACCAAGATAATGCAAGGCCTCACACATCTTTGGCAACTCGTAAAGCTTGATTGGCTGGGAAGTGATGCCATATCTCCCATACAGACCTGATCTAGCACCATCTGATTACCATTTATTACAAATATAATTTTGACGATGACCTTCACTCGCACCTGTTCACTTTTTTTGCTGATAACAGCTTTTATGAGCAGTAATTAATAATAATATAATTGATTAAAAACTATTCTTTGTTTAAAAAAAAAATTTTTATTTTATACGGAATATTTTCCAAAAAACGTTCGCGGGCCGCGTTTCTAGTGCATAAAGTAGTGTGTCTTAAAGTAGTGTTCATAATTTTTAGCGATAGATATCAGACATGAAATAATACGAAACTCTTCCTCTTACAGAGCATTTACTTTATAGCATGAAAAGGATTGAAGACAGGGAATACTATTACGTGTTGATGTAGAAATAAATATTACATTCGAATACGAAAAGAAATGTGGGTCATTGAATTTGAAAAGAAAAAGTTTCAATGATTTAAAGTTGTACCTACTCGAAACTATTTTATGGACACCCCGGTATAAAATTTATCAAAAATAAAAGTAACAAAGTAAAGCTTGACGAGTCTTCTACTTATGCTGCAAGTATTATTACAAATATAATTTTCAGTGTCAAAACAGCTACAGTAATTAATAATAATAATGACGATGTAAAACGGAATATTTTCAAAAAAAATCTAATTTCTCTAAAATGGATGAATTTAGTTATAGAGAAGACTTAAGAAAGTTTTCCTAGAGCATATGCAGAGAATGTGAAATAAAAAGTGCATCTTTTCATTTAAAATAAACGAGTTGGCAGTGACTTACGGTTTAATCGGAAGCGCAGCCATCACAGAAATATTTTCTTTGAGCAGAAGACGAACCTTTACGTTTATCCTAAAACTTTCAGAAGCAACAAAGGCAGTACTTCCAATATATTTAACGAACAGCTTTAATCAATCTGGTTCGTAGACTTCCGCGGTCGTGTTTCAGTGCGAAATGTCGGCAGTTATACCAGTGACGTGGTTCCAGCCAGGAAATCCAGAAGTAGGTAGCTTTAATCAATTTCTTTGTATATCTTCATATCTATATGATATAAAGTAAATACAATATAGGGCCTAGGATATGATCCTGTGAAAACTCACTGATCACATTAAATATAGCGCTCAATGTAATTTTAATCATTATAATTTAAAACATACGAATAAACTTAGATTTTATAATACAGACACCCAATATATTCGAAAAATTATTCATCATGTACAACTAAATCATGGAAGGCACATCAAGAAAAAAGAACTGAACTTCCTAAAATAATTTTAATCATCAATTGAATCGAGCGTTACACCACCAATAATTTTTGACGGGCGATCAAACTAGTGTTTGGTCTCGCGTTGCCGTGATGAAATACTACTCTTTTATAATAAACGACCTTCGGATGTTTTTGGATGATGAATTTGTTCAAACTGTCCAGTTGTCGACGGTGCACACTTGAGTTAATTGTTACGTTGCATGATAGGCACGCGAAAGACACGACAATAATTCTATTATTATAAATTATATTATTTTTAATTTAAAACTGAATTATTATATGTATGTATCTATGTTTCCTTATCAAAATAAACACGTATACATCTTGGAAAGTTAACACAGTAACTGGTGATTATCAATTTTTTACTCACCATAATATTCTCACTGATATTTCAAATAAACCAGGAAATACAAGGTCATCCGAGGCGGCTAACCATTTTCTTCCGAAGAGACGAAGCGCCGGCATCACTTGCCTCTACAATCTGAAAAGGAATATAGAAGTTATAATTTCCATACAGTAAGGTTTTGGAATTAAAATTTATAAAATAATTATTTGGAAAGATACTTATGGACAGAAAATGCCAATATTACGTCAAAGACTGAACATATTAAAGCAACAATTGGAGCTTTTCGAACAGATCCATCTCCAAAAGTTCAAAATATTACTATTAAAAGTAGTAATAAGACTAAGGTTGATGTGTGGATAGGTATGGGATTATGCTGTCTGAATCCATACAAATAATTACACCATTCTGCATACAATGTTGCGAGCTCCCTAGTTAGCAGTACAAAAAGTGCAAAAAAGCTACAAATGACTTAAAGGGTTGGTTTTTAATGTGAAAAGTTAGAATCAATATTGCCAAAAGTTTTGCTCTTCCTTTCACTAAGAGTCCCAGAAGACTAGACGTCCAAAATATAAATATATTCGGCGTTCCATGGAAATCTTACACATATTTAGTCCTTGCATTTAACAGCAAGCTAACTTGGAAGCAACATATTTATGGACCCACTTTGCTGGCAAATATTAACACTGGTGCAGCTGTACTCATTAATTCATCGTAACAGTGGGTTCAATAAATGCTTAAAATAGTACTATTTAAAGTAGCAATAAGACCAAGGCTGACCTGTGGATAGATATGGAATTATGCTCTCTGAATCTATACAAAAAGACTACAAGTTCTTCAAAATATTTTGTTGATGCTTCTTTAATTGTGTGCGTAATATAAATTATAAAATTTTACTGAATTACAAATCTATTAAAAGGCTCGCTTAATTGAGGTCTCAGAAGGTTCAGCGTTGGCATCTCTTCTGTACAACCTACATCTATATAACATATTAAACAACATTTATATAGCTTTTAATGCAGATAACACCATTTTATACATAATATTTCGAGCTACCTAGCTAGTAATTCAAAAACTGCAAAAAAGTTACAGATGACTTAGAGGATATATTGTCAAAAGTTTTACTGTTCTTTTCAAGCCCCAGGAGAATAGATGATTAAAATACAGATATATTCGGCGTTTCATGGAAATTATACGTCTATTTAAGCCTTACATTCGACTGCAAGTTAACTTGGATGAAGGCAAATTTAACACTAGCACAGCTGTACTCATTAGTTCATCGTAACATCTGGTTCAACATAAAGCTCAAAATATTACTATTTAAAGTAGCAACAAGGTCTTGAAAAAGTGAGATTTGTCAAGGCCTTACACTGGCTACAAGCCCTATACACTATTTTGGCTCTTCCTTGTTCAAGCACTTTCCTCAATCAGAGAAAAGGCCTAGGACGGATTCTGGATTATGCTGTCCGAATCCAAATAAAGAAACTACAAGTTCCCAAAATAAATTCCCGGGAATCTTTAAATCATTAACGAGGTACGTTGATTTGCCTGCACCAAGGTGAATTATTGCAACCTTAGTAATCCATTCACTGCAGGACTTTATTGTAAAACTAGCACAAAAACATTTTCAAGAGATTGGAGAACATCAAAACCCTTAATTGTTTCCATCTTATCCGACAATATGTACGGTTTATGACCAGCTACCTCGTCGTATCTGATCATCTAAGATCTCATTTGAAATGATATACTTTCAACAAAACCACAATCAGAGAGGAAATTTAATAATCCTACATGAACTGTAATCAATTAAAATATAGTTGCCAAAAGAGTAAAGAACTTTGTCTGGTTCTGGTAAGGCATTTTAATAAAAGGAACGAAATTACATAATTTAAAAAAATTTGTTTTTCGATATTCAGTGAATTTCATAGTAAAATGCCTGTATATTTTCGAACTTTTGTGTTAGGGTACGTAAACTACTAAATCATGTGTTAACCTTTACCTAAATGCAGGTCAGTGTAACCTTTAAACAATAGTGAAACGATAAAATAGGAAATTTACGACCATCGATGTAAAACAAAATCAATATTAACATTGAATAATGCGGAATTTTATTGGTCAGGGCTATTGTGTAGCTTGCTTAAGAATTCGTCAGATTACTAATTAGAAATGGAATTATTAAAATTTCGCCAGCATAATAATTACGCCTGTAACTATAGTTTATTTCAAATAGTTAATAATAAAAGTATGGATTATTAGTGGGCGGGTTAATAAATATACATGCGACATTTGTGATTATTCACATTGCAAAATAGACTTTGTTATGGTGAAAAACTTTTGAACTGACAGTACCTGTATTGGAGAATTGTGAAAAGTATAATTTAACCGTGTATATTAAATTGTAATAACATTTTACAACAAAACTATTTATTTAGTTCAAAAAAATTGTAACGAATATTCTTCAAATTCTAAAGAATTCGATAAAAAATTATAAAGGGCTCGAACATTAGGGAATTGGAATTTAATCGGAAGGTGCTGAATATATAACTTCTTAATTCCTCTACATTGTTTACTCAAACACTGCTGTAAATTATAGATTCAATTATAGCGCCAAAGAAAGAAATCGTTTGGGGATAAGTCGGGTGACCGAGGCGGCCAAACTATTAAACTATGTCATTTTATTCGGCGATCAAGAAATATCGTACTTCGTTAAGATAGCTTATGACAGGTCACATAGAGTATCAATTACTTGAAATCATATGTTTTTAATATTAAAAATTTTGTATTCACGGGACAATTCAAGGAAGTTCTAAGAATTAATTCGCATCCACAATAATAAAGAATGGGTCGATGAGCATATCATTATTGCCCCAACTCAAATCGTGACTAATTCGCTGTAGTGAGTGTAAAGTCAATTTTTTAAATAAATTCTAGAAAAACAATCGAATTATAAGGTTTAGAACTTCGGTAATTAAATTTTAAAGATGTTTAAGTATTTGGGTCTGGTCAATTACTCTAAATACTCGTTAAAAACTACAATAAAACGACTGATGTTTTAGCCATTGCAATCTTTTGCTGGAATTTATTTTAAATTATTGTGTCCAGGACTATAAAGATTAGTACGCAACCAATACCTGTTAGAATAACAAAAGATTAGGATAAGGAGAATTAAAATTTTGTAAAGTATTAAGAACTAACTGATAGTTTGGAAATTTACCATGCCATTCAAAGAAAACGATACTTTATCTGTAAAAACTGCTTCTTTTAACATCATTTTCATTCATTAAATGAAACATTGTTTCACAAAGCTTTCCTAATTTTGTCATTTGCACAAAGGAGTTGAAGAATAGCAAATTTATAATAATAACAATAGTAATAATAAACTTTATTGCAGAAGTACTTACAAAATACAAGAGCAAATTGTCAAAAAATACATAACAGATATAATAAAGATAAATGATTGTATGTAATTATGCGCTTTTATGATGTGAAACTGAAAAATTTCAATTTTTACTGCTTGTTACATCATATACCATATACGCTGCAGGAATTTTTGAAAAAATTTACTATCCTCTGTTGGATTCGAACTCACGATCTCAAGTTTATCGGACATGGGTCTTAACCACTCGACCACAGAGAACTATGATATTTGAATCTATTAAAAGGATATAAATTGCATTATGGAAACAAATATTAAATCCAAAAATTTCTGCGACGTGATGTAAAAGGCAGTAAAAATGAGAATTGATAAATGATTATTTGACAAAAAAGCAATAAATTTGAAATATGTACGCCAGCATTATAAGGCTAACGGATTAAAAAATATATTGTAGAAATATGTATGCAATCAAAAAAGTTCATTTTATCCAGTTTCTTTTAATGCGTTATTTTAAAAGCCGTTTAAGAGTGAAATTATGTTCACTAAGGAATATATGTACGAGGTGTGTCAATTAAATAACGCGACTGTTGGGAGAAATGTTATTTATTGCAAATAAACTTATATTTGACTTTCATCGCCTTCAACATACTCTCCTCCCCTGTCTATACACCGCTGTGTACGTGTCTTCCATTGTTCAAAACGATGCTGTAGTTTATCAGTTGTCAGTTTCTTCAATTACTCTGCCGTTTTGCTTTTAGATGTCCAGCAGACTAAAAATGTATTCCCTTTAATTCACTTTTCACTTTTTGGAGCAGGTAGAAGTCACATGGTGCGAGATCTGGCGAATACGGAAGTTATTCAAGCACAGCAATGCGCTCGTCCGCTAAAAACTGCTTCACAGATAGGGCACCATTTTTACACAAATTTTTGTAATATTCAATTCATTATGCAAAACATGTCTTACTGTTTCTTTGTTAATGTTTACCATATCGGTAATCATCCGAATGCTCAGATGCCGGTCTTCACGCACAATTTCATTAATTTTTTGAACGTTCCCTTTAGTTCTTCTAGTCACAGGTCGACCAGGACGTTCATCATCTTCGACCTCTTCTCGACCTTCAGAAAACCATTTGTGCCATTCAAAAACTCGCGCACGTGATACAACATTATCACCAAATACTTTCCTTTAACAGTTGTAAACATTCTGTTGGCGATTTTTTTTAAAATTTGACAAGGAATTTCAGGTTAGAGCCCTGCTCGATTTTTATCTCAAACATAATCACGGCGCTACTAAGTAACAGTGTCCCCTACAATTAAAGCTCGAAAGTAAACGAAAGCAGACAAAAAGATGAAACTACTGGTTGCTGCTTGGGAAGTATCGAGGTCAATAACATTCCGATTACAGCCTCACTCGTTGCGGCTGCGCGATGGAAGGAGCGTCGCAGTCTCGTTATTTAATTGCCATACATCGTATATGATTTGGATAGGGCAGTTTTTCCTTTAAGTTACTTTATGAACATACTTGTAATACTTTTTTCATTAATTCCACCAGAATTAACAATTACCATAAGTCTAATAACCAATATCTTCGCTAGTCTAATAACCAAAACTATAACCAAATCTTCAATAATGCCCTAAATTATCAGATATTTTTACAAACTCGGAAATTACCATTATTCTTAATGGTAAACATAAAAATAGAAACCATAAATTTCCCTGATACTTTATAAAATCCATAATAATTAAAGAATGCGCCCATCCGCCTCCTGCAGAATTTGTCAATTTATTTAAAAATGCCAATAAAATGCTTGTTGTCCTAATTCATAATTTATTTGCATAATAAAAATCTTCCTTTTTTTGTAATTAACATTTATTGTAGCTTTTATTTGTGTACATTTATTTCAGTGTTTGCATTATGATTATGTATGTATAATGTATATGGTTTATTTTATTTTTCTTATCTTTTTGTATATGTTGATATCAGTGTTTATTTTCCTCTTTCTTTCGAATTATTACTAAAAATCGTTTAATCTTCTATTTTCAAAGCGCTAATACAAACACATTTTATTTTGATTATGCACAATTTTCTGCTCTTTGTTATTATTGGGTTGGCAAATAAGTACTTTCGGTTTTTACTGATAGAGAGCGTTGCCTTATTTTTTGTATAACGTATGTTAGTGCTGTACTTTACCGTTTGTGGCGTGATACTAGTCACATTGACGTAACTTCAGAAGCAAGTAGTGCGTGATTTTTATTAAAGCTATTAGTTGTAGGTTAATTTTAAATGGAGTGCAGAAACGAACATTTTCGACATATTTTACTATTTTATTTCCGTAAAGGAAAGAAAGCTGCTGCGGCGTACAAAAAGATATGTGAAGTTTATGGTGCTAATTGCTTAACAGAGCGCATGTGTCAGAATTGGTATAAAAGATTCCGTTCTGGAGATTTTTCCCTCAAAGATGAGCAACGTTCTGGTCGGCCTACTGAAGTTGATGATGACCAAATCAAAGTCATAATTGAAGAGGATCGTCATATAACTGTTCGAGAGGTTGCGGAGAGGGTACTTGTATCGCACGCAACAATTGAAAAACATTTAAAATGTCTTGAGCTGGTTAAGAAGCTTGATATTTGGGTACCTCACGAATTGAAAGAAATTCATTTAACACAAAGAATCAACTTTTGCGATATGCACCTTAGACGAAATGAAACCGACCCTCTCTTAAAAAGAATCATCACTGGTGATGAAAAATGGGTCCTGTACAGTAACATAGTTCGAAAACGATCATGGAGCAAACACGATAAACCAGCTCAAACCACATCGAAAGCTGAATTGCATTCAAAAAAGATCATGCTGTCAGTTTGGTGGGATTACAAAGGTGTTGTGTTTTTTGAGCTGCTTCCAAGGAACAAAACGATCAATTCTGATGTTTACTGTAAACAATTAATAAAACTGGATGAAGCAATCAAAGAAAAACGGCCAGAATTGTCAAATCGGAAAGGTGAGTTTTCCACCGAGATAATGCAAGGCCTCACACATCTTTGACAACTCGTGGGAAACTATTGGAGCTTGGCTGGGAAGTGATGCCACATCCCCCATACAGCCCTGATCTAGCACCATCTGATTACCATTTATTTCAAAGTTTGCAGAATGCTTTGAATGGTAATGAATGGTACCACAAATGACGATGACCTTCACTCGCACCTGGTTCAGTTTTTTGCTGATAAGGACCAGAAATTTTATGAGCGCGGAATCATGCAGCTGAAAGAAAGATGGCAAAAGGTCATTGAGCAAAATGGAAAATATATAATTGATTACAAACTATTCTTTGTTTAAAAAAAAGTGTTTTATTTTGTACTACAAAACCGAAAGTACTTAGTTGCCAACCCAATACATTGCTTTCGCTTCTTAACAAACGAAAAAAAAACCTGTTTCTTTGGTTTATGAATTTAAGAAATCAGATGGGTTAGATCTGGAGGACGGATACATGCCTGTTTTATTGAAATGGAGAAGGCATTTGACAGAGTGAGAAGAGAAATTGTATGGAGAATATTAAGTAGTAGAGGAATAGAAAGGGGGCGAATACAAAACATACAAAGTCTCTACGAAAAAACTGAGAGTTACATAAAAATAAGAAATGAAAAATCCAAACCATTTGCTAACAAAAATGGACTGAGACAGGGATGCAGTCTGAGCCCATTGCTTTTTAACTTGGTTCTAGATGATGCAATTAAGCAGAGTAGAGATAGACTGGAAGTATATCCAGTGGGATACTGGAGATTAAAATGCGTGCGCTTGACAGAACTATGTTATAACATGGTGATAATAGGGGGAACAGAGAAACAGCTACAAAGAAATGTTACTATTATTAACGAAGAACTGAAGAAACTAAATATGAAAATAAATAAACAGAAAACTAAAACAATGATAATTGGAGCACGGAAGGAGAAGCACATGATACAGATAGATAGCGAGATAATAGAGCAGGTGGATAGATTCACATACTTAAGCGTGATAATAAACAAGGAAGGAACCCTGGACGATGAAATAAATGAAAGAATAGCAAAGACCGGTAGGCTATATAACAGCATAAAAAACAGCTTCCTAAGCAAGAAGGAAATACCAAGACAGGTAAAAACGGAAATAATTAGAAAAGTTGTAAAACCGACAATGACATACGCGTGCGAGTCTTGGACAACAACACAGAGGTCGAGTAGACTTACAAGCATAGAGATGAGATTCCTGAGCAAAATAGAGGGGAAAATGAGAATGGATAAAATTAGGAACCAGGTATTTAGGGAAAATGTAAACATAATCCCAATAGAAACGACGATAGAACATGGTCAGCTAAGGTGGTTGGGTCATATAATGAGAAGGGGCGAGGAGAGGTTGATTAGGCAGGTGTTTGAGGCCAGGGAAATTGGAAAGAGGAAGAGGGGTAGACCGAGAAGAACGTGGAGGGATGAAGTGCGGGCGGCGGCGGAGAAGAGGGGAGTAGGATGGGAGAACATAAAGGCTTTGGCGAGCAACAGAGGAAAGTGGTGGGAGATATGGAGAGGGTAAGCGGAGGACTCGACTCCAGCATGACTCGACACCGAAAGGTTTAAGAGTCTATAGGATTAAGTAAGTAAGTAAAGAAATCGGAATTGAAAAATGAATAGTAGGACTTTATTTTTTTGATATATAAAATAAAGTTAGTATATACCTAATATGTAAGAGAATCTTAGAAAATAGCTTAAATATTATAAAAAGGAGAAAATAAGTGGTGTATATAATCTATAAATATAGGATAAGTTGAAATTAGGATTGAGCTTAGATAATTTCTGAAGAATAATAGGATAAAAATGTTACTAAAATAATGGTTTACAAAGGAAAAATGGTTAGAAAATGAATAATTCGTAGATCAGTAAAATAAATGAAATATGAAATATCAAACTGAATATAAATTTTGAAATATTATTGAAAGGGAATTATATAACATAACACAAAAAGGTATACGATCTAAATTTCAATTTTTGCTCGATATTTTTAGGTCGAGCTGTAAAAATACGAAACTAGAAAGAGCTCTTGTATATTTCATTAAAAGAAACAAACGAACAATGGTGAGTGTACATGTAATTCAAGTAGCGTAAGAGTTTATTTACATTTTCAACCTGATAACGAAAAGCTTCAATAATAATGCATTCTCTCTGTTTCGTCACTTCTTTTTTTGATAAATATATGGGAATCTTGTGATACATTTGGAAAAAGCGATATATTTTTTATATTCATGTATTTATTCATATGTTTTTTGCTTTTGTATTATTCTCTTAGATTTAGAAATATTGTCATGTTAGTTAGCATTGAACCACTACAGTTCATGTTTAAGTTTTGTACATATCTTGATATAATTTCTTTTTTTATTCAGAATATAATTTGTATCAATGTATATATTTTATATTGCTTTATTTCTAGAAAATAATTCATTTATTAGTTTATCGTCATGGGTTTTTTGGATATTTCTGGCAGTTTGGTTTGTAGAATTTGCCTAAAATAGTATAATTGTTTGTAAAATTCTTTTATTGTAAAATTTAGACGAACATTTTATTACAAGCTGAGATTATGCATTATAAATTTTGTATTGTAATCATTTCTGTTTCTATATTCAATAGTTTTGTCACACTGTTAAGTATAGTTGTCAAAATAATTGGTTCCTCAGTTTTCCACATTATAAATATTAAATAATAATTTTAAATGGGTATGGTCATATAACAACTCAAATATACAAGCGACAGAATTTTCCGATCAACTTCTTAGGTATTTGCATCATACCACACATAACTTTATATCATAATGTATGAAACCGCTTTGAGTACCAGAACTAGAACCAATTGTAAATGCTTTAAGTTTTTTTTTATACCGTGAATATATTTTATAATGCAACATGCACATACATACACTAGTTGCTAGAGTAACGTAATAATGAAATGACAGCAATGTATTTTAGCGTGTATTTTATTTTGCAACATAGGATGTCAAAATAAGTTACTCTATTTTTGAGGTATGTATAGTGTAGAAGAAAAACTGTTATTAGTGAACTGGTATAACTCGAATATGAGTTTGAGGAGAGTAGCAGATTTGTTTCAAATTACATATCCTGACCGTCCAAGACCGAGTCCAACTACAATAAGTAGGTTAGTACAGAAGTATAAGAATAATGGATGCATCGTTCCTAATCATAAAAAAAAAGAATAGACCAAGATATGTTATTACTGACGCCAAAAGAGATGAAATTCTACAAACAATCGAAAATAATAATATGCTCTCCAAAAGAGCTTTAGCACAAACTACAAATGTAAGCAAATCTTCCGTGCATAAACTACTAAAACGAGAACATTTAAAGTCGTATCATTTTCAAAACCAGCAGGAACTAATTGCGAATGATGCAGAAAGAAGAAGTAACTTTTGTGAAATCATGTTGGATAAGCTTCATAATGATGATACTTTACTACGCAGAATTTGCTTTACAGATGAAGCAACATTTTATGTAAATGGTGAAGTAAATTCACAGAACTGCCGCTACTGGAGTAGACAAAATTTGCATAGATATCATATCACAAGGACTCAGCGGCCACAGAAAGTCAATGTTTGGACTGGGTTGATTGAACACCATATTGTAGGACCGTTTTTTATTGAGGGTACTCTTACAGGAGAAAAATATTTAGAATTGCTTGAGTACAGAGTTATGCCAGCCCTCCACGCTTTAAATATTGATGGTGAGATTTGGTACCAGCATGATGGCGCGCCGGCACATAATTCTCATATGGTTAGAACATTTTTCAACCAAAGATTTCCAAACCGTTGGATAGGCCGTGGAGGAGAAGTAGAATGATCCGCAAGATCACCAGACCTGTCTCCAAATGATTTCTTTCTTTGGTCATGTATCAGAAATAAAGTTTTTCATGGAGAACCTCTAAATAATATTGACCAATTAAAAAATAGAATACGAGTTGCTGCAAGAGAAATAACTCCAGAGCAGATACAAAATACAATAAATGAATTCTACAATCGCTTAGGATACTGTCTGGCCGTCAATGGTTACATTTTTGAAAATTTGTTAAATTAGTTTTTAAATTTTGTTCAACTACTGTATTTCACATCCTATGTTGCAAAATAAAATACACGCTAAAATACATTGCTGTCATTTCATTATTACGTTACTCTAGCAACTAGTGTATGTACATATGTGCATGTTGCATTATAAAATATATTCACGGTATACATATATATGGTATACCCAGGGAGAAAGCTAGTGGCGGTTTTCTTTACAAATTAATAAATAATTTTATTGATTCTTCTGTGCTGTTGTCCCAGATTGATTTCCTCGTGCCTAGTTTTGACACTAGATCATCGGCAATCTTCTCAATAGCTAGGGCAAGAACCAATGTTCTCTACAAGGCTCCACTGGTACATATGTCCAGAAATGCCAAGGTATTATACGAGGATCCCTTTCGTTAATTTGCATCTATTATTGTTCGTTCAGTTTTTTTTTTAATGACTTGGATTGCATTGTTATAAGTGTGTATATTTTTTTGTTAATTGCTAATTGTTGTTAATTCTTATTTTTCTTTGTATTACATTAACTGCACCTATTTTTACTTTTAATTTTAATTTTATTTTTAAGTGCATTATGTCCTGTAAATGGTCTGTGTAACTATTGGGTATTAAAGATTATTATTATTATTTTATGTATATACATATATATAAGATTATGAATTGAATTCATTGGTGAACCTGCTTTTGAATCATCGTAAAAACTAATCTGCCTACGCTTGAATTCTCCATACCAACGAGAAACTGTTGACTGATGTGATGCTTCATTGTCGAAAACAGAAACCAACCCAGCGAGGCATTCTTGTTGAGATAATTGTCTTCGAAAATTATAAAAATATATCCCGCGAAAATGTTCTCGGTTTTATTCCATTTTTCAACTAACTTGTCAATTTTAACAATTCATCGTGGCTACAATACTACACGTATCGCACTCTGAAACTTTGGGTTTAGGTTAACTAAAGATTGAGGTTAATTTTTAGTGCTGACATTTGATTAGTGGCGCCCTCTATATCCAACTATTCAAAGCCTAAGACATCCCACGTAATAGCAATTGACGTATACTTATTAAACAGAAAGCTGATTATATAACATGTACTTGCCCAGTTAATAAATATTTTCCATAATAAAGAATATATGTAATATTATAAAGGAGTTATGTAGAAAGAGCTATTAACTTATTGAGTAGTTGCATGATGCAAGAAATATAGTAATAACTTAAGTAAAGTGTATTCAAGCACAACTAATTGTCTTCCGAATGCTCATTATTGAAATAAAAATTAAATTCGCCTTTATTCGTTACAGGCGAATAAATAACGAGTAAGCGCCTGAAACAAACTGTCAAACTTTTAATTGTGATTATTAATGGCGAACAGCTTTTAATAAAGTCATTCGTAAATAAAGTATGGTAAACACAAATTATACGATGACTATTTCAAATGTTCTGATAACGCGCTCACTATTGAATGTAATAGGGTGATTTGGAGGGCGAGTGATTTTTCAATAGTTGGTACTTTCATCATGATGATTATATTGCTGACGTCAGCCATGTTTTGAAAGCCTACTGCCAAAATTTCGCCTAAATCTGTCAGATAGGTAAGTTTTTACGATCGTTTAAAGTAAATTATTTATTATGTTTGTATGAAAAAAAAAAGATTTCCTGTGTTAATTAAACATTTTATTGGAGGTAATATAAATGGAGCCTGTGGTTGATTAACTTAATCACCGAAGGTTGATATATAGCCAATTTCCACATAAGTTTTCGTATTCTGTATACGTATTTCGACAACTAAGTTGTCATCAACAGCAGACAACGAGACTGCGCTCCTTTCATCGCGCAGTCGTATCGGATGAGGCTGTAATTGGAATATCATGGACCTTGATACTCTCAAATAACAAACTGTAACTTCGCCTCTCTGTCGGCTTTAGTTTACTTTTGAGCTTTATATAATTGTAGAGGACACTATTAGTTAGTAGTACCGTGATAATAGTTGACTTAAAAATTGAGCAGCGAATTATTTGAATGGCACAAACGATTTTCTGAAGATCGGGAAGTGGTCAAGGATGATGGAACGTCCTCGTCGATCTGTGACGGCAAGAACTGAAAGAAACGTTCAGAAAATTGATGGAATTGTGCGGAAAAACCGACGTCTGAGCATTCTGATTATTGCCGATATGGTAAATATTAACAAAGAAACAGTGAGACACATTTTGCATGATGAATTAGATATGATATAAGCAAAAATGATTCCGAAAAATCTCATTCAGGAACGAATCACAATCGGATGAACATTTGTTCTGACATCATGGAACGACTCACAGAGGAACCAAACTTGCTCACAAAAATCATGTGATGAAACATCAGTATGACTCGGCAACAATGCGTCAATTGATGTACTGGAAGGCCGCCGGATCGCCAAGACGCACGAATGAGCAAGTCGAAATTGAAGGCAATACGTTTCTTTCGATATCAAGGGTGGTATGATTGACTAGGGGCCTGAAAGTCAAACTGTGAATCAGAAATTCTACATAGAAGTCTTAATGAAGCTACGGGAAAGAGTAAGGAAGAGAAAACAGTATATGTGGAAGAATGACTCCTGGATTTTGCACCAGGACAACGCATCAGCCCATAATACCCTAATCTGTGAAGCAGTTTTTGGCAGACAAGCGCATTGCCTTCCTTGAACATCCTCCTATTCGCCAGATCTCATACCATATGACTTTTACAAGTTCACAAAAGTGAAAAGTGGATTAAAGGGAACACATTTTCAGTCTATTGAACATTAAAAAGCAAAAATGGCAAAGTTGTCGAAGAGGTTGACAACTGATGAACTAGAGCATTATTTTGAACAATGGAAGACACGTACACAGCGGTGTATAGATTGGGGAAGAAAGCATGTTGAAGGGCATAAAAGTTAAATATAAATTTATTTGCAATAAATAATATTTCTCACGCAAGTCTCGTTATTTAATTGCAACACCTCGTATATCGTTTGCAATATTTACCATTAAATAGTTATTTTGTAATTAAATTGTAAAATATTTTTGGCAGACCTTGTACATTCATTCTCGCTAATTGAGTATTAGCATATGAACAATGGAAATATCAGAAAATACTTCAAATGGATTACGTGTATGTAGAAACAAACGTTTGTCAAAATATCGTGATTGCCTGTCAGAATTATACAATTCGCGTAGTTTTATTAAAATATCGCTCCCAATGTCAATTCGCGACGCGATGCCTAGGTTCGTATTAACTTCCCAATTGGAAATGTTAAGTGTGTTTATTGCAGATATCTATACGAGCCGGATCGTTTCGTTGACGAGCCACTTGAACATTTAAATATATAAGTAGTTAAATAAGTACGAAGTATACTCGTAATTTCGTTTCTATGGATTTGAATTAAATTGTAGCTAATACGTATAAATGTCGCTAACGAGTGTTCGTGACGGGTATATTGGTTTGATTTCATCAACAAATAACGTAGTTATTACGTTTAGTTTAGTGCGTGACTTGTTTGTATTCCTGAATATACGAGGATCGATTAAGGATATTTCCGGCAACACCGCTGTGTAGGTATGTTTCCATCATTCCCACCTGCCGCGCTTCGCTACGCCGCTCAAAATGGAGGTGCAAAACATAGGTAATTATTCAATATATTGAGAGTTGTGGTGCAGGGCGTTTAGTGCTGGTCGGAGTAATATGGAAGACCTTGATGAGAATGGTCAAAAAGTGCTTGAAAACAGGAGGATCACCGTCCGTGAACTTGTTGCTCGGATTCCTGGGAAAAGTTCAAAGAGCTTTGACTGAAAAATTGGGGTATCGCAAGTGTTGTGCTCGATGGGTACCGCGTATGCTGACAGTCGAACACAAAGAGAAACGCATTGACTGTTTCTGCAAAAGTGTCAAGAAGATAGGGAAGGATTGTTGGACTCCATTGTTACGGGAGACGAAACGTGGGTGTTTCATTTCATGCCCGAAACGAAAGAAAAGTCCAAACAATGGCGTCGCTCAGGGTCACCAGTCGCAAAGAAGTTTAAACAAAGTCCTTTTGCTGGCAAAGTCATGGCCACTGTTTTTTGGGATCGCAAGGGGATACTGCTGATCGAGTTCATGGAACCTGGGACAACAATCAACTCAGACAGTTATTGTGCAACACTAAGAAAACTCAGGCGAGCTATCCAGAACCGCCGGCGAGGACGACTGACAAAAGGTGTAACGCTGCTTCATGACAACGCCCGCCCTCATGTCTCCCGTCAAACCAAGGTACTTTTGACCAACTTTGAATGGACTGTCATGTCCCACCCACCTTACAGCCCGGACCTCGCGCCTAGTGATTATCACTTGTTCCCCAAGTTAAAGGAACACAAGGTGAAACGCTATCTGAACGGGCTGGCGGCAACGTTCTACGACACGGGGATACAAAAATTGGAACACCGTCTACAAAAATGCTTAGAAAGAGATGGCGATTATGTAGAAAAATAGATCTAAGTGTCCTCTATCCAACGATGTAAATTTTGATGAGAATAAACGATCTTCTATTATTGTAAAAATTATGGGAACCTTATTTCTGGATCGATCCTCGTAGTTTGGATATTTGCTGAAGCCATCAGAAAAACAAAACATATAATTACAATATATTGAGAGTTGTGCAAAGTAATATTTGATAGAACAAATGAACGATGGTTGCCAAAAATTAATTATAATTGAAAGGATAACAGTTTAAACATTAATTTGTTAATAGTTGTGTATTCTAAATAAGAAAAAATAAGTATTTTAAATCCTGATCGCCCCGTAGATCTTTCGGAACAATTGGTTAAATTAAAATAAATATTCGTAAAAACTTGAAATTGAATTAAATATTGTTTATATTGGAGAAAAACACAATGAATAGCGATATTTAATAGCTCAAAAATATATAATAATAATATAATAATAATAATGACCTTTATTTCCAACAGGCTAGTAGCCCAATAACAGGAAATGCAAAATTATAAAACTGAGTTTTGACATGTGTGCAATAGATGTAATAAAAATAAATGCTAAATCAAAGTAATGTATAAAAGTAAAGCAAATGAAACAAAAATCATTACAAATATATACAGTATGTATACAGTCTTCCTTAGAGCATTGGTCCGCGCCCTTGACGTCACAAAGGATACATTGCACCTGGAGTTCAGACGGGGCACTAAAAAACACAAACGGTGCAGTAGTGAAGGACAGTCGACACTGTTACCGAGTAAGTCGAGCAACATCCTAAGTTCCACAAAGTTCCCTCCTCCTGACATGCAACGAGGACATATTATGCTCAATAAGCAGCTCCCCCTGTGACGCACCCCTCATCGGGTAAGCGCCACTAATCTTGAAGGTCAGGAATTTGAGAAACTTCCGATGAACACGCTCCAACTTCAAGCACTCACAAGCATATATCGCAGACCAGTGACGCATACTCCAGTTTGCTCATAACATAAGCGTAGTATATGGTCTTCAGTACAACTGAAGTATTTGGAGATGTGGAATACAAACCCCAGCGATTTGCAGGCCTCCGAGCACACACTAGTGATTTGCAGCCGAAAGGTGAGACAAGAGTCAAAAATCACGCCAAGATCCCTAAACTCTCTCACCCTTCCCAAACTAATATCCCTAATGTGGTACACGGATTCGAAAATATAATTAGTGATAATACGAAATTGAGAAACAGAATTAATAATATGAAAAAAGTCTTAATCAAAAAAGATAAATAAAACCCTTTTCCACAATAATGTTCGTATTCTGTATACGCACTTCAACAACTAAGTTATTATCACCACCAGATAACAGGCCAACCAATAAATATTTTTTAAAAACTTTTTTCAAAGTTCAACCTGTTTTTTATGTATTTTGGTGTGCTGAATCCAAATTTTCAATCGATTTTTTTCTACCACGTACCAATTTTTCGCAATTTTTATCTTTTGTTGGGTATTATAGTATTAAAATATTGTATATTGTTAAGGTTTAAAGGTACGTAATTGATTATCAGAGCATAATTGAAAAATTTAACATTTTATTATTACAATGGTATTGTAAGTTTGAATATGTTTTTTACTTATTAATCTAAAGTCTTGTATTTTCTCAACCTCTTCACGGTAAAAGTTCGAATGTAGCTTTTCCTTTTATATGATGCTTCTGGAGTTGTTCGTAGAAGCATCCAACAATAATCTCCCATAATGTTGACATTCCAACGACCCTGATACCGTTTCTCCATCTCTTTTATATCTTGGTGGAAAAGCTTCCCTTGTTCCTCACTTACAGCTCCAAGATTATCAGGAAAAAAATTTAAATGTGAGTGTAAAAATGCACTTTCACACTCATGTTACGTCCAAGTTCTCGAAATGTTTTCAATATGTTTGAAACTATATTTTCGTAATTTGGGTCTTTCTGATTGCCTAAAAACTTCAAAATAGGTATTATTATACGCTTACAATGCATAAAGTAAACATGCGAGGAAGCTTTACGTCCTGTGGTATTTTAAAGTTCAATTTTGAATTCAGCACGTCAAAAAACATAAAGGGGAGCGAAATTTATAAAAAAAAGTTTTTTCATGGTCGGCCTGTGTAATTAATCACAGTGTCGATCCGTGGTAAAAATCGCACAGAAACAAATCCGTACCAGACATTCACCGTCAAAAGCTAAATACACACTGTAGATTCGTTACAAATTATTTTTTAATTAATTCAATTACAATCTCTATTAAGATTTACCATGAATATACTTCACAAATGTTCGCACGTCTATGTCGTCAAACGAAGAATTTTCAACGCGTACTGGTAAACTTTCAAAATGCCAATTTAATCAATTATTTTTGATTTCGCTATATATCGCGAACAAAGTCAAGGGGTGGGGCCGGAAGGTACATACGTTTAATAATTGCAGTGTCAATGTCCGCAATCTATACGACTTATATCTGCCATCTCTGCTAATGTCGTCCCATTGTTCGGATTTCAAGTGTCTTCCTATTTAGCCACCCGTATATACTTTTGGCCCTGGACAATGCTTTTCATTTTGAGAACACTCTGTGTCTTTAGATTGTGTGTTTGTGACAAGTGACGATTTATGTACACTTCGGATGTAGTCGAAAGTTGCGCCAATATAAATCTTGTTTCAAGATGAGGGATTGCTATAAAATATCAAATTTTCATAGTCATCTTTATTTTCTTATTGACGACAATAAGAAATTATAACAATGAGTTGATTACACTGTCGTTCATTTAGTAATTAATGTAAAACAAGCTTGGATTTTAACTATCATAAATAATTGAAATAATAAATTCATTCGACATGTTAATTGGCCGTGAAAACATTGTATTGAAGCCAAAGACTACTTTGAATAAAATAAATGAATTTTTCTAAAACAGTAAGCCTTTGGTTTTTATTTGAAAAAAGTTCCGTCTTCTCTGAGACAGACTGTGTACTTCTCATATGGTTCGATTTAGAACAACTCCAAACTTGTATACCATAAATTCAGTATTTTTTCATAAATCAAAACTTTGTTGTGTACGAGGATAGTTTGACAAGTAGTGAGAATGGCACATAGGTGGCGCTCTAATTGGTGAAACAGATGCACTGTAATTTAGGTTGCCTATTTACATGTTTACATTCTGATATTTAGATAAATCGGTTGATTAGTTTATTTTTGACAGCTGATTGAAAAAGAAGCAACCGTCGTTTTGTTAAAATGGAAAAAGCAGAGTATCGTGCGGTGATTAAATACTTCGTAATTAAGGGTATGAAAGCTACAGAAATAAAAGATGAGTTACGAGAAACATTAGGTGAATCTGCTCCATCATCCGCCATAATAAGTAGATGGGTAAGTGGATTTAAACGTGGTAGAACAAGCTGTGTTGATGAAGCGCGCTCTGGAGCACCCAAAATCGTAACTTCTAAGGAAATGATTATAAAAATCCATAATATTATTACGCAAGATCGACGACTCAAAGTGGGAGAGATAGCAGACATGGTAAACATTTCAACAGAACGCGTACACCACATTTTAACGAAATAATTGGGCCTTTCTAAGTTTTCGGCAAGATGGGTGACGCGATTGCTTACGACTGATCAAAAGTACACTCGCATTTCCAATGAGTGTTTGGACCTTTATAAGCGGAATCCGGTTGATTTTTGTGGGCGATTTGTTACTTGCGATGAAACTTGGATACACTACAGTACACCCGAAACTAAACAACAGCGAAACAATGGTTAGAACGTGGTTCTGCACCTCCAAAGAAAGCGAAAACCACTTTATCGGCAAACAAGGTGATGGCATTAATTTTTTGGGATTCAAAGGGCATTTTGCTCATTGATTACCTTAAAAAAGGTGCCACAATAAACGGACGATATTATGCAGAACTTTTACAAAAATTAAATGTTGAGATTCGTGCTAAACGGCCAGGAATGGCAAAGAAAAAGATTCTGTTTCACCAAGACAGCGCTCCCTCGCATACCAGCACAGTCGCGATGTCCAAAATCCACGAGTTGCATTTCCAATTAGTACCGCATGCGCTTTATTCGCCGGATCTAGTACCTTCCGACTTCCACCTTTTTCTAAAATTGTAAACGGCACTAGGTGGAAAGAAATTTTCGTCTAACGACGAGCTTATCATCTTCGTAAATGAGTATTTTGCAAGCCTTCCGGAATCGCATTTTAGAGATGGCATAAGGGCATTGGAGCACCGTTGGAATAAATGTATTGCTCTTTTAGGAGAATATACTGAAAAATAAAAAATTATTTTGTATTTAAAAAATTCATTCTCACTACTTGTCAAACTACCCTCGTATTGGGACATTTTCGTCCCAAAATCTAATAAAGCTTTTCAGATCCAACTAAGCTCCTTTTTTCTTAACGTGTTTTTTCCATTTAAGTTTGACATCGAGCGTCGTACCCAGATACTTGGCTGTGTTCTCGTAAGCTACATTACCATTTATACGGCTGTGTTACGTCTTTTATGATTCCATTGGTAAAGTTGATACGAGTTGTTATTGGTTTTATTTTTTAGTTTTTAGGCCAGCCATGAATCTCGCCACAGGTTTTTTGCAGTTTATTTGTAGTTTCCTATACCCCGATGTGATCGCATTATCAGCAAATGTAGCTTCTGTCACATTTGCAAAATCTGGTAAGTCAGATGTATATAACAAATATGGAACTGGCCGGAGGACATTCCCCGGAGAAACACCAACTCCAATTCCCCTGAGCCCCGAATACTTTTGCTCCGTGTTTACTCAAAAAAATCTCTTAGAGATATATGATTTCAAGAGTTCTGCCCATGATCTCGGTAGTAGATCGTTCAATTTCCAGATATGTTATGTTACGCTCAATCCACATCTAAGAAAATAGCTCAACATATGCGTTTGTTATTTTAAGATGTGATAATATCCAGTTTTATATTCACACATGCATGTACCAGTTCTTAAATATTAATTTTACTGTAAAATAATACGTGAATCTAAATTTATAATCGCCAGTGTACATACATACATACGTGTAACGAAGTAAAACGCTTTTTTGAGAAAAAATTCGCAAAACTTTAAGATTACTACATATTTCTTAAGAGTCTTTCAGAAGATATTTAAAAAGAAAGCCGTTCTAATTAATGCAGGAATTGAATAACCACTCTCGAGGTGTTTACGTTGGAACATGTGTAATGTATACTTATACATGCATTTGGGAGATTGGTGAAACATATTGGAAAAGATTATCAATAACGACATTTACGTAATACATCGGGTATACGGTCAAGTCTGTGAAGAAAATCTCGTGTAAAATAGACCAGTTATTTTCTTTTACGTAATATTTCCTTTATTACACAGTCTGCGTTTTCACAATGCAGTTGTAGAATTATATCTAAACGTTGTATGTAGATACGTGTACACATACGATAGTTCATTTTCAGCCTAACATAGAAACAATTCTTTTTCTTCATATTTCAGTTTTATTTTCAACATAGTCTTTTTGTAAGTCTGTACATTTTTCCTAGTGGTGCTCTTATCTCTTTAATCCGTCAAAATAGTAGTTTACACCTTGTTCTGCAAAATAGATGTTTACAAATGTCATGGCCCCCTCATTCAATAAAAGTCTCTATCCTCCGAGCAAAACTTGGCTAGGAAACAGGAAAGAATCACTGGAAAATAAATCTGTTGAATATGGTAGACGTTCTATCAATTTGAACCTCAATTTCTGAATTTATGCAATGGCGATCATTGAGGTGTGAGATGGTTCGTTGTCTTGATGGATCAAACTAATGTAGGCATTTTTCCTCAATTTCTGCCATCAGCTTGTCAAGTAATGATGCATAGTATGCTTCTATTATTGTTTTTCCTTTGTCAAGATACTCCAAGTTGTTCTCCGCCTCGAACGTTCATCGTCCATCAAGCTGATATAATCGTTTAATAAAATTTCGCATGGGCATTATTTGGTGCAGAGTTTCCACAAACTGCGTTTATTTTGTCTTCAATTTTCGTAAGCGTATTGCTCTCGATTGGCATAAGCGACTGTTAAACAACAATTGAGCGTTCGAAATGGCTAAAACTTTCAAAAATATTTTATAAGCAATACGCAATTATATTTTCGGAATATGTCTGACGAGTAACGCCATCTTCATGTTGAGACTAGAAACTTTTCAGTCTACCCTCCTACATGGGATGTCTGGGGGAAGTATTAACATTTTAGGATATTCTGAACATAATAAAATTGACTATCCAAGTAATAAATAGAAATGTCATTAGTAACAAAATTCCGCAAAATCCCCCTAGTAAGTCATAATATTTTGCTACATATTTTGTTTGCCACTATAGCCTAGCTATTTATAGGCTTAATGACAGTGACTAGTGAATAATATTCTTCAGTATTTCTGCAGTAAGAAGATTTAAAATAATCATTTCATTAAGAAATCATATAATTGAGCAAAAAGCATTATTGAGCTGTTATCTTTTTACAATTTCAAACGTCATTTAAGCCCTAAGGGACGTATTGAGCAATTCTGTCGGATTTTAGTACCAAATCGTGTTCTTTAGCTACCGAAAAGTGGTGAAAATACAAACTTCAATAAGGTCGATTATTCTTAAAAGACACGTTTCGAATTGTCAAGTCGATATATATATATATATATATATATATATATATATCGATGGTAGTAGTATTACTTACATCATTAAATATTTGTTAGTACCATAACGTTTACGCATTAAAGAAGAATCCGCGAAAGAAAAGTGTGACGATGATGGAAGTTTACCATTAAGTCAATATTTGAAAATTAAATTAAAAATTTGCATTTATTAAATTGCAATATTTATTGTACACAAATAATCGCCAACTATAAATTGATGACTAATTCAAGTAATAGCTTATTTCTTTGTGATGGCAATTTTGAAGTTAATTAGATAGAAGCAAGTCATTATTATTGCATTATTATTTATTGTATAAAATGTTCGCTAACTATGTACCGGAAAGTCATTACCGATTTTTTTGTAAAGAAAACTACATGATTCTGAAGAAAATGGAAAAATTTATTTATTCAAAGTATTGGCTATTTGATTCTACACATGTTGCTCATCTTTCAAGCAATTTATGGATGCCATACCAAAAAAACTGTTTGTCAATTGAGCAAAACCATTCATCGAGCCATTTTTTTCGAAACCATACCAAAAAAGCTGTTTGTCATTTGAGCAAAACCATTCATCGAGCCATTTTTTTCGAAATTGGCGAAGTGCTGCTCTGCAAGGACGTGTAAGGACTGCAGAGTACGGCGGGTGCGATATTATGTCATCATTGCTTTCAACGCTTTCTTGACCGGCTTTGCTGTATGAGACGGCGCGTTATCGTGCTGTAAAATCACTTTGCTGTGTCTTCGGGCCCATTTTTTATCAATGCATGGTTCAGAATGATAATTTGTTGTGGTAGCGATCAATATCAACTATTTCACTAGGTTTCAACAGTTCGTAATACACCAGCCAATCTGGTCCCACCGAACGCAGAGCATTGTCTTGCGACCAAAACAATTTGACCTTGGACTCCATGTGTCGACTTCGCCAGGTGATAACCATGATTTTTTGCGCTCAAGATTTTCGAAATAAATCCATTTTTTTATCACCCGTCACTATTCAATGCAGAAATGACTTCCGATCATGCCTTTGAAGCAGCATTTCACAGACGATTTTTCGATTTTCCATTTGCCTGTCATTCAATTGATCTGACACCCATTTTTCCGTCTTTTAAATTTTTCCCATTGCTCGTAACCGGTCGCTAATCGTTTCTTGGGCCATGTTTAACGCTTCTGCCAATTGTTTTTGAGTTTAGGTTGGGTCTTCATCCAATAACTCCTGCAGTTTCGCATCTTCAAACTATTTCGGTCTATCAGAATGTTGGTCTTGCACATCGAAATCATCACTTTTGAATTGTTGAAATCGCGCCCTTACAAGTTTCTGCTAGCAAAAGATGACTTTCAGCGGCTTTTTCTTTTGATTAAATAAGAAACGTAATGCGTGCCGCAAATGCACTTTTTCGGGCACAAAACTCGACATTGTCAAAGAGGTATAAATCCATGATAGTGTTACTTTCGCAAAATATGACATAAAATAACATGTGTCAAATCATAACATTGCATAGTTAAGCCTAGCGACATCTATTAGAAAAACCGGTAATGGCTTTCCGGTACACTAGGTATATTTATATAAATATCGATTATATTAGTATTACTTACATCATTAAATGATTGTCAGTATCATAACATTTACGCGGTAAAAAAAAATCCGCGAAAGAAAAGTATGACGATGATGGAAGTTTACCATTAAGCCAATATTTAAAAATTAAATTACTAATTTGCATCTATTAATTTGCAATGTTTATTGTACACAAATAATCGCCAACTATAAATCGACGACTAATTCATGTAATAGCTTATTTCCTTGTGATGGCAATCTTGATGTTAATTAGATAGAAGCAAGTTTTTATTATTACATTAGTATTTATTATATACAAATATTCGCTAACGAATTGACGAATAATCCAGGCGTATTTTAAGTAATAGGTTATTCCCTTGTGATAGCAATTTTGAAGTTAATTAGATAGAAGCAAATCTTTATTATTGCAGTGACGTGACACAAATTAGGTATTTCAACTTAACTATTTCATTAACATTATAAGTATTTTTTGTCCCAGTTGTTACGTTTGTGCGACTTACTACTACGCAAAACGTAGAAGTGTCCAACACATAAAATCTATAATAAATAGAAAAGGAATGTAATTATTGTCAGATTTCCGTCAATTTTTTTTTGTTTAACGAGTTGTTTTTTACTGCATGTATATATAAATATTTGCGTCAGGAGTTACACAAGGCTATCTGTATTTATGATTTTTTACTATGTGGATTTGACATAGCTATCAGTTTTTTATAAATCTAAACATTATCAGAAATAATTACGTTTCCTAATTTGTCTTTTTTAAAAATTGTATTTTTATATTGTTTTGTAAAGTTTTTCTCCTTTCGTCGATAAAGATAAATTGTTTTATAGACGAGAATTGTGACGCTCACCGAAAGATGGCAAAAAGTTGTTAAAGAAAACGGGCAATATATACAGTACCTGGTAAATAAATTAGCCCAACATACAGTTTTAGAGTTTTAGCGAAATAAAATCCGTGAAATTTAAAACGTATACTTCTATATTGCACATGCTAATATAAATATGAACAAATACACGGTTTGTCGCAGAGAAAATCGATTGTTTTTAAAATAGTAATTCTTAGTGGCGCCATCTATTAAAAAATATGCGTCGGTAAGGTAGATCTTTTACCAATGTTATACCAAAATATCATGACGTTTGCATCATTAGAAGCAGAGAAATTGCGCATAAAGTAACAGTGTGCATTTGGCATTGGGCGAAAAATGAATTTTGAACAAAGAGCAAATATCTATTATTTTAAACTCGGTAAATTGTATACTGAAACGTTTAATTTGGTGAAACAAGTGTGTGGTGATGCGTGTTTATCACGTATGAGTATGTATGAGGGGTATAAACGATTTAAAGGCGGTTGTACGGACATAAATGACGACGAACATCCTGGTACAAAAAAATCTGTAGTTACGGAAAGTAACATCGAATTTGCGCGTGAATTTATCAGAAATGAGTCGAAATCCTCATTGCGATACGTGAGAATAGATTTAAATATGTCCAAAGATTTAATTAATCGCGTTTTGACACAGCATTTGGGACTGAAAAAGGTGTGTACAAGGTTTGTACCACACGAACTAATTGATGATCAAAAATCGCTCCGAAGTCAACATTATACAGACTTGATTAAAGACCCAAATGTCCTTTTTTGGGCCAGGTATTCTATTGTAACTAGCGAAAAACTCAGTATGATCTAGAGACCAAGTGTCAAAGCTCTGAATGGAAGCAGCCATGCACAGAAAGACCGAAAAAAAGTCGTTTGGAGAAGTTATTTGCCGATGAAAAACAGCGTTATGTCGACGTCGAAGCCATTAAAGAGGAGAGATAATAAGATTGTAAATTAGAAGACAGGGACATTCTAGTGTTATTCGACGTAACGTTATTGTTTCCTTCGGTATTGATTTCAGAAACTTTAAAATATTTAAAAGAATTTCTTTATAACAATAAGATTGAACCGGAATAAGTAAATGAATATGCGAGGTTGACAACCTTATGTACATATGTTCCAAAATTGTTTCCAATTCGAAGGTAAATTCTATGAAGAGAAATAGT
This sequence comes from Dermolepida albohirtum, assembly GCA_031893035.1. Taxonomy (NCBI): domain Eukaryota; kingdom Metazoa; phylum Arthropoda; class Insecta; order Coleoptera; family Scarabaeidae; genus Dermolepida; species Dermolepida albohirtum. Next base: position 298,677 of record JAVIWB010004151.1, on the reverse strand, counting down.
GAACAGCAATGGGCAATTGTCTTTCACCATTTATAGAGGATCGGGTATATAGATGATGTTTTCGCGATTTTTAACACACATTTAACTTAGGCGATTTCATCAAGACTTGGAGAGTCATAGGTCAATCGGAAGGTGGACGGAGACAGTAAGCTGTTGCTGAAGTTTTTGCAGTTAGTTAAAGTGTAATTTCGTGTTTGTGGAATCGGTTTTTAGAAACTGGAGATGTTAAGACAAGACGAGAACAAAGACGCCCAGCATCTACAACACCAAGAGATGATACCAAATAGTATTTGCACGTAGAACGGCACTCACAACGCAAGGCAGCTTGGAAGCGAGGTTGTTGTTGCTACGGGAAGAGGTAGTATCAACTCAAACAATAAGAAATTGTCTTCATAACATTGGCATGTACGCTCGAAGACCTCTAGTATGCGTTCCACTAACTGCTCTTCATAAAAGGTCGCGAAGAATATGGACTGAGCAGCATAGAAATTGGAATCACGACGACTGGGCACAAGTATTGTTTTGTGACAAATCCAGATAATAGGCGTATTTTAATTTGGCGTGAACCTGTAACACGTAATCAGCCACAATTTGCTCGAGAAAGGCCGCAACATGAGGGCGAGCGTGTAATGATATAGGCTGGGATAAGCACAGGAGGTCATACAGACCTTTATATGATACAGAATGGCAACCTGACTGCTCAGAGGTATCTGGATGAAATTTTGAGACCCATTGTTCTTCCGTACGCTAGCGCTATGGGTGAAGGATTCATTTTAATGGATGACAATGCTCATTCACATCGAGCAAACATTGTGAATAACTGGATTGAACAAATGGAAATCAATGGATTGGCCAGCAAATTCTCCTGATGGTAATCCTACCGAACATGCTTGGAATGCCTTATGAAGACGTGTTGCAGCAAGAAATTTGCCATCGCGTACTATTCTGGAACTTCAAATTGCTCTGATAGAGGAATGGAATAATAATCTACAAGAATTTTTTGATGTCCTGATTCAATCAATGCCGATGAGATGTCAACCGTTTATTGCCGTTCGTGGAGACCGTACACATTATTAGCAATAAATTTTTCGTCATTTTATCAATAAAACTTCTTATAAAGTCTCTATATTTTTCACTCTAGTGCCTTAGTAGCTTTATAATGTGCACAAAGAAGTTCACATGTGTCAATGCGTTCGGTTTCTTATTTAAAAACGTTGTAGTTAAATATAAAAATATTCACGAGGTGCTACATATTATTTATTGTATTACCATTTTTTCCAAATATCCCCTAATTGTTTTGAGCAGTGTACATGTACTTAAAATACAATATATCGTCATAACTGAGACCTGGGTACATTTAGTTAATAAATACTATAATTTTCTATTCTTTTTTATCTATAAATGATCTATGAAAAACTGAAAAACTACGTCATTACTTTTCCAATAACCCAATAGTGCGTTTAATATAAACAAAATAAGTTTTCGTTTTCGCAGGTGATTTCTTTTCAGATACAATGCTCCATCTACTCAATTTTTATTTCTCGAATGTTAGAAAATGTAACATTTAAATAGGAATTTAAATTCAAGACGGACACTAAGAAATAATTTTTCGTGGTTACTGATTAGCTTAGAAATGTGTCCGTAAGGAGCAATATATTACTTTGGAGGGAAAAGGCATTTAATTTTGATTTACGATCAGGTAACATCAACAGTCCCAAATGGATGTAATTTCGCTAAGTGCTTCCCATTTTCCCATTACCATCGCAACCGCGATTCATACTTACTCGATGCCGTGTAGTTAATAGTACCTGAGGCAACTGCTGGGTATGTAATATCTACAGTCAGTTTATAATTAGGCACTAAGTATATCTCGTAATTCTAATTATATACAGAATTATTAATGCAACGAAAGAAGTAGCTAGCGATGTTAAACGACTATTGATTATTTATTTTTTATATTCGTAATATTATGTATACACATTCTACTGGAAAATCGAATCATAGAGACAAGGACAATAGCTTTTTGGATTTCAATATTGATTAATTAGTATAGAAAAATACGTGTTATATACAAAATCTGTCGCAGAAAAAAACGAACTTTTTTAAAATAGTAATTTTTTTGTGGTGCCATCTATTAAAAAAAATATGCGTCGGTATGGTAGATTTTTCGCTAATGTTATGTCAAGATATTATGTCATTTGCACGATTAGAAGCAAAGAAATTGCGCATAAAGTAACAGTGTGTATTTGGCATTGGTTTCAAAATGATTTTTAAACCTTGAGCAATTATCAAATTCTGTTTTAAACTCGGTAAATCGTTTACTGATACGTTTAATTTGATGAAATAAGTGTATGGTGATACGTGTTTATCATGTACAAGTGTGTATGAGTGGTATAAATGATTTAAAGACGGTCGTACGGACGTAAATGACGACGAACATCCTGGTGCTAAAAAAAATCCGTGGTTACGGAAAGTAACATTGAACTTATGGGTGAATTTTTCAGAAATGAGCGAAAGTCTTCATTGCGATACGTGGGAATGGAATTAAATATTTTAAAAGATTTAATTTATCACATTTTGAAACAGCATTTGGGATTGAAAAAGATTTGTGCAAGGTTTGTACCACACAAGCTAACTGAATTCAACATTGTACAGTCTTGATTAAAGTCTCAAAAAAGGACGAAAACTTCAGGTACTTTTTTGTAATTGGCGATGAGGCGTAGTGTTTTCAATATGATTCAGAGATCAAGCATCAAAACTCTGAATGGAAGCATTCAAGCGAAGAAAGATCGAAAAAAAGCCGTTTGGAGAAGTCAAAAATGGAGATGATGTTGATTTGTTAGTGATTGGAAAGGCCTAGTGCACGAAGAGTTTGTACCAACTAATCGAACAGTCAATGCTGTCCATTTTCTTGTTATTATGAAGCTTCCTTGGGTGTGTATTCATTGTGTGCGTCCTCAATATCGTGATAATGATGACTTGATAATGCACCATCTTGGCGCTTGACGTTTATTTTCTAACTACAAATGGCATTTTAACTATCAACCATTCACCATATTCACCAGATTTGGCATTAAATGTTTCCAAAGATTCAATTCATCGTATTTTAACACGGCATTTGGGACTGAGAAAGATTTGTGCAAGGTTTGTACCACACAATCTAACTGAATTCAATATTGTACAGACTTGAAGAAAGCCTCAAAATAGGAAGAAGACTTCAGGTATTCTATTGTAGCTGGTGACGAGACGTGATGTTTTCAATATGATCCAGAGATCAAACGTCGAAGCTTTGAATTGAAGCATCCAAGCGAAGAAAAACAAAAGAAAGCCGTTTGCAGAAGTCAAAAATGAAGACAATGTTGGCTTGTTTTTATGATTCGAAAGGCATAGTGCACAAAGAGTTTCTACCAACTTGTCAAACAGACAATGTTGTATATTATCTTGGTGTTGTGGAGCTTCCTTGGATACATATTCATCGTGTGCGTCCTCAATACCGTGATAATGATGCTGGCGTTTATTACATGATAATATACCATCTCATCCCTCGACGCTTGTCACTGATTTTCTAACTACATATGGCATTTTAACCATCAATCATTCGCCGTCTTCACCAGATTTGGCCCCCTGTGATTTCTATTTATTCTCAAGACTACATTTGCCGATGAAAGGACGGCGTTATACCGACGTCGAAGCCATTGTAAAGTCATCGACAGTGATCTTGAAGGATATCTGTAAAAGTGAACTTAAATTCATTCGACATGTTTATTGACCGTGCAAAATGTTATATTGAAGCCGAAGGCGACTATTTTGAGTAAAATAAATGAATTTTATCAAAATAGTAAGCTTTTGTTTTTATTTTAAAGAAGTTCCATTTTCTCTGCGACAGATTGTGTATATGCTTTCGCGATAGTACGATATATACATGTGTGTTTTTCCAGATATTGTATCGCGTTGACTGTACTAATTCTATCTGGCATATTGGAAATAAAAGCTTTTACCACTTCTTGTAAGTTTGTGTTCTTTCGCCAATGTCTGTGAATATTATCTTTTAGAACAGCTATTGTTGAGTTCGGGGGTAGGTACGTAAATTTTTTTAATGTTCTCAGATTTTTTCGATTGGATTTAGAATTAGTTTCGGGGCCAGGGCAAAAGCGATATGTTATGCTCTTGAACCAGATTGTTTTTAATGATTTCGCTGTATGGCACCGTGTTCTATGCTTGCCTTTCATTGAGTTGGTATTACTCCTTTCTTTAATATATATCTGTACGAGCCGTATGATATCTTCTAAGAGTTTTCAGCTGCCACATATAATCATTTCGTTGACAATGTTATTGATGTGTGATTTGAAATTTTGTAGTTCACTCAGTATTGTTTTTACATTCATTAATACGATTTATTTTACTTTAACTCTTAGTTCTGGTTTACATTATTTGCTACGTTTCATGCAAAACCAAACGAAGAAGAAATTAATAGCGTTATTTTTTATTACATCTAGTCTAATGAAATTTTATTACAGTGACAGAAGAAAGGTCAGTATCGAATCACCGTTTATAAATGGCGAATTATAATGTAAAGATGTAACAATTAAAATTTTATTACGCAATTAACACATTACATGCTTCTGCTGTAATATAAGTGTTTACGTAAATTTCTGCGTCAACAACCTACCGACAAATAATCTTAAATTACATCTTAAAAAGTATTTATTTATTAAAATTCTTGCAGAAGCAAATAACTTAATGAAATACGTCAATCATTTGTTTCTTCGCAGTTAGTTTGAACGTCAACAGCGCCAGTGACGGTTAAAAACGTAATTTAAAATAGTTCTATTTGAAAAAACGTGTATTTGATTAATAATTGTGAATATCCACTCTTAGGTGAACTGTTAAACTTCCTGTTTTTGTTAAAAGAAGATGCCAAAGCTCGAGTTGTATTTAAAGTAACAGAGTTTTTGTCTGACATTTCACAGAAAATTTGTAGTCACATTATGTTCAGCTCGTTTTTTCAAGAATTTCTGTTTATTTTATTAGATATTGCAAGAAGCATTAGTCAAAAACATCTTCCTTTTTTTTCAAAGTCAAAAAATAAGATCATCTTCTTGGGCAGAATGACATCGTAATTTTTTGTCTTTTCTGATAAGAAGTAATTTTTTTGCACCTGAAGCAAACCAATTTTCTTTCTTTCAGTCGTGATTTCAACAATTCAGGGATTTGTTTAAAAAGCTTGAAATTTCGTAGATCATTCAACTCATTCTGCGGAGAGAGTTGGAATGTAACGTTTGGGAAACTTTCAAAGTCAGTATCATTTTCTGATAACTTTGATTCTAAATCATCTTGTACTAGGGGATATATTCCTATATGGAAACCGACGGAACTGGGACTTCAACTGAATGTTACACGGGATGCTGAGAGTTCTTCACAATTTAAAATATTCAACACATGGTTTACAAACAATATCAGAAGCCCAGGCTTGTTATTTTACCCAGTAGCATGTCAAAATATAGCAAATACGAACTTTCAACAAACTCAAAAGTGTTTTTTCTATAAACTTCGAAAACATATGTTCCACATATATAATAAAAATGTTTTGAGTTGTTTAAATGACATCGTTTTAAACTACTCATGACGAAGAAACTTCTATTAATAGTCTTAGCACAGAAATACTGTCTAAAATATACACCCTTTCAACGAATAAATGCATCTAAGCGATGAAAAAATATATTGAACTAATATTATGTGTACAAAAAATTTTAACAGTCGATTTGAAAAGACCGTGTTATAAGTAAAGCTTATCAGCTGTAAAATTCACGGCAACGGAGTGGTTTACTTATTTTTAAAGTTATCTTTTATTTTAGGAAATTGCGAGGGAGGTCCCGGAAATACCCGACCTAACAAAGAAAACAAAAAGTTTGGGAAAAAAGTATCTTTATTTTTCTACATAGGCACCTTGCAACTCGATATATTTTTCCCAGAAATGTTCAACAGCTTCGATACCTTGTTTATATTGATAATCGTTGAGGTCTTTAAAATAACCACCAACCGTAAATTCTATCTCTTCATTGTTAGTAAATCTTTTACTACCGAGCAATTTTTTCAAGTTTGGAAGCAGAAAGTAACCCTAAGGAGCTAAATCTGGCAAATAGAGTGTGCATGAGGAAGCAATTCGAACTTTAACTCGTTGATTGTGGCCATCGTGATGCTGTATATGTGAACTAGTGCATTGTCTTGATGAAACAAAACTATTTTTTTCGCCAAATGCGACCGATTCTTCTTGATTTCATCACTCAAACACTGCAATAAATTTGTATCGTATAATACTTGCCGTTAATTGTTTTTCTTCCTACAGATAATCAATGAAAATTATCTTACGCGCATCCCAAAAAACTAACGCTATGGCCTTGCCTGCAGATGTAACTGACGTCGTCTTCTTTGGAGCGGATTCTCCTCTTTCGTTTCGTTCTTTTCACTGTTCCCTCGTCTGAAGTGTGAAGCGATGGATCGACACACAAATCGACACAAAAACTCGGCTTTATTGCTGAGAAACTTCGTCAGTCACTCAATTGGAACATCCTCACGACGCTGTTTTTGTTATATTGTGAGAAAGTAGTTTCCTTATATCCAAATTTTCGGTCAATATGCGATGTACAGCACTTTTTCAAATACTTTCCATGCCTGTTAACTCGCGAACTTTCAGTCAGTCACTAAATACCGTCGTATGAATTATTTTCACCATTTCTGGCGCAGTCACCTCATTTGATCGATCACTGGGATATTCGTTTTGGCAGCTCGTACGGCCTTGTTAAAACTTTTCCACCCAATATTTTACTATTGCAAACGAAGGAACAGATTTCACCACAGTAGATTCTAGCACCGCTTTGACATTGGTTGGACTGACGCCTTTGAAATGAAAGTATTGTATCATATAACGATGACTAATTTTTTCCATGTTCACAATATTATTGAGAACGTTCAATATTGATGGCTGCCGAACAAATTCTAAATAACGTAGCGTCGTCAAACTTCAAATTTAATCTTTATAGCGCTGGTACTTCATACCATAATCATTATTTTCAAACAACAACCGCCATCTATACATCAAATCTGGTATTTTTGAGACTTCACTCGTACCTTAGGGATTTATTAATTATATGAAACTCGTTTGTAAATATTGCACCATTACATTATACACATTGAATATTATATGTTCTAATAATAAAAGAATAATAGAAATGGATTAATGATAGAATGGAAGAAACTGAAGCAAGTAATAAACATAATGATAAACTATTCGAATATACCTATATTAAACAACAAAGTAAGAACGAGAAACAAACGACAAAGATAAAAACAAAGGAATAGCTAAAAGACTTTAAGGAACTTTATAGAGAAAGAGAAGGGAAAAGAAAGATAGAAACATATAAAAATAATACAGAAGGAAATATACCTATGAAGAATTTTACAAAATAGTAAATTTTTTAAACAAAAAAAAACAACGGGACGAAATACAGACGAAATCAACAAACTAATAAAAATCGGAGGTGAACCACTCCTGAGATCATTCCACCATCTGATAGTTAAGAAATGTAAACAAGAAACAATGGCATTGCATTGAAAGGTTGACAACACCTATATGCACAATACCTGGCAATTGAATTACAACCAGGAGGGAAAAATCTCCAGAACGGAATTTTTTATACCAATTCTGACAAGTGCGCTCTGTTAAGCAATTAGCACCATAAACTTCACATATCTTTTTGTGAGCCGCAGCAGCTTTCTTTCCTTTACGGAAATAAAATAGTAAAATATATCGAAAATGTTTCTGCACTCCATTTAAAATTAACCCACAACTAATAGCTTTAATAAAAATCACGCACTACTTGCTTCTGAAGTTACGTCAATGTGACTAGTATCACGCGACAAACGGTAAAGTACAGCACTAACATACGTTATACAAAAAATAAAGCAATGCTCTCTATCAGTAAAAACCGAAAGTACTTAGTTGCCAACCCAATAAAAAGATAACATAAAATAAACTTTATTTTTCTCATTCAATTTTTTCTTTTTTAATTCCATTCAATATTTACTTAAAAAATAAATCATGTAGTTACTTTAGCCGCACCCTGTACATACGTAAATTTTTTCGACATTTTCCAGAAATTTTCGATCGGATTTAGAATTAGTTTCAGGGCCAGAGCAAAAGCCATATGTTATGCTCTTGAAGCAGATTTTTTTAATGATTCCACTATATGGTACGGTGCCTTTCTTACTTGCATTTCATTGAGTTGGTATTAATCCTTTCTTCAAGATATATTTGGATGAGTCGTATGATCTCTTCTAAGAGTTTTTAAGATGCCACGTATAATAATTTCGTTGACAATGTTATTGATGTTGTATGATTTAAAATTTTCTAGTTTATTCAGTATTGTCTTTACTTACTTCTGGTTTATATTATTTGCTACTTTACTGCAAAAACAAACGAAGAAAAAGTTAATAGCGTTATTTATTGTTATATCCAGTCTAACTAAATTTTATTACATCGACAGAAGAAATGTCAGTATCGAATCACCGTATATAAATCTTGAATTATAATTTAAGGATGTAACAATTATAATTTTATTACATTATATGCTTCTACTTAATATATGTAAGTGTTAAAAACGGATAGACGTTTAAAATGTTACAATCTGTTTTACGTAAATTTCTGCGTCAACAACCCACTGACAGATAATCTTAAATTACATCTTAAAAAGTATTTATTTATTAAAATTCTTGCAGAACCAAATAATTTATCGAAATACGTCAATCATTTGTTTCTTCGCAGTTACTTTGAACGTCAACAGCGCCAGTGACGGTTAAGAACAAAATTTAAAATAGTTCTAATTGAAAAAACGTGTATTTTATTAGAAGTTGTGAGTATCCACAGTCAGGTGAACTTTTAAACTTCCTTTTTTGTTAAAATAAGATGTAAAACTAATTCTCGAGTTGTATTTAAAGTAACAGACATTTTTTCTCGGACATTTCTTAGAAAATTTGTAGTTACATTATGTTTAGCTCGTTTTTGAATAAATTATCTATACATTTTCCAAGTATACATATAAATCAGATTTAACAATAATTTAATTGGTACTGCAAACGTTCGGGCGGCGGCGCGTTCTTCGATGTGCAAAGGGTTTGGCAGATAATAAATGTAAATAGGACTTTTAAGCAGCGTTTTCAGTATGCGCATAACGTATAAGGTCGGTTAAATATTTGCAGCATAAGATATATTTCAATAGTTTCTACATGTATTCGTGTTCGTCGTGAGGAATTCGACATCTAATGATGAAATACTGGCATAATTAAAATAATGTTTGTTAATATTTAATGGTTCTTGTAGACCCACAATCATCAAAAATTTGAATTTGGTATTTTGTTTGTATATTGGTTACAAAATTATTTGGATTTAACTCCGAAAATACTGCAAAATTGCTGCAAACCTTGAAACGAAATCTTTTTTCTCTTTATCTCTGATACCCTATAGTCAATTTTAAAAGATCCTTGCTTGATATTGACTTAGATTACAAAGATATTATTTCTTTTCTCAAGGATAAAGTATTGAATGTTTAACAAGAATAATGGAGTGAATTTTTTCAAGCATACATAGGTACAATGAAATTCAAAATAATTGTAGTAGAAAACGTTGTTTTCCAATAAACCCGCTATCGCGACAGTTTTTGCAAATATCATCAAAGGCGAAATTTTCAAATATACTCAAGCTACTTAATATTCAAGGCAGCAGATTCGGTAATAATCCAGATCAATATGATACACAATGCGTGGAAGATTAACATCAAGACTTTCTAACATATGACAATCTCGGACATTCACAAGTCACACCTGCGCAACAAGTCGCGTAAAAACATAACCACGAAGGAATGATACCATCTAATATAGAATACACCAACGGTCAAAATAATGGAATAAAAAAACAACAAGGAAGGAAATTTCGGAAAAACTATTAAAAAAAAAAATCAAATTAATGATTCAGTTGATCTTAATTCGCACATAAAAATACGGCTATACAAACTTCCACTAAAGTCAAGAAGTGATATAACAAAATCTGACTGAAAAGCAAACAAAACTGATTTTTGATTTACAAGGGCAATATTTTTATTAAATTATTAAAGCTAATACTACTCTATTGTTTATTAGCTTGTTCTTTAATATATTTTCGGTAACGTAAAGCTTTTAGTTTTAATGAAAGTTACTACTTTCTGCTGTGTCATCGTTCGTTAAAATCATAAAAATTAATTAAAAATTTTTGGACTCGAGAAGGTCTTGAACTTCCATGTGCTGTTTGCTAGACGGCTGTTTAATAAATTAGGCCACCAGGTAGTACAATTTTGAGTATGAAAATACTAATTTTCTGCTATACCATCGTTGATTAAAATCAGAAATTAATTAAAAAAGACTCGAAACTGTATTTCCTGGTTGCCAAATTTGTAAGGCAACCGTCAAGCAAACGGCAGATGCCTACAGAATCTTGGATCTATACTTATAAGCCAACCAGTAAACAGCAGTCGACTGTGTGGGTATTCCAAGATGAGCCAAAATCAACAAAAGTTGTTCGCGTTCGAAGCACATCAAAACAAATGGTCGCCTGTTTTTTCGGAAAAACAGGTTACGCTGCAATCGCGCCTTTAGAGAGTTGTAGAACGGTCAATTCCGAATGGTACACAACTATTTGTTTGCCAAAAGTTTTTGAAGAAATAAGGAAAACAAACCGAAAACGCCATATCATTCTCCACCATGACAATGCGAGCTCTCACAGGTCGGTTCAAACAATTGAATATTTGACCGGGAAAAACATTGAATTGATGAACCAGCCGCCGAACAGCCCTGATCTAGTACCCTGTGATTTGTTTTTGTTCCCACACGTGAAGAATAAACTTCGTAGTCAACGGTTTTCTACGCCGGAAGAGACAGTTGGGGCATTCAAAACTCATATTTTGGAGATACCGCCTTCGCAGTGGCAGCAATGCTTTTCGCATTGGTTTAAACGAATGCAAAAGTGCATTGATTTTCAAGGAGAATATTTTGAAAAGCAATAAAACTATTTTCGATAATAAATTTTTTTTTTGTTTGCTATTCCTGAAATATAAAAGGATACCCTTGTATTAATCCAAACTTTGTTTTAGTAATAGGGCTTATTAAATAATTTAGTTCAAAATCATATTTAATCAGGAGACATTTTTAAAATTAATTGTAACCTTTGTATTACATTTAAACATTTTATTTTTAATATAATATAAAGCAATAAATAATGATAAAAATAAGATAAATTTTGGGCAGACTTGCAATTAAAAAGTAGTAAACTATAAGGAATTTTACTCACCCAACAACTTCTGGGTTATCATTAATATCGATCCTTAGAGCTCACTTTACTTGTAATTGTTCCTGAAAATGAAAACGAAATAGGCGTTTACTTTCGTGTTCGTGTTTTACGTATTTTTCTGTAAATTTTAAACATTACTTTGACCATCGTAAACAAACTGGTAAAAGGGTATATAGTGTATAAGAAAAGTAATGTCTAATGTCTACTTTAATCACGATTAAATGAAGTTTACTTTTTAAGGGGGATTCATACATTCCCGTTTACAAACCGTATTTCATACCACATTTTGAATATATTTACAAAAAGATATCGAAAAAAATTGCATTTTTGGGAAGAATCTGCTGTAGGATTTCAACTGTCACTGCAACTATTATCTATCAACACAATTATAAAACCGCATTTTGAATACTGCTCCACGATATTATACTTAGGTAATCAGCAAATGAAAGAAAGACTACAGAAATTACAAAATAAAGGCATGCGCTGTATTCTGAGATGCAACGGAATGACACATATAAGTGATATGTTAAAGAGGCTACAGTGGCTCTCCATCAATCAACGACTCGTTATGAACACTATTATTTATATTTTAAATTAAGACAGGAAATATGCCAAACTATATGCAGCGATATCTGGTCAATGTATTAGGTGCGCAACTAGGTTCTCGCTGTTTTTCAAGAGATGGCTAGTATAGATAGTAAGTGCTGGTTGATTGTGACATAACCAAACCGTCACGAACCAAGCTTAGATATATGGTAAACAAACCGCTTTGACACATTAGTGATTTTGTTTTTGCGTCATATACTCTTGGTTGTGTGAAAATGTCTGATTTTGTGCCAAATAATCGTCATTTGCGGGAAGTGTTGCTTTTCTTCTTTCATTCGAAGAAAACGGCGGCTGAAGCGCATCGAGAACTCCAAAAAGTTTACGGACATGCTGCTCTAAGTGAAACAATGTGCCGTGATTGGTTCCGTCGCTTCAAAGACTGTGATTTCGATGTTGACGACCGTTCGCGTGAAGGAAGACCAAAAACCTTCGAAGACGCTGAATTGGAGGCATTGCTCGATGAGGATCCGTGCCAAACGCAAAAAAAGCTTGCTTCATCATTAAGAGTTACCCGCCAAGCCATTTCCCAGCGATTGCATGCGTTGGGAATGATTCAAAAACAAGGAACTTGGGTTCCTTATGATTTGAAGCCAAGAGACGTTGAGCGTCGTTTTTTCGCCTGTGAACAACTGCTCCAGCGGCAAAAAAGGAAGGGTTTTCTTCAACGCATCTGATGAAAAATGGATTTATTACAGCAACCCAAAGACAACAAAATCATGGCGACTGCCCGGTCAGTCTCCTACGTCGTCGGTTCGGCCGAATATTCACGCTGCGAAAGTTTTGCTGTGTATTTGGTGGGATCAGGGCGGTGTTATTTATTATGAGCTATTGTAACGGAACGAAACCATCACTGGGGAACGGTATCGAACTCAATTGATGCGATTGAGCCGAGCACTGCGCGAAAAGTGGCCACAATACGAGCAGAGGTACGAAAAAGTGATTCTACAGCATGACAACGCTCGGCCACACGTTCCCAAACCCGTTAAACCGTACTTAGAAACGCTCAAATGGGAGGTCCTACCCCACCCGCCATATTGCCCAGATATTGGGCCGTCCGATTATTACTTGTTCCGTTCGATGGCACATGGTCTGGCTAATCAGCAGTTCCGCTCATATGAAGACATCTCAAAATGGCTTGATTCGTGGATAGCCTCAAAAGACGAACACTTCTACCGTGACGGTATTCGAGCTCTGCCAGAAAGATAGAAAAAAGTTGGCGCTAGCGATGGGCAATATTTTGAATGATTCATTTGTAAACATTTTTTCATAATAAAGTTGCATTTTCATCAAAAAAACAGCGAGAACAGTTGCGCACCTAATAGCTGAAGCCCAACCATACAAATTGAGGAACGCCAACGATTGTGGATTACCTTTGGCAACAACATTTTTTCAAAATGTTATATTTTATAAAGGTCTGAAAGTTTTCAATGAAATGCCTCCAGAAATAAAAAATGAAATAAATTACAATATTTGTATTTAAATTTGGGATTATTGACAATGTTAAGTACCAGTCATTTTTGAATGTAGATGTATTCTTTTAATTTAATGTATGTTTTTTGTGAAAAACTGTAGTAGTTTCAGTGCAATAGACATGTTGCGAAACGTCGGCAGTTATACCAGTGACGCGGTTTCAGCACGGAAGCCCAGAAGCAGATAGTTAAAACAATATAATTATAATGCAATAGTTATGTATATTAACGAATACAAAATAAATAATAAAATCAAAAAAAATACATCTGGAAATAAATTTAAATTCATAGCTGATTGTACTAGACGTTCTCCTGAATATAAATTGTTTCTAGATGTTGAGCAGTAATTGTTTCGGACACTCGCCGATGAACGTGGGACTCGGAAGTTCACTCGAGACAACAAAGCAGGCGAATCAATCTTGTTCTTTACCAAACTTTTTAGAAAGTCACTGATAGTCTGTCTTCTTCTAGTCAATGAATCAAATTCATTCCGTTCTATAGTAGAATAATCCGAATAATAAACTCCATCGTTCGAAATACAAAACCTGACAAGATTAAAGATCCGAAAAACTAAGCCTTTCATCGGAATTGACACGATAATCTTTTATATGTGTTTTACGATCGATTTCGAAGTTATCCAATTAGTAAATAAAATTACTTCTTATTGCTTTTTTAGTGAAGAATATAAAACATTTCTCTATATTTAGAGTTAGTTTGTTTGTTAAATACTAATTGCTAATTCTCATCCGGATTCGTTTGAAGAACGCTTGAATATTATCAACTGTGTGGTAATTTTTAAATCATCAATATAGGCCAATACAGGTCAATCGATGGAAGTGATCAAATTATTATTGAAAATATTAAAAAAACGGCGGCCCAAGGTTTGATACCTGTAGAACTCCTGATGTTCCAATGTCCGAGGTCGATGTGTAGCCATTGTAGTAGACAGTATTTGATCCATTCTGATGGTAGGTGTATATAAATGCCAATAGATATAGTACATCCAAAGCAGCTCATCTTCGTCATAAGGATATAATGGTCTATAGTACCGAAAGCGCGGGAGATATCGGCGTAGATGACATCCACCTGTCTATCGTCGTGCAGTGTTCTACAAAAATCCTGAGACAATGTAGTAAGATTAAAGATTGTCAATTGGCTACACATGAATTAATGTTGAAAAGGCATAATATTGTTCTATATCCGTTTGTAGATTATAGTTTCAAAAACTATAGCAAAATTGAATAAAATTGCTATATGTTTATAGTTCTCGTTAGTATTACTGCGGTTTTTATACATGATGTTCTACGATATGATTGTTACAGCTTAAGGATGTGTTACTGAAGCAATTTTAATATACGATTATTTATAATTTATTGTAATTTGTTTTTATTAGACAGTTTAAATAAAAATACCTTGCAGATCTTGCTTTATTTAATTTACAACATCGCCCTTTTTTAAAATACTTTATACATCAGGTGTTCTATTACATATTGCCATGGCTTAAGGATGTGTACTGACGAAATTTCAAGTTAAAAATGTCTAAAGAAGCCCAAAAAAATGCCCAAAACTCTATCGTTATTGTTAGCAGAACAACTTCTTCAATTCTAAGAAGAGCTGACTATACTATATACACAGCAATTGGGTGGACATTTTGAACATTAATTTAATAAAGCGGCTTCTTTTTAAATGATTTTCGTTAAAAATTTTTTTACAGAAGTAAGTTGTGATTCATTTGAAGGTACTTTTTCCAAAAATAAAAAAAAATTAAAACTTCTTTCTTATCATATAAATGAATTCTTTTATTTTTTTTAAGGGTCCAATCTGAAGCTCCAACTTTTGGTGACGTATTCGACCATTTCAGGTGGTATTTGGCAAATAATGCGAGTAATTTTAGCTTCCAATTGCTCTCTCGTTGCTGCCTTATCCATATACACTTTGGACTTGACTTTACGTAAATCTAAAGGATAAAGTTCTAAAGGTATGATATCACATGATCTAGGTGGCCATTGCACATGCCCATTACGTGAAATTAAATGTTCACCAAATTGTTCTCGCAAAAAAACCATGCTTTCACGGATTGTGTGGCAAGTAGCGCGTCTTGTTGGAAGCAAATATCGTCGAGATCGCGAGCTTCAATATCGGATAGCAAATTGTCCGTTATCATAGCACGATAACGGGTGCCATTCACAGTTATGCTGAGGGTGTCTTCATTTTTGAAGAAATATGGACCGATGATTCCACTTGCCCATAAACCACATCAAACCGTGGTTTTGTCTGGATGTAATGGCAGCTTTTAAACCTCTTCGGGTTGCTCTTCACTCCAAATACGGAAATGGTGCTTATTGACGTAGCCATTATGCCAGAAATGGGCCTCATCGCTGAACCAAGTTTTAATCGAAAACAGTGGACCTTCATCAAGCTTTTTAAGACTGAAACGGTGACGATTCGAAAGGTCAGGCGCTTTCAATTCTTGAACGAGATGAATTTTGTATGCTTTTAAACTAAGATTCTTACGTGAAATAGGCCAAGTTGTAGCATATGACAAGCCAAGCTGCTGAGATCTACGTCGAATCGATTCTTCACGGTCATCGCGTACACTCTCAGCTACCATCGTTATATTTTCTTTGCTATATGTTGGATGCAGTTTATTTGGTCGCGTATTATCCAATAATGAAAATGCGTTTCAAATGTTTCGATGGTATAGCGAATTGTGTGTTCGGTGGGCCGATTACGTAGACTATAAGTTGCTTTAAGTGCACGAAACATTCTTGTGGAACGCTGATTTTTGCAATACAACTAGAATAATTTATAGACTCACACAATACTTAACTAAGATAGCGTGAGAGTTTGACACTACTCACGTTTTATCTGTCAAAAAACAGATATTGGAAAAGTACATCATAATGAATCAGCCATTAGATAGTATCTGCATTATCTGGTTTATCTAAAACTGCAAATGCTTGTAACGCAGTTGCGATAGAGTTTTGGTCATATCTTTATTAGACATTCTTAACTTGAAATTGCTTCGACAACATATCCTTAAGCTGTGACAATCATGAATGTCATGGGACACCGGGTATATCGGGCAGTTTTAAATCTAGCAATTTTCCAAACATCGGAAAAAACATATGTGAGTATTTTACATAGAGGGAATACAAAAATTGACGCGCAATTTCGAAGAATAAAGCTGGGTATTTGATGGTGCCCAGATGTAAAACGATTTTTCATTTTCTCCAGACGATTTAAGATTCCTTTCTCATCAGCACTTAGAATAGCCAATGACGGTGAATTGCTCATCAGGAATAGCAGAAATGTTATTTTTATATCCTGAAAAAGTACCAGCTATAAATAACCTAATTTAAACCCGAGATAAAATTCCCTGTACTTGACGCAGAGTAACGATTTAGTTTAAAGTTTGCGTTTGCATTCTATCCTTTAGCCGCAGAAATCTCCCGTTAACATTCTTAACAGCAGTCCCTTCGCGTAAAATTACGATATTTTATCCTTGTCTACCGCTACAGGATAATTCTATCCTTGTCCGTAACGTAGTTTCACACTTGACTACGTATTATTAAAACACTTCGTCGTAGCGCCACCATGCGATGCTATTATAAATTGCATTTATTTCCTCTATTGTCTTTACTTTCATTTTTCTTGCAACATGTACATTACGTCACCGCCAACGCTAATTTCGGTTCACGAACGTCATCGAAAGATAATACCGCTTGACCTACTTGATGTTCTATTCAATTTTCGAACTGACCCAGGGTACTAAGACGCCACGGCGCAGGTTCAGACTTAGGTCAATGTTTCGAGGGTTAAGGTTAAAGAAAACAAATGCTTCCCGGCGAGGGCGCCGGTTTAAAATGAAAAAAGAAAATAAGGAAAACACAGCGGGGTATGACGCAGAGAAACCATTATGGTGTATCTGGTATTAGAGGGTGGGTAATTGAGTTTCAACTTAATCAAGCAGAATTACTGGTATTATGTTAATAATTAATTAATAAACGAGGTAAATTTGCTTTTAGCAAATATCGAACTACTTATAAAGAGATGGTTTCTAAAGCAATTAAATATTTCAGCCATGGAAGAGTTTAAGTCTGTGATAATCAAACAGTTAGTCTATATAGAATGCCCATGTCTTATATTCGTTTATGGTTAACGTACTTACCATTGAAGATACGAGGGTAGTTTGACAAGTAGTGAGAATGGAAAAGAAAAACGAATTTTTTAAATACAAAATAATTTTTATTTTTCAATATATTCTCGTAACCTATTCTCATAGGTTATTAATGTTTCTTTCAAGTCGGAATTGCCAATATGGTCTTTTGATATTCGATCTTTTGCTCATTCTGTTCTATAACAGTGGTGGTAGAACCATAAGAATCAGTAAGTGTAGGTATCCTAGGGTGTTTACTTTTTTTGTATATATCAGGTTGTTACAAATGTAATGTCCGTTTTTTCCTTCAGTCTGAACTGAATCGCACCTGTGTGAAGACATGTATGTTTTTGGTGAAAATTATTATTGTATTTGTAGAAAAGGGCATTTATTTTGAAGTGTGTACCTGTTCCATTTCTTGGAAAGATTAATACACCTGTCCTTGTCTCGCCTATGGAAATGCTGTCGCCAAGAGATATTCGGGCAATTTATGTACCTCTTTCAATTTAAAAAGGGACTACATGCAGCTGCGGCAACGAGAGAAATTAATCAGACGTTCGGTGAAACCACGTGTAATGAACGCACATTACGGCGATGGTCTAAAAAATTCAGCGAGGGAAATTTTGATTTGGAAAATGAGCCTCGCGGATATGCGCGTAGCACCGTTAATGACGACGAGCTGCGTGTAGAAGTTGAAAGTAATCCGTCCACAACAGTGCGTAGCCTTGCAGAAACATTTCAAGTGTCCATTGCCACCATTAGTCGTCACCTTTCTTCGATTGACAAAGTGAAGAAACTCGATCGATGGGTGCCGCACCAATTAACGGAAGCCAATAAGCTCCGTCGATTAGAGGTGGCTACCTCTTTGACTAATCGACAGAAAGTTGAACCGTTTCTTCATCAAGTGGTAACGTGTGACGAAAAGTAGATACTTTATAATAATCGGAGACGGTCAGGACAATGGTTAGATTGAGGTGAAGCACCAAGACAGCATGCACGAGCATCACTTCACCCGCGAAAGATTATGGTGACTGTATGGTGGACCAGTAAGGGTATTATTCACTATTCATTTTTGCAACCTGGTGAAACCATCACGGCAGCGTCCTATTGTGCCGAACTGGAAACTATGCATGGAAAATTGAGCCACTCGCAGCCCTCACTAGTCAATAGACATGGACCCATACTTTTCATGATAATGCAAGATCTCATGTTGCACGACAGACAATCCAAAAACTTTCGGAATATGGTTAGGAAATTCTCCCTCACCCACCTTATTCACCTGACCTTTCGCCAACTGATTTTCATTTTTTCCGAAGTTTAGACAATCATTTAAAAAATAGGGACTTCCCTGACCGGGAGTCTGTAATAGCAGTGTTTGAGCAATATGTGAGCCGTCAAAACCTAGATTTCTTTTCAAAGGGAATTCTTCAGCTTCCAGGCCGTGGGCAACAAACTATTGATGTAAATGGAGACTATTTTGCAGAATAAATATTTATATTTTTTTAAATTTAGACTTTTTTTTATTCCTTACAAAATCGGACATTTCATATGTAACAACTTGATACTCCTAGTTCAGCATTTACATTCTTAATAATATGGGATGTATGTGTTTTGAATATTAATTTAGGTAATGGACTGTATTTATTGGATCAATAAAATCTCTTTTAGGAAATGCGAAAGATAAAGTCGTTAAATCAGAAATCTTAGATTTACAAAATAAATTGCCTAGATTGTAACAAAAAATACATCGATCAAACAAAACCCTCAACGCGAACCCGGTATAAAGAATATACGTATTTCGCACATCAGTTTAACCGGCCTGAGAATTACAGTTTAGCGAAAAATGTGTTAGAAAATAATAATACAATGCCTAGTTTTTCTGTTGTTTCATTTTCGTCTTGCATGATATTTTTTAGATTTTAAAGTTTTGTTTGATTTGTTTCATTAGTATGTTTTGCTTTTTCTTAGGTTATTGATCTTCAAGTTGGAATTGTTAATTTAGTTTTTTGGTATTCGGTCATCTTCTTTTAATTATTTGTATTTGATAGTTTATTCGTTGTTGTTGGCATTAGTGTGTGTTTGTATTTCTTTTCGTATATTGAATGAAGTGTTGTGTTGTGATTATTTTTGGAGTGGTAGTTATTTGAGTTTCATTCTATTCTTGCTGACTATTGTCTTGATTCTTATCATAACTGACACTTTCAATTCCTAATTATTATTAAAAACGTGTATTATAAAAGGTAATATTGATGTTTAACCATCCTTAGAGTGAGGAAGTAATTTGTCAACAAACTTTAGGTGAAAGTACAAAGCGCTTTGAGTGTTATTTGCATAATAAAAATTAGCCTTCGTGCATGAATTCAACTATTGACCTAAATAAGCAAAATTTGATAGAGAAAAATGTAAAATGTTGAACACTATAGGTACTTATATGGTACATAACAGGTGGCGCAAAAGTAATGTCATAATTTGAATTAGTTGCCATTTTTGCAGATGGCGCCAGATGTCACTGTGTTTTGATATTTATGATGTAGATACGAGGGAGCGTTTTTATATTCGCGGAATGGGGGACAAGGGGTTGGAAATAAAAAAACCAAATTATTTTTCTTTTTCAATATATTCACCTGCAAGACGGATACATTTTTCACATCTTTCAATTAATTTATTTATACCCTCATAAAAAAATTATTTCTCTTTATCTGCAAAATACGCCGAAACTGCCTCCTTGACTTCATCATCGGCAGTAAATTTTTTACCCCGCAGCTCTTTTTTCATTTTCGGAAACAGGTAATCATCACTCGGGGCCAGGTCTGGGCTGTAGGGTGGGTGATTCACAATTTCGAAGCCCACCTTATGCAGGGCAGCTAACGCAACGCGGCTCTTGTGGACGGGCGCGTTGTTGTGCAAAAGCAGAACACCTTTTGTCAATTTTCCCCGTCTTTTCCTCTTTAATGGCTTCTTTTAGTCGCTCTAATATTGAAGCGTAATATTCTCCGGTTATAGAAACACCTTTATCTTTATAATCAATCAACAATATTCCTTCCGAGTCCCAAAATACCGTTGCCATGAGTTTCCCAGCTGATTGTGCTGTGCCCTTTTTTATGCCACTGCATGGAGTCTTGTTTGGACTCAGGTTCATAATGATGAACCCAAGCTTCGTCTCCAGTAACAATTCCACTCAATACACCATCCTTGTCTTCATTACAGAGGTCCAAAAATGCACGCGAACACTCTACGCGCTGTTGTTTTTGCGGCGGCGTAAGCATTCTCGGCACCCATCTTGCGCTGACCTTAGACATGCCGAGATGATCGTGCAGGATTTTAAAAATTGTTGTATCGGATACTCCAACCATTTCTGCGAGTTGTTTCTTCTTTAGTCGAGCATCTTCGAGTACAATTTGTTCAACTTTTTGGATAAGTGCTGGCGTGGTCACCTCAATGCTCCTGCCCGGCCTCGGGTCGTCTTCAAGGGATTCCCTTCCTTGTTTAAATAAACTACGCCACTTGTACACCATGGTTTTTCCTGGACAAGAGTCGCCGTAAACCAATGACATCTCATTCATATGGTGGCGACTGATTTTCCTTGCCTGATAAGGAACTTTATAACGGCACGATATTCGATTTTTTCCATATTTCACTTTTCACTCCTGATTATGTTACTTGGTTGACGATAGCTCAGAGACTAACTGTCTAATAACAATGAAACTTCGTATTTATACTAATCATGAGTCGCTGCACAGGCCACGCCCCCAATGCGCCTACTCACCCCTCTACAACCCGCTCATTCCGCGAATATAAAAACGCTCCCTCGTATGTAGAGAATTAGTTGTCGATAAGCCATGGAGCGATACACGCAGCGTGAATTTCGTCGACGTTTTCCTCGTCGTCGGGTTCCATGTGCTAGAACAATTAAGCATTTGGCTGAGCGCCTCGTGCAAACTGGGTCCACTACAGGTGTCACAAGAAATGGCCGGCCTCGTATTGCTCGTTCGACCGCAAGCATCGTTGCTGTTGCCGACGACATCAGAAAGAATCCACAAACATCAACCAGACGACGATGCACAATTAAGCATCAGCAGACGTTCGTTGAAACCAATTTTGGTGAAAAATTTGAAAATGTTCTCCTACAAAGTGCAAACTGTTCACAAACAACAAACAAAATTTGCGTTTCTGGTGCACAGAGAATCCATTGTATCCCCTCAAAGTGATTGCTTGGTGCGGCATCTACCGTGAAAAAGTGATTGGCCCTTATTTTTTTGAAGACGATGGCACCACCGTAACCGTAAATGGTGAGCGTTACAGGCAGATGCTAAACGAGTTTTTTTGCCGCAAGTTGCTGCATTGGGTCTCGATCATTATTGGTTTCAACAGGACGGAGCAACCCCTCACACAGCTCGGGCAACGATGGAGATTTTGAGACACCAATTTCCAGGTCGAGCGATCTCCCGTTTCGGAGATTTGCACTGGCCGTCCAGATCGCCAGATCTAACAGCACCAGACTTCCTCCTTTGGGGCTTTTTAAAATCTCGCGTTTACCACAACAAACCATGAACCTTGCAAGTTTTGAATGCTAACATTGAAGAAGAAATCGTCAATTTGGAGCCAGATATTTTGCGAGCAACAATTCAAAATGCAGTAAAATGAGCGCAATTATGCATCAACTTGGGAGGTGGCCATTTGAGCGATATAATTTTTTCCAATTAATGTCATCAATTTTATACTTTCGAATAAACTTTTTATGAAAACAGAACTCTTCTTTTTTCATTTATAAAAAATGGCAGCCAGTTCAAATTATGACATTACTTTTGCGCCACCCGTTACATAGGTATTCATGTATAACATATTTTACATGGAATATAATGACTACATTGTGTATAGAACTCGTTCAATAACCTATTGTTTCGGGCACTTATGTATAATATATTTATAATGAATCTAAAAGCATTTTATCGCGGTCGAGTAAAACACATCAATCATTACCTAGCCAACAGCCGCAGCGGTATGCACTAACAAATTAGAGGTGATTTAAAAATGGATCGTCGATATTATCTATAATAAACATTACAGATACCTCTTTGATGGTTTGCGTTAAGAATTCGCGACCTTCAACGTTCAGCATCTGCTTTTCTCACAAAGAAGTTTATTATTATTTACGTAAAATATATAAACAATTAGTGATTGGATTTATTATACTTTCATGGGAATTAAGTGATTTCACATACGAATGGAAAACGATAAATTAGAAAAATGTACAAATAACAATAAACGATATTTATGTACATAAAACTTTTTAATATTGAAAGTACAGTGTCGATTAAATTAGCAAGGTTGCTTAGAAATTCGAGGAATAACTAATAACATTTTCAGATTTGTCATTTGTAGTCAACTTTTTGAAATATTAAAAGAAATGAAAATGTTTCCTTTTTTAATAAATTTATTTTATATGAAAATAAAAAAATATCTATATCTATAATTACCACAGCCTTTATGGTCCTATAAGTACCCTGCCTGACCTAGAGATGGCGGTAGTTGTTTGAAAAATATCATCGTATTAGAAAGTACACAATCTATAAAGCATATGTTTCAAGTTTGAAGACGCCACGTTGTTTAGTATTTGTTTACCAGCCATCAATAGTGAACGTTTTCAATGAATTTGTAAAAATGGAGAAAAATGGTCATCGTTACGTGATACAATACTTTTATTTGAAAGATCTCAGTCAAACCGATATAAAAGCTGAACTGGATTCTACTCTGGGTGAGCCTGCTCCTTCGTTTACAACAGTGAAATATTGGGTAGCAGAGTTTAAACGAGACCGTGCGAACTGCCAAGACGAGCATCGCAGTGGATGTCCAAATGAGGTGACGACTCCAGAAATGTTGAAGAAAATCGACAAAGCGGTACTGGATGATCATCAACTGAAAGCGCGCGAGCTAGCAGACATAGTAGGCATTTCAAAAAGTGCGGTACATAGCATATTATCTGAAAATTTGGACATGAAAAAGCTGTGTGCAAGATGCGTGCCACGTTTGCTAACACTCGAGCAAAAACAGAGTCGTGAAGGCGTTTCAATTGAGTGTTTAGCGAAGCTTCACAGCAATGAAACAGAATTTTTGCGCCGTTTCATAACCATAAACATGGGTCCATCACTTCACACCCGAGACAAAAGAACAATCAAAACAATGGACTCAAAAGGGAGAACCGGCTCCAAAGAACGCGAAGACTGTTTCATCTGCAGGCAAGGTCATGGCATCGGTTTTTTTAGGATGCGCGTGGAATAATTTTCATTGACTATCTTGAAAAAGGAAAAACTATCAACGGCGAGTATTATGCGAACTTATTGCAACGTTTGAGCGAAGAAATCAAGAAAAAACGGCCGCATTTGGCTAAGAAGAAAGTGTTGTTTCATCAAGACAATGCACCAGCTCACAAATCCGTGAAATACCGCGGAAAGACGATATTTCTCATCAAACTGTATAAAATCAGACAAAGAGAGAGAAGGGTTTAAAGACGTTTGTACGAGGTCGGACTAAAATGTAGGTCTATAAAAAGCCCATCTAGAAAAGAATGAAGAAAATACGGTAAAATGTTGCTATACAACGAATACACAGAAAACTATTGGAAAAAAGTGAACATTAATTAATTAAATTTTTTAGCCCACTTTTGCGTATTTACTAACATTGGTGCAAAATTTCATTGTTTTAACTTTTTCATAGATCATCTTTAATAACAAAACAGAAGCAGACGCATCTAACAGACGTGCTCACTTTGTGAGATTACCATCTTAACGTTTGAAAGAAGAAAGCGTCGCAAAAACAATGAAACATCCTCATTCCGTGGTGTTATGGTCATGTGAAAAACCACGTGAAAACATTACCCGTTTCTTCATTTTTTCATTTTAACCTGAGATCAAACTCTCCTGAGGCTCTATTAACATCAAAATAAAGTTTACAACTACTTAAGTTGTATGTAATTGAATTGTTTCGAGATTTGAACTAATCACTGTTACATAATCGAAGTTAGAAGACGCAATAAGCTCGCAAAAGAAAGTCTAGCGTAAGCATTGGAAAATATTGTGAAATTGAATAACAAGAAATGAAATAAACGCATTTTTATTTATAATTATTGCGAACACGTGTTAGTACTTACAAAGTAAAAGTGTGCTTACACAACTACAATTAACTACAATAAAAGCACTCAAATTGTTGGCATGCACAACCCAATTGAGACAATTGAAATATAATCGAAGATTATTGATTGTCGTCATTGATATGTGTAAATTGTATCATAAATAAATCTTTTCGCCAATTATATTACACAGAATGAATCTGATTATCGAGTTAAGATAGGAGACATGAGATAAATATTTTTGGATTTTCCTATTATATAGATTCATGAAATGTATCATATTACAAAATACAGTGCATTTGCTTTGTTTTCTGTACTGCATCATTATTCCGCATGAATTGAAATCCTTATCTTGATATGTATCGCCAAAATGTCTAAAATTCTGTTCATAGCATATAGTCAATAGTTAGGTTACATTTTAAAATAGCTACTGTTGGTTGCACTGAAACTGTTTCAGTGCAACGAACAGTAGCAGTAGTTGAGCCCTGAAGATGTCCCATACGAGTAGGTACGAAACGTCGGCAGTTATACCAGTGACGCGGTTCCAGCCCGGAAGCCCAGAAGAAGATAGTATAGCATTTTATTCTTTACTAATAAAAGAATTACACGATGTAAATTAGCTAACCCAATCGACACACAAGTTATTTAAACCAGAGTAACGAAACACGACATCAGAAGCTCTTCTTAAGAGTATTTATTAAATAATAGCTTACTATATATATTCCGTATATGAGGATAGTTTGACAAGTAGTGAGAATGACACATAGGTGGCGCTCGAATTGGTAAAAGAAATCCACTGTAATTTAGGTTACCTATTTATATGTTTACATTCCGATATTTAGATAAATCAGTTGATTAGTTTATTTTTGATAGCTGATTGAAAAAGAAGTAACACGTCGTTTTGTTAAAATAGAAAAAGCAGAGTATCGTGCGGTGATTAAATACTTCGTAATTAAGGGTATGAAAACTACTGAAACAAAAGATGAGTTACGGGAAACATTAGGTGAATCTGCTCCACCATCCGCCACAATAAGTAGATGGGTAAATGAATTTAAACGTGGTAGAACACGTGTTGATGAAGCGCGCTCTGGCGCACCCAAAATCGTGACTTCTAAGGAAATGATTATAAAAATCCATAATATTATTACGCAAGATCGACGACTCAAAGTGAGAGAGATAGTAGACATGGTAAACATTTGAACAGAACGCGTACACCACATTTTAACGAAGGAATTGGACCTTTCCAAGCTTTCGGCAAGATGGGTGCCGCGGTTGCTTACGACTGATCAAAAGTTAACTCGTTTGCTCATTTCCAATGAGTGTTTGGACCTTTATAAGCGGAATCCGGTTGATTTTTGTAGTCGATTTGTTACTTACGATGAAACTTGGATACACTACAGTACACTCGAAACTAAACAACAGTCGAAACAATGGTTAGAACGTGGTTCTGCACCTCCAAAGAAAGCGAAAACCACTGTATCGGCAAAGTGATGGCATCGATTTTTTGGGATTCAAAGGGCATTTAGCTCATTGATTCCCTTCATAAAGGTGCCACAATAAACGGACAATATTATGCAGAACTTCTACAAAAATTAAATGTTGAGAGTCGTGCTAAACGGCCAGGAATGGCAAAGAAAAAGATTCTGTTTCACCAAGACAACGCTCCCTCGCATACCGGCACAGTTGCGATGTCCAAAATCCACGAGTTGCATTTCCAATTAGTACCGCATACGCCTTATTCGCCGGATCTAGTCCCTTCCGACTTCCACCTTCTTCGAAAATTGAAAACGCCACTAGGTGGAAAGAAATTTTCGTCTAACGACGAGCTTATCATCTTCGTAAATGAGTAGTTTGCAAGCCTTCCGGAATCGCATTTTAGAGATGGCATAAGGGCATTGGAGCACCGTTGGAATAAATGTATTGCTCATTTAGGCGGGTATATTGAAAAATAAAAATTATTTTGTATTTAAAAATTTCGTTTGTCTTTTCCATTCTCACTACTTGTCAAACTACCCTCGTATATGTATGTGTACATACAAAGTTGAAAATATGAATATTACAATCATTGCTAAGATTACTTGTAATATTAAAAATATCGGTGAAAGTGGTCGCAAATACACATATTTTATAATATATTGTATTTACTACGTTCTTCGAATGAATTTATATTAAGCCACTGCTGTAAAATAAATCGCACAAATCTATTAGAAATAGTTACATAAGCAGTTATAAGACATGAACTACATAGCGTAGCTCATAACTACAATACATTGTACACATATGTACATATATATATTATATGTAGGTATATGTATACGAACAGGATAATATCGAATGAGATTCATTGTGTTACAAATAAGATAGTAGCTTAACGGTGTCCTTAGGGATATATTAGTTCTTCCTTTTATCAGATGCTCATAGAGTATCTGATAAAAGTTTATGCAAATTATTTATTTTCAGTCGAATCTATCGTGAAGCAATTTGAAGCTTTTTAAAAAAATTCCATGTGCAAATGTACATATATAATACCTACATATGTAAGTATATCTTATTACTGTAATTCTATATATTTAATTGTAGAGATGTTTCATATAATTTCATCTAAAAATTAAAGAAAAGGGATTAATAAATCACTATACAATGGTTTTCATTAAGTTATTATTTGGCATATATCGGATCGTCCAAGGTTTCATTTTGATATGTAAAAAAAACGAGTATTTTTAAGTGAAATCATCGGATGTTTATTTAATTGCAAAGCGGAGGGTATGCCATTAATAATGGAAAACAATATCAGTCAAATGACTGCCACGGCTACGATCGCAAGACCATATTCTTATCATGATATTTTCCATCACCAATTCACACGTTTGCGGCTGTATGTCCTCCATAACTTCACGAATTCCATCTTCGAGGTTTTGAATTGCAAATTCCGAAACATTCTCAATACTGCCTTGGTATCTGCTCTCTTATAGTTCGGCCAATTATTACCCGTTAGAGGTATGTGATTCACCGTCAAGTAACTAGTAAACTCCAGAGATGTCGATTACACTTTGCCCACAGAATACAGAATTGGTCTTCTAATTAATGGGGACAAATTTTATTCACGGATGAAAACCATTTCTGTACAAACTCCATTGATGTAGATTGATCGAGGAAAACTGTATAGACGGCAAGAAGAACGAAATGGCGAATTTAATTTTATTCTCATTGCAAGACCTTGTCGCACCATTTATGAGAGAAAATTTCATTTTAATGCAAGACAATGCTCGACCGAACGTCGACTACTGTGTAAATAACTTTTTAAATCATGTCTACCTATCGACAACGAATTAGCAGGCATGTTCTTCGGACCTGGATTCGATTGAACATGTCAGGGATATGTTAAGCAGACAACTTGGGACACAAATTCCTGCTGTCCAAACAGAAAAATTGAAAGCTGCTTTAATTGAGGAATGGAAGCGTTTGCCTCGATGGAATCATAGCAAATACGACTTGCAATAAGAGCTGGTGGGGAAAATGCCTATTACTAAAAAATTAAACTCTTTAATTTTAATTACTCATTAAATGTTTAAAATAAACAACGCGTACAAATTATTCTGTAACAAAAATGTTATTTCTTGTTTAATGCTTTTTACACGATCAAAAATGACACAAAATATTGCTAAATAACAATTACTTTCTTTAATTTTATATTAAGAAATTCTGTTGAAATTGTTAATTAAGTAATTTAGAAAACAAAATTAAGAAAAAAGTCGAATTTATATCCGTTGTCTTAAATTCGCCAGTATATTTATTATAATAAATGAAATCTAAGTATCTTTTAATCTCAAATATGTTGTTCATGGTGAAAGTTCGTTACATAATACGAGTATTAATTCGCTGCATTCAAAATAACATTTGTTGTATTTTTATAATTGCCTTATAAAAATGGAAAATTACTATTTAATATTCTTGAAAGAGTTTCACTAGACTAAAGCAATACTTTTTTAACGGAGACTTAAACGATTGAAGCCAATACAGTATGATTCAAAAGGATGGACACAATTTCAATTAGTTACATTATAAAGGGTACAAGGAAAGTTTTGCAATATGACGCAACAATGAATCGTAGGAAACTACTTGTTGCTAATTATTGAGACATGTTCATACGTGCATAGTAGCCGCCGCGCCATGTCGATGGGCTCAGTTATTCCTCCATCACGATATTGCTCCAGCTCACCACGCCAAAGCCTGCACCGAATATTTGACCATCACAAGATTGAAACTTCTCGAGCACCTTCTCTACAGTTCAGATCTTGCTCCCTGCGACTTTGCACTGTTCTCTCATGTGAAAATGAAGCTAAAAGAGAGGCGGTTTTCCAGCGATGAGGACCTTCTGCGGCTTGGGACAACGAGTGTGCTTTACTCCCTAGTGAAACTTGGCAGAACTGGTTTAAAGATTGGTTTCAGAGGATGGAGAGGTGTATTGAGTGTAGAGGGAATTACTTTGAAAAAATTAAATAAGCAAAGCTGTATTGCAAAACTTTCCTAGCACCCTTTGTATTATTTTAAGAGATGAAGCGACATTTAACTTAAATGAGAAAGACGCAGTAGAACTCAGTTCTACCCTCCCTCCAACGAGGACATGTCAAAACATTGCTATTCTAAAGGGTATTTCAAATCGCGCGGTCTTTTTTAAGAATTAATAAAATATAGATGGCGCACTGAATTTATCTGGGTATGTAGGTATTTAAAAAGTGTGCTGTATGACATTTATAAAAATGGCTTCGTACACGGTACAACAACGCGTTCAAATTGTTGAATTATTTTATGAAAATCAGTGTTCTGTGAAAAGAGTTTTTAGAAAATTACGTGAATTTTATGGTTTACATAACCGTCCATCTGAAAGCACTATTGGTCGAATTATTAAAAAAATTCAAGAGACCGGTTCCGTGGAAGATCAAAAAAGTGAAAAATACAGTCGTAGTGGTCGTTCACAAGAAAATATTGGTTTGGTTCGTGAAAGTGTTGCTGAAGATCCTGAAATGTCCATTACACGACGTCCACAACAACTTGGACTTAGGGGATCAACAACATGGCGTACTTTACTCAAGGATTTAGCTCTGAAGGCATATAAGGTTCAAATAACACAGAAACTGAAGCCATTAAATTATTTAAAACGTCGTTCATTTGTCAATTTCATCAATGAACAACCAGCTGATTTTTCTCAAAAAATAATGTTTTCCGATGAGACACATTTTGAACTTGGTGGTTATGGTAATAAACAAATTTGCCGTATCTGGGGTAAGGAAAATCCACGAATTATTCGTGAGAAACCTACTGGTGTAATTGGACCTCACTTCTTTGAAAATGCTGCTAGTGAAGCTGTAACTGTCAATGGTGATCGATATAGTAGGATGATAATCGAATTTTTGTGACCTGAATTAATGAATATTGGTCTAGAGGATATATGGTTTCAACAAGATGGCGCTACACCTCACTTTGTACACGAATCAATTGATTTATTGAGAGAAAAATTTCCTGAACGTGTAATCTCAAGAAACGGTGATGTTAATTGGCCACGAAGATCATGTGATTTGACACCGTTAGACTATTTTCTTTGGGATTATGTGAAAAGTCAGGTTTATAAAAACAATCCACAATCAATTCCTGCTTTGAAAGATGAAATTATTCGTGTCATCGGTGAGATAGAGCCTCAATTATGTCAAAATGTCATTGAAAATGTTAACAAAAGAGTGAACGTCTGTGGAGCTTCACGAGGAGGCCATTTGGCAGATATTTTTCGCATATAAATGTCATAACTGATACTTCAATTACCAATAAAAAGTTTTTGAAAGTGAATGCAAATTATGTCTTTTATTTATTCTTTAAAAAAAACCGCGAAATTTGAAACACTCTTTAGACTATTTCTTATTTGGTAGAATAAAAAGTATTCTAAAAGCTATAAAATTTAAAATAAACAACTACAGGAGAAGAACTTCATTCTTTTAGAATATGCAATAATTGCATTTAGTCAGTGTTATTTATAGTTGTTATTACGTAAACAGAGATGCGCAATATGATTCGCACATCTGATCGAAAACATCAAAGTTGTATGTAAACGAGTCTATTATTGTGAATAAATGTAAATCCATTGTATTTTAAACATCGAAACAAAGTAAGGTAATGGATTTATTCAATAACTTTCTTCGCTAGCGCACGTAACAGTTGTGTTCGTATAGAAAGAATAACATTTTTGCTGCTAAAGGTGTATTTCTCAAAATGAAATTGAGGTCGCGTATGTATTACTCATTTGGATCAGGTGATCTCGGCATAAATCATACTATACAATTGTATGTACGTGGTTAATTATAAAAAAGAATAAAACAAATTAACACTTTCAATTACGTCGGCATAAAAAGCGATTACATAATATTTAATGAAAATCCCGCTAGTTCCTGCACGCTTGGCAAAACGATGGAATATTTTCTCTGTCTCGACGTCCGATGCAATTGTGCATTTGGCACAGTGTTCGCTCGAAGAGGTAATAATCGAAACGAGAAAGGTGATTTATAGTGGAGGAATTGAAACCAAAGTAATTCCTGCATGTCACGCCATTACGAACACGTAACGTTCGGAATTTGTAGATAATTTGAAATTATTTAGAATCGTTCGAGTTTCTTTTTAATTTCCCCTTAGAGAAATATCTCTTTCACAACAAAAAATACTTTCAAATTTAATATAGACGTAGAAACTAATACAATAATTCAGTTTCACGTATTATTAATAAATTTGATATACCATACAAGAAAACAAATTAGACTTTTTTGACATAGTGTGCGTTTTGGCTTTCAACGGTACAGATCGTGTGCGGAATTTATTTTCGTACGGGTATTTTGCCGTAGTTTTCCAGGTGCGACACTGTTTAATTATCTGGTGATGATGACGACTTAATTGTCGAAATACATATACAGAATGCGAAAATTAATGTGGAAAGGGGTTATATATCAACCTTCAGTGATTAAGTTAATCAGCCACAAGCTCCATCAAAATCACTTTTAAACATTCTGTATAAAATTGTATTTTACGAAACTAACAATTTCTATATATGGGCTGTTTTTTAAGGAATCGTAATTTCGAATAGAAATAAAACGCAGAAAAGCTGTTCAAATAACCCAAAATAACTTTTATTCGGTAGAATAAATAGAATAATAGAATAGAATAATATTGAATATTGAATATTGGGTATATGAGCGTCGCTACTGGTCAGAATAAAGTGTAACCTGGAGGTCCAATTTTCGCCCACTTTTTCGAGTATCTGGGGTTGTATAGCGACAACAATACTGAGAGCGTTGGCTTCCAAATTCTAACGTTGCTAACTTATCTACGTCCATTAGGTATAGGCCTCAGAATGGCGAAAATCTTTTTTTCAGATTTTTAAATTTCATCGTTTGAGGTTCAAAAGAAATTTTAAAACGCCCATAACTTCCACATCCGATCGACACGACCTTTTTTTCAAATGAAAGTACTCTTCGAGATGATTAAAACGGCCACAAGTTCGTCACGACAGGACGAATCGTTTGGCCGCCGTGACAATTTTAATTTCTGCAAAAATGCGATTTCTTTTTCAAAAGAAATTTCGGTTTTTCAACCATAATTCCGAAATATGGACGTCGGTCAGTTCACGAGATACGGTGACGGCCGAAAATCGAAGATCAAAAATCGCCACGTATATATAGATACGTGTGTGTGTATATCTAACATACTTAATTTAAGGGATAATAGACATATGTTATTATGTTATGTGTTCGAACGAACATTTCCACTGGAGCAGTTTAGGCGCAATAAATCCGAGTTTTGGCGCCGATTAATTACTGTAGATGAAACTTGAATACACCATTATACGCTCGAAACAAAAATACAGTCAAAACAGTGGACTGCAAAGGGGGAACCGGCTCCAAAGAAAACAAAAACTGTTTTTCCGGCTGGCAAAGTGATGGCAGCCGTTTTTTTGGATAGTCATGGAATTATCTTAATCGATTATCTTCAAAAAGGAAAAACTATTACAGGAGCATACTACGCATCATTACATGACAAGCTGAAGGCAGAAATTGTGGAAAAACGGCCACATTTGCAGAAAAAGAAAACCTGTTTCACGAAGACAACGCACCGGTCCACGCTAAGGCGAAAATCCACGAATTACGGTTTGAACTGCTTGACCATCCGCCTTACTCACCAGATCTAGCCCCAAGCGACTTTTTTTTGTTCCCTCATCTAAAAATTGCGCTCGGAAGACAGAGATTTTCGTCAATTGAGGAGCCAATCACCTTCGTGAACAATTATTTTGCAGAAAAAAACGCCGAGTACTATTTGGACAGGTTAAAGAGATGGGAGCATTGCTGGGAGAAGTGTGTAGAGTTACAAAGAGACTATGTAGAAAAATAAATACAAATTTTAAGAAAAAATGTCTTATATCTTTGTTAGGTCGAAAACTTTTCAGACCACCCTTGTAAATTATCAGTAAATTATTAAAGAAGTACGTAATAAAAACAGATGAAAATGTATTATACATATTCTAAAACTAGTATTCGTTTATGCAGATCTTATACGCATGAAAAATATATTGGTATTTCATGTACTTCCTCAAAAAATCCAAAACTAATAGATATAAACGTACATACCTATATTGATTTAAAGTTAGATACATTAATAAATATCAAAGAATTGTGCGTTAAAAAATCGAACTTCGAAACGAACATTACGTGCTAACAACTTTCAAGGACGTTTTAAGTTTCCACTTGCAATAATTTTTGTCGACGCAACTGTTATCAAATGTTGATACTAGCATTTTCCAGTGCCCACCTCTATACGCTTTTATCGAAAATTAATTCACATTCGTTGCGAAAGGTACTTAAATGTTTATCAAATTCTCTTAGGAAATATAGAAGAAATTTTGTAATAAACTTTTACTGTATACGAATAGATTACATAACGACCCATTCTAGCTTGCCTTGTCAATATTTTTGTTATATGGCTAAGACAAGCATTCGAGGAATGTCGATAAATTGCTTTGTTAGCAGAGTAAAGAAAGTATTGCATACAGATGGTTACGAAAGTTTCTGTACATCTAATGAAAGTTGAAGATCATTAAATTTAAATGTGTCGATGGTACAACAAACCCTTTATACTATCACAGATTGGTTAGTGTATTTCGCTGTTAGACAAACTCTTTAAATTTAATTCGGTTTTAATAACTTTCTTCTATAATCACAAAAATATTGTACAACGGGATCTCGATTTTCGTTAGGATTACGTTCGAGGAAAATACGATGTATTACGAAAGAAGAACAAAATAAATACACATCTTATAATGCACCGTGTGTATTTAGTAGTACCAGGTGTGCCGGAAAGTTATTACCCGTTTTTTCGCAAAAAACTACAAAATTTTCAAGAAAATGGAAGAATTTATTTATTCGAAGTAATGGCTATTTGGTTTGCCACAATCGTCAGACTTAAACCCCATTTAATTTATGAGCGGAGTTGAAAAAGTTGTTGCTAAGCTGCAAAATATTGACAATCTGTAGAGAATATGCCAAGCCGAATGGCAATCAATTTTAGCAGAGACATCAAGGCAACTGGTGATGTCTTTACCTCACATGTGTCAAGAGGTGATAAACAATAACGGTCAAGCAACAAAATATTAAGTGTTTTAATCTAATTAACTAAGTAAAAATGATATTTGGTTAGTATTTTGGCATGACTGCTATTGTAATGCACAATTATTTTGTTTGTCCTAGAATATAAATAGTTTTATTTTCTCTTTGGTATTAAGAAACCTATATACGAGTGTAGTTTGACAAGTAGTGAGAATGGAAAAGAAAAACGAATTTTTTAAATACAAAATAATTTTTATTTTTCAATATATTCTCTTAAAAGAGTAATACATTTATTCCAACGGTGTTCCAATGCTCTTATGCCATCTCTAAAATGCGATTCCGGAAGGCTTGCAAAATACTTATTTACGAAGATGATAAGCTCGTCGTTAGACGAAAATTTCTTTCCACCTAGTGCCGTTTTCAATTTTGGAAAAAGGTGGAAGTCGGAAGGGGCTAGATCCGGCGAATAAAGCGCATGCGGTACTAATTGGAAATGCAACTCGTGGATTTTGGACATCGCAACTGTGCTGCTATGCGAGCGAGCGTTGTCTTGGTGAAACAGAATCTTTTTTTGCCATTCCTGGCCGTTTAGCACAAATCTCAACATTTAATTTTTGTAGAAGTTCTGCATAATATTGTCCGTTTATTGTGGCACCTTTCTGAAGGGAGTCAATCAGCAAAAAGCCGTTTGAATCCCAAAAAGTGATGCCATCACTTTGTTTGCCGATACAGTGGTTTTCGCTTTCTTTGGAGGTGCAGAACCACGTTCTAACCATTGTTTCGACTGTTGTTTAGTTTCGAGTGTACTGTAGTGTATCCAAGTTTCATCGCAGGTAACAAATCGTCTACAAAAATCAACCGAATTCCGCTTATAAAGGTCCAAACACTCATTGGAAATGCGCAACCGAGTGAACTTTTGATCGGTCGTAAGCAATCGCGGCACCCATCTTGCCGAAAGCTTGGAAAGGCCCAATTCTTTCGTTAAAATGTGGTGTACGCGTTCTGTTCAAATGTTTACCATGTCTGCTATCTCTCTCACTTTGAGTCGTCGATCTTGCGTAATAATATTATGGATTTTCATTTCCTTAGAAGTCACGATTTTGGGTGCTCCAGAGCGCGCTTCATCAACACAATTTGTTCTACCACGTTTAAATTCATTTACCCATCTACTTATTGTGGCGGATGATGGAGCAGATTCACCTAATGTTTCCCATAACTTATCTTTTATTTCGGTAGCTTTCATACTTTTAATTACGAAGTATTTAATCATCGCACGATACTCTGCTTTTTCCATTTTAACAAAACGACGGGTTGCTTCTTTTCCAATCAGCTGTCAAGAATAAACTAATCAACCAATTTATCTAAATATCGGAAAGTAAACATATAAATAGGCAACCTAAATTACAGTGCATTTGTTTTACCAATTAGAGCGCCACCTATGTGTCATTTTCACTACTTGTCAAACTATCCTCGTATTTATTGTTATAGTTATGTAACATGTTGGAATAAAGAGTACAATAAACTTGAATTTCTTTTATTTAACCTATAAATTGATATTTCAGCAAAGGACCACTGCTATTTTCGTGCACATGACTGTACGGGAATTTACATATGATTCAATACGTTTTAATTCATAATCATATTACTAATGAAATAAGTTTGTATATACTATCGTAGTACAATTACGAGATTCAAGTTTGAACATTGCTAATATTCAGCACATCTTTATATTTATAAAATTGGAGTAATACTGATTCCAGAACGTAGTTGTGGCTATGAAAATACAGACTTGAACAACATATTCTTTTCATGTAACCTATACAAATCTGTCATCGACCAGTCCTAATTCAATTGACCAATGAATATTCCCCACTACAAATATTATTACCCTTCTGTGTTATAACAAGAAAACACTTTCTGATGTATCGATAAATACGCATAGAAAATGAAAATTAAAGTTTAAGACCACAATGTTGTAATATCCTCCCTTTTTCTTCTTTATTCTGTAGGTTGACCCACTTAACGGTGACCGAATTCTCGTTTCTGTACTGTTTTAAAGTCGCCTCGACAGGCCCCGGTACCCCGTGTCTTCCGACGGTATATTCCAGTTTTAGAACGTAACTACATATAAGTCAATTATCCGGTAGCATATAGGCCGATTCCCAAGGCCAATAAAAAGATACATCCTTTTTGTATTAATTTATTATTCATCAGTAAATAGAATACAATTTATTTAATTAGCTATGAAAATAAAATGTAAAAGTTAACCAATTTGATTCGTCCTTTAGTAATTGATTGCGAAATAAAATTTCGGGTTTTAAAATGTGATATTCATAGAAACGCACAAAAAATAGTTATTAAATATTTAGCGCTATGAAAAAAGACTCTATTAACAAATACAAAATACTGAACCAGTACCTATTAGTCAGTCTTCTTAGAATTATAAAAACCTTTAATGACGCGGTATAAAAATGTAATTTAAAATTGATTTAATAAGATTACGAGTATATTATTATAAGACAATTTTATGTATAGCTTGTGAATAATAACAATATTAAAGTTCCGTTTTAAACAGGTTTTATTGCTTCAAAAAAAAAATAAACTAAATGAAAGCAAAGTAATATTATATGCTATGCAAAAAGTTGCAACTAATATTCTAAAGAAATGTTCCCATAAACTTCTGCCCAATGAATCAAGAGGAATCAAGGATGAATCAAAACAGAGGACGACCCAGAAGACTTGTTGCCATTAAGCGCATTTTGGAATATAGTTTTTTTTCGGGGAGGGAAGACGTAATGATCGTCCCAAATATGCTCAAGTCTTTATGCGATGAGAATATTACATGAAATAAACGTTTGGATTGGGAACAATGAACCTTTATTGTCACTCGAAGATACGTTTGAAATAAGCGAAGATGAAAACGAGCAAAATCCGTAACAGTGGACAGTCAGGATACAATTAACTATATACACAAGATCCCTTTAATGCAATAGATTCTTTTTTTCAATCAGAATAATGTATGTAGGTTTTTCTCTTATTATTTTTATATGTATGTATGCATATGTATATACACAGTCTGTCGCAGAGAAAACTGAACTTTTTAAAATAAAAACAAAAGCTTACTATTTTGGTAAAATTCATTTATTTGTTTCAAAGTAGTCGCCTTCGACTTCAATATAACGTTTTGCACGGTCAGTTAGTTCATCTTTAGAGATGTTCTTCGAAGATCGCTGTCGACGTCTTTTTAAAGGCTTCGACGTCGGCATACTGATGTCCTTTCATCGCCGAATGTAGTTTGAAGAATAGATAGAAATCACAGGAGACTAAATTCGGTGAATACGGTGAATGGTTGATGGTTAATATGCCTGTTGTAGTTAGAAAATCAGTGATAAGCGTCGATCGATGAGATGGTGCATTATCATGTAACAAATGCCAGGTATCATTTTCACGATATTCAGGGCGCGCACGAAGAATACGCGCCAAGAAACGCGAAGATAATATACAGCAAACTGTTTGACTAGATGGTACAAACTCTTTGTACACTTTCGAAAAAAAAAATAAATCAAATTGTCTTCACTTTTGATTTCTCCATACGGCTTTTTTTCAGTCTTTCTTCGCTTGGATGCTTCCATTCAGAGCTTTGACGCTTGGTCTCTGGACCATATTGAAAACACCACGTCTCGTCGCTAGTTACAATAGAATACCTGAAGTTCTCGTCCTTTTTTGAGTCTTTAATCAAGTCTGTACAATGTTGAATTCAGTTAGCTTGTGTGGTACAAACCTTGCACAAATCTTTCTCAGTCCCAAACGCTCTGTCAAAATGCGATTAATTGAATCTTTGGAAATATTTAATTCCATTCCCACGCATCGCAATGTGTATTTCGACTCATTTCCAATAAATTCACACGCAAGTTCGGTGTTACTTTCCGTAACCACAGATTTTTTGCACCAAGATGTTCGTCGTCATTTGTGTTCGTACGACGGTCTTTAAGTCGTTTGTACCGTTCATACATACTCATACGTGATAAACACGCATCACCATATACTTATTTCATCAAATTAAACGTTTCAATAAACGATCTACCGAGTTTGGTGAAAGATATAGCTTGCCGACGCATATTATTTTAATGGATGGCGCCACTAAGAATTACTATTTGTAAAAGTTCGGTTTTCTCTACGATAAACTGTGTATATGTTCAACGATTTTACAATTACTTCATGAGTTCATAAGAAAAATGTACCCACAAAAAGTGATTATTTGATGTAGATATTGGGATGGGCCATATTTCTTCTAGGATAAAGCTGGCAGTGCAGTTGTGATTAACGGTGATCATTATCGTAACATAATAAGGGAATTTCTGTGGCATGTGGATATATATATATATATATATATATATATATATATATATATATATATAGCGATATATCGTTCCAGCAAGACGGAGAAATCTATCACATAACACAAGAAAAAATGCAGTTGTTGCAAGAGAGATTTCCAAACCTTGTTATTTCACGCAATGGCTACCAGAACAGACCACCGAGATCGTGTTATTTAAAGAAATGCGATTTTTGACTGAGGTTGGAGTAATTCGCACGCGTATTCCAACCATCCAACAACTAATGACATTAGAAATAAATTTTGACTTTGATCATTGGTAAAATATGCGTAAATGCTGTCCAAAATATCACTAAAAGAGAAAGAGTATGTCGACAAAATTTTGACTGTCATTTGTCGGATGTTCTGTTTGATACTCAATTGCAGTTAATGCAGACTAAGTTCTAATAAAAAAATAGTATAATTTTTTGTAAAAAATATGTTTTTTATTAAAGAATTAAATGCTGTCCTTATTAGGTAACTCTTTATATGTTTGTTAAGCATAAATTCTGTGTTAAAAAGAACATTCAGATCATGTACAGACACATTTCTTTCCATTACAATTCCGTTTATATAATAATAGTAATAATAATGACCTTTATTTCCAACAGGCTAGTAGCCCAATAACAGGAAAATGCAAAATTACAAAACTGAGTTTGGACATGTGTGCAATAGATATAATAAAAATAAATGCTAAATCAAAGTAATGTATAAAAGTAAAGCAACTGAAACAAAAATCATTACAAATACATATATAGTATGCATGCTAGGCAAACGAGTCAACAAATTCATTGCCACATCTGCTCAAAACG
Source organism: Dermolepida albohirtum (assembly GCA_031893035.1). Classification (NCBI taxonomy): domain Eukaryota; kingdom Metazoa; phylum Arthropoda; class Insecta; order Coleoptera; family Scarabaeidae; genus Dermolepida; species Dermolepida albohirtum. The sequence goes on along the minus strand of JAVIWB010004151.1, from coordinate 259,121 downwards.
TAGATCGGCGTCCTCCTTAAGGCATTAGTCCGCGCCCTTGGCGTCACAAAGGACACATTACACCTGGAGTTCAGACGGGGCACTAAAAAACACAAAAGGTGCAGTAGTGAAGGACAGTCAACGCTGTTACCGAGTAAGCCACTCAAAATCCTACCACAAACTTCCGTCCTCCTGACATGCAACGAGGACATATTATGCTCAATAAACATTTCCCCCTGCGTCACACCCCCTCCTCGGGTAAGCACCACTAATCTTGAAGGTAAGGAATTTGAGAAACTTCCGATGAACACGTTCCAACTTCAAGCACTCACAAGCATATATCGGAGACCAGGCCAGTGACACATACTCCAGTTCGCTCATAACATAAGCGTAGTATATAGTCTTCAGTACAACTGGGTCACAGAAATACTTGTAGATGCGGAATACAAACCCCAGCGATTTGCAGGCCTCCGAGCACACACTAGTGATTTGCAGTCGAAAGGTGAGACAAGAGTCAAAAATCACTCCAAGATCCCTAAACTCTCTCACGTTCCCCAAACTAACATCCCCAATGTGGTACACAGATTCGAAATGCAAAGTAGATCGTGAGAAGGTCAAGGTATAGCATTTGTCAATGTTTAATCTTAATCCAAACCGTCTGCACCACTCCTGCAGGAAGTCCAAATTTCGCTGCAGGCCACCAACATCCTCAGGGGAACGAATTTCAGAAAAAATCTTTATGGAATAAGTAAAATAAATAATCCCATTTTCACTAGAATAAGATATTATTTAACATTTTCTGAGTGCTAAGACCGATGACTTACCTATTTTTATAACACCACAGGACAACCAAGTCTTTCTGCAATAACTCACAATCTCTGACACAATTGATGAAGACGTGATTATTCCATAATTTGTATAAATTAAAATTCTTCGAGTACTTTTTTATTTTTACGTATTGTAATTATACAGCTTACAAATCTGTTAACTTAATGTGTTTTGAATGCTAAATACTAATATTGGTTTTTAATCGAGTGATTCAAGTATTTTATTACGTTAATTATAAATTATATAAGCAATTTATCTTTACATATACGGTTTGTGCTTTATGATGGAAAACAAATGGTTTTATAATTGCATACATATTCAAATTAAATTATCTCATTAATTTTGTGTATATAAAATTGAAAATAAAATTATTCGAATGTAAGACATTTCTATAAAAATATGACTACAACGCACGATATAAGAGGAAAACTAGAAAAGTTTTCCATCTAACAATGAAACAAAACCCCTTCGATTTTTTCGATAATCTTAAATTTCAGCATAATTTCTCATAACTTCCACGGTTATTAGACTTGTCATTTGTCCTGGCGCATGCCAGAATCCGCTAAACGAAGTACGTGTTATGACTGCAGAAACGAATGCTTCCGCAATAGCGCACGGCTCAGTTACTATCAATACAAAGGGTACTATTATTTAATTTTTTCAAAGTAATTTCCTCTACACTCAATACACCTCTCCATCCTCCGAAACCAATCTTTAAACCAGTTCTGCCAAGTTTCACTAGGGAGTAAAGCACACTCGTTGTCCCAAGCCTGCAGAAGGTCCTCATCACTGGAAAACCGCCTCCCTTTTAGCTTCATTTTCACATGCGGGAACAGTGCAAAGTCGCAGGGAGAAAAATCTGGACTATAAGGAGGGTGATCGAGAAGTTTCAATCCTGTCGTGGTCAAATATTCGGTGCAGGCTTTGGCGGGGTGAGCTGGAGCATTATCGTGGAGGAACCAGGTGTCAATTCTTGACTTTGGGCGCAGGTTCTTCATAGAACCAATGACTTTAGGCAGGCACTGTTCAGTATATCACTTAGCTGTGTCTTCTGCGTGTCCAAAACGACACGTTCCACAATTCCACAAGATTTGAAAAATACAGCTATCATTTTCTTCTTTACAGATCGGAATTTTCTGACAACTACGGGAGTGTCCTCATCGTCAAAGACCCAAACTTTGTTTTGAGCTTTGGTCGAGACATCGTAATAGTACAGCCAAGTCTCGTCACCTGTCACGATGTTGTGTACATACCGAGATTGTCCCTTATTAAACTTTTTTTAGCATCTCCCGGCACTAAGTCACACGTCGTGTCATCTGCTCTTCAGTTAGTCGATGCGGTACCCAGAGAGAACAAAGTTTCTTCACGTGCAAATGATCATGCAGAATCGAACGAATTGCTGGTACAATTAGGCCTGAAGGATCCTCTATCTGTTTGTTGGTAAGTCACTCGCCCCTGTCCTCGCCAACCATTTTCCTCACAGTAAAAACGTTTTCCTCTGTAACTGACGTTCGTGGCCTTCCCGGCCTCCTCCACAGTTAAATCTCCCCTTTAGAATTCGCTATACCACCTGAATATCGTTGTTCGATGTGGACAAATATCACCTAGTGCAAGAGTAATTTCTTCGGCACAATCCAACAATGGACTTTGCCATGGTTCCAGGTCACTATTTTTTCAAATCCATCAATTATTCTTTTCTCTATCATTCCTTGTATTAGGTGATAAGTTTTATAGAATCTAAGCAAAATGATTGAAGTTGTTTTTTTTAATTTGACCTTGAAAATAATATTTTTTTTAATTAAATTTAAACATAAAAACCTAACTGCGCCTTAGAAAAAATAGATTTGCTTCATAATATGAGACAAAGAGTGTACTTTTGTTATAACAAAAAAATTTCGTAACCTTAATTCCATGAATACTTACGAAGACATTTAATAATATAACTTTTCTTTCACGTGAGCAACAAATTATTCGTTAAAAATGTATTTGACCAAGGCGTATTTACATAATTAATATTTGGAACTGATTGTACTAAAATTATATGTGGTCGAGATCAAAGCTGCCAAACTATAAAAGAAACTACACGTGCACATCTCAAGAGTTCTTTTCAGATAGAATACAAAAGTGTTTTTTGATCATAATTTGTTGCTTTTAGAACTGTTCTTTAGTAGCGTACGATAAAAAAAGGTAAGTAGGCAATTGACGTCAATGTTGTCTTGTTTGTTTTTGCTAGTGGCTCTATAATTTATTTTCGAGGTAATCAAATTTTAAATTCCATATTTAAAATAATAAAGCCAAATACACATCAGTGTGTGTTTCGCTTTCGACGGTGTAACGGCAAAATCCGTACGCAAGAAAAGTCCGTCGAAAACCAAACACATACGAGGGAGCGTTTTTATATTCGCAGAATGAGCGGGTTGTAGAGGGGTGAGTAGGCGCATTGGGGGCGTGGCCTGTGCAGCGACTCATGATTAGTATAAATACGAAGTTTCATTGTTATTAGATAGTTAGTCTTTGAGCTATCGTCAACCAAGTAACATAATCAGGAGTGAAAAGTGAAATATGGAAAAAATCGAATATCGTGCCGTTATAAAGTTCTTTACCAGGCAAGGAAAATCAGTCGCGACCATAATGAATGAGATGTCATTGGTTTACGGCGACTCTTGTCCAGGAAAAACCATGGTGTACAAGGGGCATAGTTTATTTAAACAAGAAAGGGAATCCCTTGAAGACGACCCGAGGCCGGGCAGGAGCATTGAGGTGACCACGCCAGCACTTATCCAAAAAGTTGAACAAATTGTACTCGAAGATGCTCGACTAAAGAAGAAAGAACTCGCAGAAATGGTTGGAGTATCCGATACAACAATTTTTAAAATCCTGCACGATCATCTCGGCATGTCTAAGGTCAGCGCAAGATGGGTGCCGAGAATGCTCACGCCGCCGCAAAAACAACAGCGCGTAGAGTGTTCGCGTGCATTTTTGGAGCTCTGTAATGAAGACAAGGATGGTGTACTGAGTGGAATTGTTACTGGAGACGAAACTTGCGTTCATCATTATGAACCAAACGATGAACCAAAAATGAGTCCAAACAAGACTCCATGCAGTGGCATAAAAAGGGCACAGCACCTCCCAAGAAATTTAAAGTGTCACAATCAGCTGGGAAACTCATGGCAACGGTATTTTGGGACTCGGAAGGAATATTGTTGATTGATTATAAAGATAAAGGTGTTTCTATAACCGGAGAATATTACGCTTCAATATTAGAGCGACCAAAAGAAGCCATTAAAGAGAAAAGACGGGGAAAATTGACAAAAGGTGTTCTTTCTGCTTTTACACGACAACGCGCCCGTCCACACGAGCCGCGTTGCGTTAGCAATGAAAAAAGAGCTGCGGGGTAAAAAATTTACTGCCGATGATGAAGTCAAGGAGGCAGTTTCGGCGTATTTTGCAGATAAAGAGAAATCATTTTTTATGAGGGTATAAATAACTTAATTGAAAGATGTTGTCCCCCATTCCGCGAATATAAAAACGCTCCCTCGTATTTAAAGTGCAACTTGTGATGTATCTACATAAATTGAGTAAAATAAAAAAATTTTAAGGAGTGATACTATACTTACGTCCACCGGAAAATTGTGAGTTTGAAATTGTGTATAGAAAAATACTGCTAATATTTGCAAGTATTTGTAAATAGTGTGTATACACAGTTCTCAAGAAACTCGTCTAACCTCATTGTCCTTTGTTTATTGATATTTGCGAAAAAAAGAGTTTACGCGGAATTTCTTGAAACCATGCAGTTAATACGTTTATTTATCTCTTTAAGAACTGATTTAGTATTTGAGAAAACAATACGTGACCATTAATGTTTGCAGACCTGTAAAATGTTTTGTCTTGGATATATACTTATTAATATTTACTTAACAATTAACATAAAACAATAGGATTTTCTATACTTCTAAGAAAATCACTAAAAATACATGTCTGTAGCTAAGGATGATTAATACATTTGCAATGAGTACCACTATTTAATGCCTTCACTAATCGCAAAGGCATGTATGTATGTAGTAAAACTCGTACACATGGTCGTATATACAATTGCGAAGAAATATATGCGTATAACAGTGACGATTAAATAAACTAAATCTCTCAATCACTAAATTGTCAAGTAAAGTTGAAATCAGGAATGTTTTCCAATCCCGTGATCGGTGTCGTATGAAATAAGATATCGACAGGAAATGAGGATGTCAAATTAAATACTATATATTGCAGCAATGTTTGGAGTTACGATTAATATAACTTGAGAAATTTGCAAATATAGGTTACGTTAAATGTCAGCAATATTGATAAAATAAGTACACGTTTTTATTAACATTTAGGAAGCACCTACGGCTGAAAACTCCTTGGTCTGACACATAGATGGCGTTACTGTTATTAAATCCATATGTTTTTTAGATAGTACTAACCTTCAAACGAAACGTGTCAAAATTTGACAGCAATCCGACCATTAGTTACTGAGATATTGCGTTAAGAGTGAAGCTACTTTTGTTATTTAAAAAAATGGAAAAAAAAGAATTTCGTGTGTTGATAAAGTACTGCTTTTTGAAGGGAAAAAATACCGTCGAAGCAAAAGCATGGCTTGATGAGGAGTTTCCGGACTCTGCGCCAGGAAAATCAACCATAATTGATTGGTATGCTAAGTTTAAACGTGGTGAAATGAGCACCGAAGACGGCGAACGCAGTGGACGACCAAAAGAGGCTGTCACCGACGAAAACATCAAAAAAGTTCGCAAAATAATTTTAAATGACCGTAAAGTAAAGTTGATCGAGATAGCTGACATCCTAAAGATATCAAAGGAACGTGTTGGATACATCGTGCATGAATATTTGGGCATGCGGAAGCTCTGGGCAAAATGGGTGCCGCGCGAGCTCACATTCGATCAAAAACAACGAGTTGATGATTCTGAGCTGTGTTTGAAGCTGCTAAATCTGGAAAAGTTATGGAGTCAGTTTTTTGGGATGCGCATGGAATAATTTTCATAGATTATCTTAAAAAGGACCAGTCCATCAACAGCGGCCCCATATGAAGAAGAAGAAATTGCTGTTTCACCAAAACAATGCACCGTGTCACAAATCAATGAAAACAGTGGCCAAATTAAGTGAATTGGGTTTCGAATTACTTCCCCATCCACCGTACTCTCCAGATGTGACCCCCAGCGACTATTTCCTGTTTGCAGACCTCAAGAGAATGCTCGCCGGGAAGAAATTTAGCAGGGATGAGGAGGTGATCGCCGAAACTGAGGCCTATTTCGAGGCTAAAGACAATTCATACTACAAAAATGGTATCGAAAAGTTGGAAGAACGCTATAATCGGTGTATCGCCCTCGAAGGCAACTATGTTGAATAATAAAATCGAATTTTGCCAAAAAACTGTGTTTTACTATGGTAGACCGGGGACTTTTCAGTTCGACTGTTATATATTGGAAAAGAGAGTTCATTAATAAATCATTTATTTTCAAGCAAGGTATACATATATTAGGTATCCTAATGATATTTATCAAAAACACCTTAGAAAATGGAAAAATCACATCGGAAAAAAGAAATAAAAATGTATGGAGAGATGTATGTCTTATCAAATATTATTGAAATGATTATTAAATATCTCACAAGAAGTAGTTCGTTTATTAAATGAAGAAGTAAATAACATTTTAAATTTTAAAATAATAAAACTAGATCAAAATAAATAGTCTAATATAGTTTATTCACTTCATCGGTATCAGATTCTGAACCAGTATTTACGAAAAAAGAAATTCGTCTTCGTCAAAGTTCTTTCTTCTCTTTCATACCACTTCTCTATTAATGCATCACTATGTCGAACACATTGCTTCCAAAAATCAGATGTGCAGATATTTAAAAATTGCTGCCACATTTTTTATTGTAGTGCGTTTTTCACGTGCCTGAACAAGTTCGATAACAATGAATTCGCAATAGTATGGTGGAATTCGGAGTACTTTGTGGCCAGCTTTTCTTATCAATTAATCTCATGGACTTTTGCATTTTATGCCGCTTTGCTATTTCAAGCAGTTCACATCAACGTATGTAGGTTCATGGTCGATATTATTATTATTCAATCAAAATTTTTTTAAGAAATATAAAAAAAATCAAAAATAAAAAGGAATTGATACATATTAATACTGCAAACTAAGCGATATACACTGAAACATAACAAAACAATAAAAATCATTAACGCGTTTTAAATTGCAAATTAAAGGTGTTGCATCAAATGTCACACCTAGATCATTAAACATTACTTTACATTTATCTTTATTGAACAAGAAATTATTATTGAAACTCCAACCTTCAGGGCATGTTAAATAGTTTTATAAAACTGCACAATTTCCAGCATTCTCAATACGACGAAAAATCTTCAAATCGTCCGCATATAGTAGACCATGTAACGTTACACAACCTGCACTAGCATTAAAGAAGATAAGGAAGGGTAGTGTGTCCAACACATATCCTTAAGATACTCCTGACTGTGATAAATATGGGCAAAATGTGAAACTATTACATTGTACATAGCTCGTACGTCATGACAAATAAGATCCAAGGACTTGTATTAAATCATTAGAAGCTCCAAAGCCGTTTAGTTTTTTGTGAAAAAATATTATTTTACGCAGTATCAAATGGCTTGTAGAAATCAATATAAATTTTATCAACTTGACATTGCTTATTTAAAGCATCAGAAATAAAATGTAAAAATGAAAACAAATTGGTGGTAGTCGATATCTCTTTTATGAAGCCGTGCTGATAGATAGAAAGCTGACTTACAACGTAATTATAAATCGGTTTAGCAAACATTACTTAATAAATCTTGGCAAAGTTGCATGTGAGAGGTACAGGTCTGAAGTTCTCTTTAGAATACAAACACATAAAGTAGTAATTTAGCTCAAAATGCTATGATATATTAATTTATCTCACGATAGATAGTGCCAAAATGTTATAATATCGTTGTTAACGTACGAGGGTGGTCCCAGAAGTACCCGACCCAACAAAGAAAACACAACAATTTAGGAAAGAAATATATTTATTTTTCAACATAATCTCCTTTCAGCTCTATACACTTTTCCCAGCGATATTCAATAAGTTCGATACCTTTTTTATAATAAGGCCTGTCTTGCTCCTCATAATAGCCATTAAGTGCTGACATCACTTCTTCATCGTTGGAAAATTTTGACCGCTGATCCATTTTTTCAAGTTTGGGAACAGAAATTAATCCAAGGGGGCTAAATCTGGCGAATAGGGTACATGAGGTAGCAATTCAAACTTTAATCCATTAATTTTGGCAATTGCAATAACAGATTTGTGAGTTGGTGCATTGTCTTGGTGAAACAACACTTTCTTCTTAGCCAAATGCGACAGTTTTTGCTTAATTTCTTTGCTCAAACGTTGCAATAAGTTTGTATGATACTCGCCAATGAAAATTATTCCACGCGCATCCCAAAAAACCGATGCCATGACCTTGCCTGCAGATGAAACGGTCTACGTCTATTTGGAGCCGGTTCTCCCTTTTGAGTCCATTGTTTTGATTGTTCTTTTGTCTCGCGTGTGAAGTTGTTTCAAGGAGATGAGGATGTTTCATCTAGGGTTATGAAACGGCGCAAAAATTCTGCTTTGTTGCTGTGAAGCATCGCTAAACACTCAATTGAAACATCCTCTCGACACTGTTTTTGCTCGAGTGTTAGCAAACGCGGCACCCATCTTGCACACAGCTTTCTCATGTCCAAATTTTCAGATAATATGCGATATCCGCACTTTTTGAAATGCTTACTATGTCTGCTAGCTCGCGCACTTTCAGTCGGCGATCATCCAGTACCGCTTTGTGGATTTTCTTCACCATTTCTGGAGTCGTTACCTCATTTGGTCGACCACTGCGATGCTCGTCTTGGCAGCTCATACGGCCTCGTTTAAACTCTGCTACCCAATATTTCACTGTTGTAAGCGAAGGAACAGATTCACCCAGAGTAGCATCCAGTTCAGTTTTATATCGGTTGGGCTGAGGCCTTTCAAATAAAAGTATTGTATCACGTAAGGATGACCAATTTTCTCCATTTTTACAAATTCACTGAAAACATTCACTATTTATGGTAAACAACGTAGCGTCTTCAAACTTGATACATCTGCTTTATAGATTGTGTACTTTCTAATACAGTGACATTTTTCAAACAACTACCGCTATCTCTAGGTCAGGCCGGGTACTTATGCGACCACCCTCGTATATAATAATATGTATGTGATAGAAATATATCAAAACTTCACGAATAAAAACTGTATAGAAGTTAATAAATAGGCGAATGTTACATTGTGATACAGATCTATTTGTTTAAAGGCGCAGTCAGGTTCTGATTCACAATAAAAATAATTAATTATGACCTTCAGTTTTAGATGCCAGCTTTATTATTTATCGAAGAATTGGTTTAAATTAATTTTACGTTAGTTCTTTGTTTTTTTAAATATGGAATTTCAAATTAGATTACCTCAAAAATAAATTATAGAGCTAGCACAATCAAACAAAACAACATTGACGTCAATTGCCTACTTACTTTTTTTATCATACGCTATTAGAGAACAGAAATGTAAATCTAAAAGCAAGTAATTATGATCGAAAACACTTTTATATTAGATCTGAAAAGAAATCTTGAGATATACCATATATGCATTATTTTTTTCATAGTTTAGCAGCTTTGACCTCGACCACATATAATTTTAATACAATATAATATTTGTAAGTTTTAAATATTAATTATGTAAACACGCCTTGGTGAATTACTTTTTTAAGGAATAATTTGTGGCTCACGTGAAAGAAAAGTTGTATTATTAAATGCGTTCATAAGTATTGATGGAACTAAGTTTTTTTGTTACAACAAAAAGTACTCTCTTTGTCTCATATTATGAATCTATTTGTTTTAAGGCGCAGTCAGGTTTTTATATTTAAATTTTATATTATTAAATACGTTCATAAATATTGATGGAACTAAAGTTACGAAATTTCTCTATTATAACAAAAATTATTCCCTTTGTCTCATATTATGAAGCAAATCTATTTGATTTAAAGCGCAGTCAGGTTTTGATGTTTACAATTTTATGTAAATGTAAACGAATTTACCGAATTTGTTTAAATTTTATAAATAAATTTATTATCTTCAGGGTGAAATTGAAAAAAAAACGACTTTCTCCAAAACAACTTTAAAATCATTTTGCTTGGATTCCATAAAACCAATTACCTAATAAAGGGAATGATAAATAAAAGAATAATTCAATGAATTTGAAAAAGTAGTAACCTAAGAGAACTTGAGATGGAGAACATGGTTTCACGAAACAATACATTGCGAAAAACAGTTTCGCATTGTTCAATCTTGTATTTTGAAATTATATTCATAGGAATCTTAAGCAGTTCCATTAAGTCAGCAGCTGTTTACAGATATCGAGATTCAAACACAAATAGAGCGAATTACCGAAAATTGATTGTTTAGAAGACCTGAGTATACACAGTCTGTCGCAGAGAAAACTGAACTTTTTTAAAATAGTAACTCTTAGTGGCGCCATCTATTAAAAAAAGTACGCGTCGGTAGGATAGACCTTTCACCAATGTTATGTCAAAATATCATGACATTTTCGTTATTAGTAGCAGAGAAATTGCGCGTAAAGAAACAGTGTGTATTTCGCAGTGGGCGAAAAATGAATTTTGAACAAAGAGCAAATATTAAGTTCTGTTTTAAACTCGGTAAATCGTTTACTCAAACGTTTAATTTGATTAAGCAAGTGTATGGTGATGCGTGTTTATCATGTACGAGTGTGTATGAGTGGCACAAGCGATTTAAAGACAGTCATACGGACATAAATGACGACTAACATCCTGGAGCAAAAAATCTGTGGTTATGGAAAGTAACATCGAACTTGTGCGTGAATTTATCAGAAATAAGCCGAAATCCTCATTGCGGTACGTGGGAGTGGACTTAAATATTTCCAAAGATTCAATTAGTCACATTTTGACACAGCATTTGGAACTGAGAAAGATTTGTGCAAGGTTTGTACCACACAAGCTAACTTAATTCAACATTATACAGACTTGATTAAAGACTCAAAAGAGGACGAAAACTTTAGGTATTCTATTGTAACTGGCGATGAGACGTGGTGTTTTCAATATGATCCAGAGACCAGGCGTCAAAGCTCTGAATGGTAGCATCCAATCGAAGAAAGACCGAAAAAACCCGCTTGGGGAAGTCAATAGTGAGGACAATATTGATTTGTTTATATGATTCGAAAGGAATAGTGCACAAAGAGTTTGTATCAACTAGTCAAACAGTCAATACTGTATATTGTCTTGGTGTTATGAAGCGTCTTTTGGCGCATATTCCTCGTGTGTACCCTCAATATTGTGAAAATAGTAGCTGGGGTTTTTTGCATGATAATGCACCTCCCATCTCATCGCTCAACGCGGATCACTGATTTTCTAACTACAAAGGGCATTTTAACCATTAACCATTCACCGTATTCCCCGGATTTGGCTCCCTGCGATTTCTATCTATTCTCCAAATTACATTTGTCGATGAAAGAACAGCGTTAGCCAACATCGAAACCATTAAGAAGACGTCGACAGCGATCTTGAAGGACATCTCGAAAGATGAACTTAAAAATTCATTCGACAGGTTAATTGACCGTGCCAAACATTATATTGAAGCCGAAGGCGACTACTTTGAATAAAATAAATGAATTTTACCAAAATAGTAACCTTTCGTTTTTATTTTTAAAAAATTCGGTTTTCCCTGCGACAGACTGTGTAATACATCGCATGAAAGACTCGGGAAATGTAACAGATAATATGGATACCCGTACAACCGATAAATTACTTGCAGTTTTAAATAGGATTCTTGATTTTAAAACTATAGTGCGTATAGAACAGTGTTTAAGTGAAAACAAAGAGTATAAAAGTGACAAGGACTTTTATAAATTTGCGAAAATTACTTCATTATGCAGTACGCTCATCTTCCAAACACACAAACATATTTTCACCCTGTCGTAGGTGTTTGATTGAATCAGTGTAATTAGTGTAAGGTGTACTATACTGATGATAAATACTACACGTCACACATTAACACGTAAAAAACAAAAAGATACCTAATTACATACAATATTTATTTCTAATCGGACTTACTTAGCTTTCCCGACGAGATTGTTCACTACTGTAAACCTGAACGTTTGTTCAATATTAGTAGTGAATGTTGTAAGAAGAGAATAATTTGAAAACTAATTAATTATGACCTTCGATTTTAGATACAAGCATCGATATTTATAGAATTGGTTTAAATTAATTTTGCCTTTATTCTTTGTTTTTTTAAATCTGGAATTTAAAATTTGATTACCTCGAAAGTAAATTATAAAGCCACTAGCAAAAACAAACAAAAGAACGTTGACGTCAGTTCCCTACTTACTTTTTTTATCATACGCTATTAAAGAACAGAAATCTAAACCTAAAAGCAAGTAATTATGATCAAAAAACACTTTTGTACTCGATCTGAAAAGAAATCTTGAGATGTAACGTACAAGCATTGTTTCTTTCATAGTTTGGCAGCTTTGACCTCGACCACATATAATTTTAATATAATATTTGTAAGTTTCAAATATGAATTATGTGAACACGCCTTGGCGAATTACTTCTTTTAGGGAATACAGGAACGCGATGGAAAGATTGTTTAAAATATAATCAGTGATTTTTATATTTTTTTTTAATGCTGATTATGAAAAAAATAATAAAAAAATTCCATCAGATACAGTTTAGTTAACAAATTTTGAAATTATTGACAACTAGGCATTTTAGGGAAGTAAGCATTACAGTGTTTAATCTTAATAATTAAAATTAGGCTTGGATTGGCCGTGGGAAATATTAATTTGGTAGGGTGGCAACACTGAGTAGCTGTCAAACTTTTGTTTGATTCCCGGCGATTCTACAGCAGAAGAAGCACAAAACGAAGTTTTAATGGGAAGCGAAAAGGATACTACAAGGATTACACAGGCCAACACACATTTTGGTGCCTGCGATTTTTTAACTGTTCCTGGGTAATTTTTGGATGCAGAATGTAAAAAAGTTCTCAGATTTGGTCTATCAGATCTAGTTTTTGATATTTTTTTTAAAAATTGTGTATGTATATATTTTACGTTATAACTGTTATAATATATAATATTACTATTGACAGTTAAAAAAACAAAGACCCATGGATTTAAGTATTTATTGCAAAAACTTTATTTACATAATTACATTAGTCACTAATCACATAAAAATTTTCTTTTATACGACTTTCTAGAATGGAGTTTACTAGGGCAGTCTCGCTGAAGGCTCCAGCAGTAGTCCGCCATCATGTGGCTATCCCATCGTCCTTGATAACGATCTTCCATAGTTTTAATATCCTGATGGAATCTTTCCCCCTGTTCTTCACTACAATCACCTAAGTTTTCTGGAAAACGATCTAGGTGGCTGTGGAGGTAGTGAACTTTTATACTCATGTTACAGCCGAGAATATTAAAATTTGAAAGCATAATTTCCACTAATTCTACGTAATTCTCTGCTTTATGATTGCCAAGAAAATTTTGTACTACTTGAACAAATGAACACCAAGCGTTAGATTCAGTCTCGTTCATTGATGTGGTGAATTGTGGATCTTTAACAAGTTGCCTTATTTGAAGACCATCAAATATACCAGCTTTTAGTTTTTCCGTGCTAATGCCAGGAAATTTACTTGATAAATACCCAAAACAATTTCCATCTCGATTTAAAGCCTTCACAAATTGTTTCATTAAGCCTAGCTTGATATGCAAGGGCGAAAGTAAAATTTTTTCTCTTGCAACCAAAGGTTCGTTGATCACGTTTTGTTTTCCTTGAATCATGACATCTCTTGAAAGCCATTTTTTTTAACCCAGTGCTCATTTTTATCTCTGCTGTCCCAAAGGCACAAAAAACAAGGACATTTTGTATAATAATTTGTATATCTCTTTATTTGTTGTCGTTTATCAGAAAAAAATATCAATTAACCTGTAACCTGTATCTCAAAAACTAGAGCTGATAGAAAAAATCTGGTGGCATTTTTGGAATCAGCACATTAAAAACATCTAAAATCAGATGTTAGATTTCCGGCACCAAATTTTTTTTTTTCATTTTGTTACCCGGTGTTATTAAACAAGAATAGTTTTTCTAATTTTGTGTTATTTTTGCGAAAAATGATTTAATAAAATGTAAAATAAAATATGCATTCCATAATTTTTTGTATTAGGTTTACTATTTCTAAAATACATGTTTTTTGTGAGGAAGCCCTGCGTGATAGAAACGGTTTTCGTTTTTGAGCACAACGCTGAAAAACGCACAAAAAAGTGATTAAAGTTAAAGCAATTTTTAGAAAGTATTTTTTTTGCGGGCCTGCATAATTTGTTGTGCATGTGAAGTATTGATGGAATTAAAGTTACAAAATTTTTCCATTATTATTATGAAGCAAATCTATTTGTTTTTAGGCGCAGTCAGGTTTTGATGTTTACAATTATATGTAAATGTAAACGAATCTAACGAATTTGTTTAAATTTTATAAATAAATTTATTATTTTCAAGGTGAACTTAATCACTGGAGGTTGATATATAATCCCTTGTCACATTAATTTTCGAATTCTGTATACGTATTTCGACAACTAAGTTGTCATCATCAGCAGATAATTAAAAAGTGTCGCACCTGGTAAACTACGGCGAAAAACACCCGTACGAAAACAAACTCCGTACGCGATCTGTACCGTTGAGAACCAAAATGTACGCTGCACAACCTTCAGTGGTTAAGTGAATCAACCACAGGCTGCATTAATATTACCTTTCAAGATGAAATTTAAAAAATACGACTTTTCCAAAACAACTTTAATCATTTTATTATATTATTTTAGATAAAAGAACAATTTAACGAAATTGAAAAAATAGTAACAAGAGAATTTGAGATGGAGAACATGGATTGAAAGAATAATACATTGCCAGAAACAGTTTCACGTCGTTAAGCCTTGTATTTCGAAATTAAATTCATAAGAAACTTAAACAATTCCATTAGGTCAGCAGCTGTATACAAACATCGAAATTCAAGAACAAATAAAGTAAATTTCCGAAAACTACTCGATTACGAGGGTGGTCCCATAAGTACCCGACCTGACTTAGAGATGGCGGTAGTTGTTTGAAAACTATCACTGTATTAGAAAGTACACAATCTATAAAGCATATGTTTCAAGTTTGAAGACGCCATGTTTTCAGTGCTGAACTGGATTCTACTCTGGGTGAGTCTGCTGATTCGTTTACAACAGTGAAATATTGGATAGCAGAGTTTAAACGACATCGACTGAAAGTGCGCGAGCTAGCAGACATAATAGGCATTTCAAAAAGTGCGGTACATCCCATATTATCTGAAAATTTGGACATTAGGAAGCTGTGTGCAAGATGGTGTTTGCTCACACTCGAGTAAAAACAGTGTCGTGAAGAACTTTCAATTGGGTGTTTAGTGAAGTTTCACTGCAACAAAGCAGAATGTTTGCGCCGTTTTATAACCATTGATGAAACATGGGTCCATCACTTCACACCCGAGACAAAAGACCAATCAGAACAATGGACTCAAAAGGGAGAATCGGCTCCAAAGAAAGCGAAGACCGTTTCATCTGCAAGCAAGGTCATGGCATCGAGCAAAAATAGTATTGCGAAGATGTTTCAATTGAGTGTTTAACGAAGTGTCACAGCAATAAAGCAGAATTTTTGCGCAGTTTCATAACCACGGATGAAACATGGGTTCATCACTTTACATCCGAGGGAGAAGCGGCTCCAAAGAAGGCGAAGACCGTTTCATCTGCAGGCGAGGTCATGGCATCGGTTTTTTGTGCGTGGAATAATTTTCATTGACTATCTTGAAAAAGGAAAAACTATCAACGGCGAGTATAATGCGAACTTATTGCATAACGTTTGAGGGAAGAAATCAAGAAAAAACGGCCGCATTTGACTAAGAAGAAAGTGTCGTTTCATCAAGAGAATGCACCAGCTCACAAATCCGTTACAGCAATGGTCAAAAGCTAAAAGGTTGACGTCAGATTTAGCCCCCTCGGATATTCCCAAACTTGAAAAAATGGCTCAGTGGTCAAACATTTTCCAACAATGAAGAAGTGACGTCGGCAGTTAATGGCTATTTTTTAGAGCAAGACAGTTTTAACATTCTTTAATTGGCATAAAGCCTTGATGTAAGTTTCTGTCTATTATACACTGGAAACATAGTCTCCGATCTGTAAGATAGAAGCGTTCTTGCTTTGTCGGTCAATACATTTATGTATTGGTCGAGAGAGGGAGATATGATATTATTCATTATTTTCTGTATCGAAAGATATGATAATACACTCAGAAAGAATCGTTCATTAATAACACAAATCAACCTGACGATCCGTGATATCGGTGAAACATATGTAGTTGATAGGGTGTTATTAATAATAGAATGATTCTTTTTAACATTCTTTAATTGGCATAAAGCCTTGATGTAAGTTTCTGTCTATTATACACTGGAAACATAGTCTCCGATCTGTAAGATAGAAGCGTTCTTGCTTTGTCGGTCAATACATTTATGTATTGGTCGAGAGAGGGAGATATGATATTATTCATTATTTTCTGTATCGAAAGATATGATAATACACTCAGAAAGAATCGTTCATTAATAACACAAATCAACCTGACGATTCGTGAATTCGATGAAACATATGTAGTTGATAGGGTGTTATTAATAATAGAATGATTCTTTTTAACATTCTTTAATTGGCATAAAGCCTTGATGTAAGTTTCTGTCTATTATACACTGGAAACATATTCTCCGATCTGTAAGATAGAAGCGTTCTTGCTTTGTCGGTCAATACATTTATGTATTGGTCGAGAGAGGGAGATATGATATTATTCATTATTTTCTGTATCGAAAGATATGATAATACACTCAGAAAGAATCGTTCATTAATAACACAAATCAACCTGACGATCCGTGATATCGGTGAAACATATGTAGTTGATAGGGTGTTATTAATAATAGAATGATTCTTTTTAACATTCTTTAATTGGCATAAAGCCTTGATGTAAGTTTCTGTCTATTATACACTGGAAACATAGTCTCCGATCTGTAAGATAGAAGCGTTCTTGCTTTGTCGGTCAATACATTTATGTATTGGTCGAGAGAGGGAGATATGATATTATTCATTATTTTCTGTATCGAAAGATATGATAATACACTCAGAAAGAATCGTTCATTAATAACACAAATCAACCTGACGATCCGTGATATCGGTGAAACATATGTAGTTGATAGGGTGTTATTAATAATAGAATGATTCTTTTTAACATTCTTTAATTGGCATAAAGCCTTGATGTAAGTTTCTGTCTATTATACACTGGAAACATAGTCTCCGATCTGTAAGATAGAAGCGTTCTTGCTTTGTCGGTCAATACATTTATGTATTGGTCGAGAGAGGGAGATATGATATTATTCATTATTTTCTGTATCGAAAGATATGATAATACACTCAGAAAGAATCGTTCATTAATAACACAAATCAACCTGACGATCCGTGATATCGGTGAAACATATGTAGTTGATAGGGTGTTATTAATAATAGAATGATTCTTTTTAACATTCTTTAATTGGCATAAAGCCTTGATGTAAGTTTCTGTCTATTATACACTGGAAACATAGTCTCCGATCTGTAAGATAGAAGCGTTCTTGCTTTGTCGGTCAATACATTTATGTATTGGTCGAGAGAGGGAGATATGATATTATTCATTATTTTCTGTATCGAAAGATATGATAATACACTCAGAAAGAATCGTTCATTAATAACACAAATCAACCTGACGATTCGTGAATTCGATGAAACATATGTAGTTGATAGGGTGTTATTAATAATAGAATGATTCTTTTTAACATTCTTTAATTGGCATAAAGCCTTGATGTAAGTTTCTGTCTATTATACACTGGAAACATAGTCTCCGATCTGTAAGATAGAAGCGTTCTTGCTTTGTCGGTCAATACATTTATGTATTGGTCGAGAGAGGGAGATATGATATTATTCATTATTTTCTGTATCGAAAGATATGATAATACACTCAGAAAGAATCGTTCATTAATAACACAAATCAACCTGACGATCCGTGATATCGGTGAAACATATGTAGTTGATAGGGTGTTATTAATAATAGAATGATTCTTTTTAACATTCTTTAATTGGCATAAAGCCTTGATGTAAGTTTCTGTCTATTATACACTGGAAACATAGTCTCCGATCTGTAAGATAGAAGCGTTCTTGCTTTGTCGGTCAATACATTTAGGTATTGGTCGAGAGAGGGAGATATGATATTATTCATTATTTTCTGTATCGAAAGATATGATAATACACTCAGAAAGAATCGTTCATTAATAACACAAATCAACCTGACGATCCGTGATATCGGTGAAACATATGTAGTTGATAGGGTGTTATTAATAATAGAATGATTCTTTTTAACATTCTTTAATTGGCATAAAGCCTTGATGTAAGTTTCTGTCTATTATACACTGTAAACATAGTCTCCGATCTGTAAGATAGAAGCGTTCTTGCTTTGTCGGTCAATACATTTATGTATTGGTCGAGAGAGGGAGATATGATATTAAGACAGTTCTTATTATAAAAAGGGTATCGAACTTATTGAACATCGCTGGGAAAGTGTATAGAGCTGAATAGAGATTACGTTGCAAAATAAATATATTTCTTTTCAAAATTTTTATTTTCTTCGCTTTTCTCGTACATAGCCTAGCTTATCTTAGAATTGAAGACGTAGCTCTGCGAACAGAGGGTGATCTCAGAACCACTCTCGTATTTGAAAGTCCAGGGTATAATACATCGCATAAAAGAGTCGCTAAGAAATTTTACGGATTAATGTGTATATACATAGGTACCCGTTAAACCAATAAATTATGTACGGCTTTAAGCAATAGTTCAAATTCAGGTACAAATAAAGCAAATTTCCGAAAATTACTTGATTGTTTAGAAGTCCTAGTAATTTAGGTGCCCGTGCAACCGATAAATTGCAGTTTTAGACAGAAATCCCGATTTTAAAACTATAGTGCATATAGAGCATTGTTTACGGTAAGTGAAAAACAAAAGTATGAAGTAAGTGACAAGGATTTATTTAAATTCGCGAATATTATTTCATTACATAGAACGCTCATTTCGCAACTACACAAATATATTTTCATCCTGTCGTAGGCGTTTGACTGAATCAACAATGTAAGGTATACTATTGATGATAAATACACGTACTACACAAAAAATAAAAAAAATACCTAATTACGAGGGTAGTTTGACAAGTAGTGAGAATGGAAAAGAAAAACGAATTTTTTAAATACAAAATAATTTTTATTTTTCAATATATTCTCCTAAAAAAATACATTTATTCCCACGGTGCTCCAATGCCCTTATGCCATCTCTAAAATGCGATTCCGGAAGGCTTGCAAAATACTTATTTACGAAGATGATAAGCTCGTCGTTAGACGAAAATTTCTTTCCACCTAGTGCCGTTTTCAATTTTGGAAAAAGGTGGAAGTCGGAAGGGGCTAGATCCGGCGAATAAAGCGCATGCGGTACTAATTGGAAATGCAACTCGTGGATTTTGGACATCGCAACTGTGCTGGTATGCGAGGGAGCGTTGTCTTGGTGAAACAGAATCTTTTTCTTTGCCATTCCTGGCCGTTTAGCACGAATCTCAACATTTAATTTTGTAGAAGTTCTGCATAATATTGTCTGTTTATTGTGGTACATTTCTGAAGGTAATCAATGAGCAAAATGCCCTTTGAATCTCAAAAAATTGATGCCATCACCTTGTTTGCCGATAAAGTGGTTTTCGCTTTCTTTGGAGGTGCAGAACCACGTTCTAACCATTGTTTCGACAGTTGCTTAGTTTCAGGTGTACTGTAGTGTATCCAAGTTTCACCGCAAGTAACAAATCGCCTACAAAAATCAACCGGATTCCGCTTATAAAGGTCCAAACACTCATTGGAAATGCGCAAACGAGTGAACTTTTGATCAGTCGTAAGCAATCGCGGCACCCATCTTGCTGAAAGCTTGGAAAGGCCCAATTCTTTCGTTAAAATGTGGTGTACGCGTTCTGTTGAAATGTTTACCATGTCTGCTATCTCTCTCACTTTGAGTCGTCGATCTTGCGTAATAATATTATGGATTTTTATAATCATTTCCTTAGAAGTCACGATTTTGGGTGCTCCAGAGCGCGCTTTATCAACACAGCTTGTTCTACCACGCAAATTCACCTAATGTTTTCCGTAACTCATCTTTTATTTCGGTAGCTTTCATACCCTTAATTACGAAATATTTAATCACCGCACGATACTCTGCTTTTTCCATTTTAACAAAACGACGTGTTGCTTCTTTTTTAATCAGCTGTCAAAAATGAACTAATCAACTGATTTATCTAAATATCGGAATGTAAACATATAAATAGCCAACCTAAATTATAGTGCATTTGTTTTACCAAATAGAGCGCCACCTATGTGTCATTCTCACTACTTGTCAAAGTATCCTCTTATTTTATTTATAATCGCACCTACCCAGCTTTCTCGACGAGGTTGTTTGCCATTGGAAATCTGGAGATTTGTTCAATATTAGTAATGAGTATAATGACAAATAGAAAAATTGGAATAATAATTAAATATGACTTTGAATTTACGGTCCAAGCGTTATTATTTATCGAAGAATAGATTAAATTGGTTTAAATTAATTTTACGTTAATTCTTTGTTCAAAAACATTGATTTTTTTAATATGAAATTTAAAATTTGATTATCTCGAAAATAAATTATAAAGTTACTAAAAAAAAAACAAACAAAACAACATTGACGTCAGTTATCTATTTACTTTTTCATCATACACTATTAAAGGCTAGTTCTAAAAGCAACTAATAATCAAGAAACGCTTTTGTATTCAATCTGAAAAGAAATCTCGCGATGTACATGCATAGTTTCTTTTATAGTTTGACAGCTTTGACCTCGGCCACATGTAATTTTGGTACAGGCACAGTTTCAAATATTAATTATGCGAACACGCCTTGGGGAATTACCTTTTTTTAAGAATTATTATTTGTTGCTCGCGTGAAAGAAAATTTATATTATTAAATGCGTTTATAAGCATCGATGGAATTAATGTATTGTTATAAAAAAAGTAATTAATGTTAATTACTTTACAGTACTTTAAATCAATTTTTCTTATTTCTAACATGCATGGCACTAGTTGATGTTGATGTCATTATATCACTTTGACATCTGATCTTCCTTTATTAAATTCTATAATCCAGTTTCAAGAGTGGCGTATGAAGAACGCCAATCATATAAGGTTTCTGTCATATCAGCAAAAATTTCTTTACCTGTTAGCCTTTTATAACGTAAATAATAATACTCAAAATTAAGCTTTCTCTCAAATATGCTGTTTTCAAAAATTCATTATTTTATCGCCGTTTCACTTATGGATGTCAAACTTTGACAACTTGTTTATAAAATATCATTGTAACCATAGCAACTACACTCAACTTTGTCCACTAGAGTCTTTCCAGGCTAACTAGATGGTAACACCCACCCACTTGTAGATGTGTATTTTTTATATTAGGTGCGCAACTAAGTTCTCGCTGTTTTTCAAGAGATGGCTCCAGTAGTAAGTGCTGGTCGATTGTGACATAATCAAAACGTCATGAACCAAGCTTAGACATATGGTAAACAACCCGCTTTGACACATTAGTGATTTTGTTTTTGCGTCATATACTTTTGGTTGTGTGAAAATGTCTGATTTTGTGCCAAATAATCGTCATTTACGGGAAGTGTTGCTTTTCTTCGTTCATTCGAAGAAAACGGCGGCTGAAGAGCATCGAGAACTCCAAAAAGTTTACGGAGATGCTGCTCTAAGTGAAACAACGTGCCGTGACTGGTTCCGTCGCTTCAAAGACGGTGATTTCGATGTCGACGACCGTTCGCGTGAAGGAAGACCAAAAACCTTCGAAGACGCTGAATTGGAGGCATTGCTCGATGAGGATCCGTGCCAAACGCAAAAAGAGCTTGCTTCAGCATTAGAAGTTACCCGCCAAGGCATTTCCCAGCGATTGTATGCGTTAGGAATGATTCAAAAACAAGGAACTTGGGTTCCTTATGATTTGAAGCCAAGAGACGTTGAGCGTCGTTTTTTCGCCTGTGAACAACTGCTCCAGCGGCAAAAAAGGGTTTTCTTCATCCCATCGTTACGGGTGATGAAAAATGGATTCATTACAGCAACCCAAAGAGAACAAAATCATGGGGACTGCCCGGTCATGCTTCTGCGTCGTCGGTTCGGCCGAATATTCACGCTGCGAAGGTTTTGCTGTGTATTTGATAGTACGGTGTTATTTAATATGAGCTGTTGATACCGAACGATACCATCACTGGGGAACGGTATCGAACTCAATTGATGCGTTTGAGCCAAGCACTGCGCGAAAAGCGGCCACAATACGAGCAGAGGCATGAAAAAGTGATTCCACAGCATGACAACGCTCGGCTTCACGTTGCCAAACCCGCTAAAACCTACTTAGAAACGCTCAAATGGGAGGTCCTACCC
The DNA here is from genome assembly GCA_031893035.1 of Dermolepida albohirtum. Classification (NCBI taxonomy): domain Eukaryota; kingdom Metazoa; phylum Arthropoda; class Insecta; order Coleoptera; family Scarabaeidae; genus Dermolepida; species Dermolepida albohirtum. The sequence continues at coordinate 236,611 of JAVIWB010004151.1, read as the reverse complement.
CACCCGCCATATTCCCCAGATATTGCGCCGTCCGATTATTACTTATTCCGTTCGATGGCATATGGTCTGGCTAATCAGCAGTTCCGCTCATATGAAGACATCTCAAAATGGCTTGACTCGTGGATAGCCACAAAAGACGAACACTTCTACCGTGACAGTATTCGAGCTCTGCCAGAAAGATGGGAAAAAGTTGTCGCTAGCGATGGGCAATATTTTGAATGATTCATTTGTAAACATTTTTTCACAATAAAGTTGCATTTTCATCAAAAAAAAAAACAGCGAGAACTTAGTTGCGCACCTAATACTTAAAAATATAATATTATTTTCTATACTGTAGTGTTGAGGAGTAGATTTATAGATCTGCTCTTGCTAAGATTGAGTCACAAGTAAAGAAAATAATATTAAACTTAGTTGTAATAAAGGTACATTGGGAGGAAATATGATATATTCACTCGAAATGATAATATTTAAGGCAATATTTGCCCAACGGAAATATTTCTATTTACAGAATAATTCACAATTATTTTACTTTCATGTTAACTCTTATATAATTTAATGCTATCCAAACTCTTAACTAAAGAAAATTAAATAAAAGAAAATAATATTAAAAATCTAGTAACACACTTTTATATTTTTGGGAGACAGTTTTTTTCATGCAGTTGATTCGTCAAGAATATGTCTGCCAAAAGTATACAGGGATATTCTTGACCAGAAGTCGGTCTAAAAATTACGCCATTAAATGGTATGCTTGCAGCCAGAAGAGATTCGCAAAGGTCACTATAAAAATTACACGTCGATCTCTGTGGGACGCGGTGAATTTCAAGATTTAAATGGTCTGTTATTCTCGTCTCTACGACTATGCTCACGAGCCGTCGCATTACGATAGAGATTGGCATCCATCCACTCACAGGTTAGAATATACAGAAACTATAATTAAATATAAAGGTGCTTCAAAGTGCGCGGTTTTTTTTAAGAATAAATAAAATATAGATGGCGCACTGAATTTGTCTGAGTATGTGGGCATTTAAAAAGTGTGATGTATGACATTTATAAAAATGGTTTCGTACACGGTACAACAACGCGTTTAAATTGTCGAATTATCTTATGAAAATAAGCGTTCTGTGAAGAGTTGTTAGAAAATTACGAGAATTTTATGGTTACATAATCGTCCATCTGAAAGCACTATTGGACGAATTATTAAAAAATTTCAAGAGACTGGTTGCGTGGAAGATCAAAAAAGTGAAAAATACAGTGGTCGTTCACAAGAAAATATTGGTTTGGTTCGTGAAAGTATTGCCGAAGATCCTGAAATGCCCATTAGACGACGTTCACAACAACTTCGACTTAGTGGATCAACAACATGGCGTATTTTACACAAGGATTTAACTCTGAAGGCATTATAAGGTTCAAATAACACAGGAACTGAAGCCCTTATATCATTTAAAACGTCGTTCATTTGTCAATTTCATCAATGAACAATCAGCAAATTTCTCTCAAAAAATAATGTTTTCCAATGAGGCACATTTTGAACTTGGTGGCTATGTTAATAAACAAAATTGCCGTATTTGGGGTGTGGAAAATCCACGAATTATTCATGAGAAACCTATGCATCCTAAACGAGTTATTGTTTGGTGTGCACTATGGTCAGGTGGTGTAACTGGACCTTACTTCTTTGAAAATGCTGCTGGTGAAGCTGTAACTGTCAATGGTGATCGATATCGTCGGATGATAACCGAATTTTTGTGGCCTGATTGAATAAATATTGATCTAGAGGATACGTGGTTTCAACAGAATGGCGCTACACCTCACTGTGCACACGAATCAATTAATTTATTGAGAGAAAAATTTCCTGGACGTGTAATTTCAAGAAACGGTGATGTTAATTGGCCACCAAGATCATGTGATTTGACACCGTTAGACTATTTTCTTTGGGGTTATGTGAAAAGTCAGGTTTATAAAAAGAATCTACAATCAATTCCTGCTTTGAAAGATGAAATTATTCGTGTCATTGGTGAGATTATGTCAAAATGTCATTGAAAATTTTATCAAAAGAGTGGACGTCTGTAGAGCTGCAAGTGGAGGCTATTTGGCAGATATTATTTTTCGCATATAAATGTCATAACTGATACTTCAATTACCAATAAAAAGTTTTTGAAAGTGAATGCAAATTATGTGTTTTATTTATTCTTTAAAAAAAACCGGCGAGATTTGAAACACCCTTTATAATTAAATATATTTACAACATTAGTAGGCAGTACGTTATTGCAAACCTAGAGGTTTCTTCAACATTAATATTTGCTGAGAGATTTGTCTAATTTACTATTTAACGATTCAAAGCGAATATGCTATTTAATGGCAAAATAAACTAACGATCGTGTTAATTGCATATTTGCTAAACCACACAATCTAAAAGCTATATAATTCATAATCGAAACAACCATAAATTGCAAAAGGATAATTAAAAATGCAAGTAGAAGTGCGAACAATTGTATATAAAAAAACTCGACAAACATATCAACTTAATTGTTTAAGAAAATTATTAAAATTAATTTTTACATTTTTATACCACTTTCATGACTTTATTTTTATTTTCATTTAATATCATCTGACGAATATTTTAATTGTTAATACCTAGTGTTTATTACTTTTTCATGTGATGTTTTATTACTTAACTTTTATTTTATTGAGTACTTCGTTTTAATAAGACAATTATTTTTATTTTATAATTACTATAATAATATGTCAGGTTTGGATACATATATTTATGTAATCAATACAATAGTTAGATTCTAAGAAAGTGATAAATACCCTGTCTGAACACTTTGCGGTCGTAATTAAAATATTCAAAGATAATTGTTGTTATCTGCTTCTGGATATCCGGGATGGAACCGCGTCACTATTATATCTGCCGACGTTTCGTACCCATTTGTATGGGACAACTTCAGGGCTGAACTACTGCACTGAAACTGAAGATGTTCCATACAAATGGGTACGAAACGTTGGCAGATATAATAGTGACGCGGTTCCATCCCGGAAACCCAGAAGCAGATAGCATGGACCACGACCGCGGAAGTCTACGTACCAAATTATAATTGTTGTTAATATATATCAATAAAATTTATATCAATTTGTATAAATGATTACATAATTATTATAATTTCTATTATTAATACAAATTCAGCAAATTATGCATTTATTTTATTACTAAATTTTCTTACACGATGCCGGTAAGTTATCTCTCTTAATAACGCTAACTGTTAAATTTCAGATAACTACATACACAGTCTGTCGCAGAGAAAACCGAACTTTTTTAAAACAAAAACGCTACTATTTTGCTAAAATTCATTTATTTTATTCAAAGTAGTCGTTTTCGGCTTCAATACAACGTTTTTCACGGTCAATTAATATGTCGAATGAATTTTTAAGTTCATCTTCAGAGATGTCCATCAAGATCGCTGTCGACGCCTTTTTAATAGCTTCGATGTCGGCATAATGCTGTCCTTTCATCGGCAAATATAGTTTGGAAAATAGATAGAAATGACAGGGAGACAAATCCGGTGTATACGGTGAATGGTTGTTGGTGAAAATGCCATTTGTAGTTAGAAAATCAGTGATAAGTCTCTTGCATTATCATGTAAAACAAATCAACTACCATTTTCACGATATTGAGGACGCACGCGACGAATATGCGCCAAATGACGCTTCATATCACCAAGATAATATACAGCATTGACTGTTTGACTAGATAGTACACACTCTTTATTCACTATGCCTTTCGAGTCATAAAAACAAATCATCATTGTCTTCACTTTTGACTTCTCCAAACGGCTTTTTTTCGCTCTTTCTGCTTGGATGCTTCCATTCTGAGTTTTGACACTTGGTCTCTGGATCATATTGAAAACACCACGTCTCATCGCCAGTTACAATAGAATACCTGAAGGTTTTGTCCTTATTGTGTCTTTAATAGAGTTTGTACAAGATTGAATTCAGTTAGCTTGTGTGGTACAAACCTTGCACAAATCTTTCTCAGTTCCAAATACTGAGTCAAAATGCGATGAATTGAATCTTTGGAAGTATTTAATTCTATTCCCACGTATCGCAATGAGGATTTCGGCTCATTTCTGATAAATTCAAGCACAAGTTCGATGCTATTTTCCGTAACCACAGATTTTTTTGCACCGGGATGTTCGTCGTTATTTATGTCCGTACGACCATGGTGGTGCATTATCATGTAACAAACGCCAGCTACCATTTTCACGATATTGAGGGCGCACACGACGAATACGCGCCAAAATACGCTTCATAACACCAAGATAATATACAGCATTCACTGTTTGACTGGATAGTACACACTCTTTGTTCACTATGCCTTTCCAAACATAAAAACAAATTAACATTGTCTTCACTTTTGACTTCTCCAAACGGTTTTTTTTCCCCCTTTTTTCGCTTGGATGCTTCCATTTTGAGCTTTGACACTTGGTCTCTGGATCATATTGAAAACACCACGTGACTGTGTGACTAGTTGGTACAAAGTCTTTGTGCATTATGCCTGTCGAATCATAAAAACAAATCGACATGTTATATTTTACGAAAGTAACACTGTCATGGATTTATATTTATTTTTTCAGCTCTACGGGCCTTTAAGCCGATAGCTTATTTCGTATTACATTCATCGCTATTCAAAACATACATCCATTACATTTTCTCAACGTTTTCAACAATTTTCCTCCATTTGTCTCTATCTTCCACCCTGTTTCTCCAATCTTTCACTCTCACTCTCCCCACATCACTCACTACCGCATCCAGCCATTTCTCCTTTGGACGTCCCTTCCTCCTTTTCCCACCAGTCCCTTTCTCCAGCATTCTCCTCGCGTGTCTTTTTCCCGGCATGCGGCTGACGTGCTCCAACCATCGTGCTCTCTGTGCTCTTACGAAGGCCGATATGGATGTGTCACCATAAATTTCCTGAACTTCCTTGTTCCTTCTTCGCCTCCACTCACCTTCTTCTGTCTTCACTCCCCCCAGTATCTTACGAAGCATTCCCCTCTCCCATACCTCCAGCTTTACTTCCAACTATTTTATATATTCTCAATTTCGCTGCCCTCAAGATCTCTTTTGACTTGAGTATATTATTGATAATAGCCACCGCCCTGCTACCCTTTGCCATTCGCTCTTGGATTTTTAAACTTTCATCTAAAGTATCTGTTATAGTCACCCCAAGTAATCAGACCTATACACCTTCTCGAATTTATACTCCCTCTCTTCCACTTTGAAGCTAATAACGGTATTCCTCCCGCTGTTTTGATGTTTCCATATACTTCGTTTTTTCTTCGTTTACTACTAGCTCATATGTTCTTGCTGTGTTCTTCAATTTATCAAACACCTTTTCTAGCTCTTTTCTCGATCTTGTGACTATCACCAGATCATCCGCATACGCAACTCTCTGATGCATTCTTTGATAAATTATTCGTTATGGATTTATACCTCTTTTTTTAACCTTTTCGTAAATGTCGAGTTTTCTATTTAATCAAAAGAAAAAAGACGCTGGAAGTCATCGTTTCTTGGTATAAACTTACCGCGAGCATTCTCTAACCATAAAAACATATGAAGCGTGGTTTCGGCAATTCAAAAGTGGTGATTTCGATATGCAAGACAAAGAACGTTCCGGTAGACCGAAAAACTTTGAAGATGCGAAACTGCAGGAGTTATTGGATGAAGACACAAGCCAAACTCAAAAACAATTGGCAGAAGCGTTAAATGTTGCCCAAAAAATGTTTAGCGACAGATTACGACCAATGGAAAAACTTCAAAAGATGGTAAAGTTACCGTGACCAGTCGACTTTGAACACTAAATTTACGAATAAGATAACATAAAATGAAAAAACTTCTCACGCGTTCATAAAAAAGTAGTACAATTTTCAGAAAAATAAAACAACGGACGCGCCATCTCTTATCGAACGATAAAATTTATTGAACAATCTGGTATACACTGCACATTACAATGTAAAACACTTAAAGACATTTCTGCCTGCTTCGAATTTTGATTTCCCACTTCTTTTACTAAAAAAGAGTATTTTTGAATTAGGATATTTTTAAGCCAACCCGATGCTTAATAATATATTTATTTTCTACCCCAATCTCGAAAGCTTTTGCTGTACTAGATTTTATTTTTAACTCCTCCATCTCCACTGCACCGTCCTTGCAAATATTTTTTGCAACATAATTTCTCACGGAATCAACTGTACAAACCGGATTTACTCCTCCCATAAAGTACCAATTCAAACGAAGTGCCGCTATAAATTTACTGTCTGCACTCTCGCTTCCCGTTTCAATAACAGTGGCATGTTTTTTGTTTCTTCTAATTAATTTCCAGTTACTGTTACTATGTGTGACGGCACTTGCACGCTCATCTTTCTTATCTTCGTTTTTTTTGGTTTGTTACACTTTCTTTCTTCTCCACTCTTGTGCGCCTTAAAATAGACGAATATTTACTGGAAATTTTGTTCGTCCTTTTCTATGTTTTTGTTATTTCTTTTCATGTTTTTATTGTTGTTTCGATTATTTATGTTCTGCTGAGTTTTTATTTCTTGATCCTTTTTCTGGTCCTATCCTTCTATCATCCCTATCTTAAGGGAGAAGTGTACTGAATTTTGTTTATTTTATGTAAAAATCCTTTTTAATTTATTAACTTCTTCCGACGGAGCCCTGTATTATCCACCTAAATTGTTAACTTCTAGTTTTAAAAGATTTGCAATTGCATCTGTTAGTGAGTACTTCATTTATTTCAGTTCTTATATAATAAAAAAGTTTATTTTATCTACTTTATCTTGATCGAAAGAATCAATCTTTAATGTTTCTTTATTTTTCTCATTAACTTCTTCTTTTGAGGATCGATTTTGCACACAACCACTGCAGGTTCAGTTCTTGATTTTCTCAGTCTCTTTCAGTTGGGTAAAAGCTTCCACAGACATATTGCAATACTTTTATATGAAAATTTTAACGTCATACTGTGTATATATTAATTGTATCCTCCGATATTGTTTTCACAGGAATCACATTTGATCGCCACGATGAAAATTTACTATACAACGTGTTTCAAAAAGAATATACGTATTACAAAGTATTATTTTGTGCAAATTACCGATCGCTGCACCTCGGCTCGGCTATTGGAGAAACGAATACACAGTCTAGTTTATCTATTAGCTGCTAAATATCAGTTGTCTTCTGTTTTTCTTGGTAACCGTCATATGTTTAAAATGGCTACTCCGCAGCAGAAATTATTTTGTGTTCTCGAGTTTGTGAAGTGCAATTCCGTGATTACAGTGCAAACGCGTTTCAGGTTGAGCTACCAAATTGATCCTTTGAACAGGTGGAACATTCGCAGATGGTATGTAAAGGAAAGAGTTCTGACCTCTCTCGTGTTTCTGAAGAAAATGTTGCACGACTTCAAACTGCTTTCCAACGTAATCCTTCAAAATCAACTCGTCGTAACAGTCGGGAGTTACAACTGCCTACAATAACAATTTGGTGTGTTTAGAGACGTCGGTTGGTTATGAAGCCGTACAAGTTACAGTTGTTGCAAGCTCTGGGTCCTGATGACAAATGGAAACGTGTGGCATTTTGTAACGAGATTCATAATGCTATTGCCAATGATAACACTTTCGCACAACGCATCGTGTTAGTAGTCTGGTAATCAAACGCAATGATCGAATTTGGGGTCTACAGAACCCACATGCAGCCATTGAACATGTACGAGATTCGACTAAAATCAAAGTGTTTTGTGCGATATCCCGATCATCTGTTTACGGCCCATTCTTCTTTGATGGAAACACGGTTAACGGTCAGCAGAATCTCGCTATGCTTGTTTCCGAGGCTGCACGAAGACAACTTCATTTTTCAACAAGACGCGGCACCCCTCCACTGGAGTCGCCAAGTGCGTGAATATCTGAATTAAACTCTACCGAACCGTTGGATTGGTCGTCAAGGAACTGGCGACTTAGCATGTCTCAGCTAGGCTCCACGGTTACCGGATTTGACACCCTGTGACTTCTTCCTGTGGGGTTTCGTTAAAGACAACGTTTATGTACCACCACTCCCACAGAACCTGGAAGAGTTGAAGAACCGGATCCGTACTAGTCACAAGATCAGTGACGAAGGACATGCTTGCCCGAATATGGGTGGAATTTGAGTATCAATGTGATATTGTTCGTGTCGCTAATGGAGCACATATTGAACACCTGTAATCTAAATTTAAGTGGTTCGTAAATATGTGTGTAGAGTTTCATATTCATATGTCTTAAAGTTTAATAAATATATGCATTCGTAATATCTATATTCTTTTTGAAACATCTTGTACTTTAATTTAGTTTTACCTAATTTACAGGAACATTTAATATTTACTCGTTGCTCCGCTATGACAGAAACATATGTTTCAGTTGTCCTGTCGTCGCTTGAGCAGCATCTATTGGTGGCACTATAAAATTTTGCGATCAAGTAATATACAGTTTATGTATTTATTCCAGAATGAGACAAATGATTCATTGTTTAATAAAGTAATTGATAGATTACACAAAATAAGTTTTACACATAAGTCGATTAGAAATTTCTCATTCGATCGTACGCCAGTTTTTTATAATTATACATATTTATGCGGCTGTCAATGATCGTTTTCTCGAACTACGTAACTGCGACATTATTACATACAACGCACAGCAAACCATACTGAAATCTACACATTCATAGCGTTCATTCTAGTCGGCGAGCAAATCATAACTGAGAATCGAGAACGTCTGGGAGCTTTCCATGTCTACGCTCATGATGTGCAGCGCAAAATTCGCATCGCTATTCATAACCATTAATAAAACTCTTTTATTAGGCTTTAACCAATATTCAAATATTGCGCTTTATACAAAGGGTACTAGGCAAGTTTTGCAATATGACGCAACAATGAATCGTGGGAAGCTGCTTGTTGCTGCATGTTGAGACATGTTCATACGTGCATAGTAGCCGTCGCGCCATGTCGATGGGCTCAGTTATTCATTAGCAATGAGAGTGTGAAGTGCTTGCGATGGCATCGTGGTCACGAAATGAGATAAGGACAGTTTTGCGTTATAATATCGTGCGTGGTTTAAACATAGATCAGTGCTTCGAAGAAATGACTCTTGCACTAGGTGATGTTTGTCCACATCGCACAACGATATTTAGGCGGTATAGAGAATTCCAAAGGGGAAATTTAACTGTTGAGGATGCTGAGAAACCGGGAAGGCCACGAACGTCAGTTACGGAGGAAAACGTTACTACTCTGAGATAAATGCTTGGCAAGGATAGGCAAGTGACCTACCAACAGATAGAGGCTTAAATGCACCAGCAATTCGTTTGATTCTGCATGATCATGTGCACGTGAAGAAACTTTGTTCTCTCTGGGTGCCGTATCGACTGCCTGAAGAGCAGATGACACGACGTGTGAACAAAGTTTGGGTTTTTGATGATGAAGACATAACCGTAGTTGTCGGAAAATCCCGATCTGTAAAGAAGAAAATGATAGCTGTATTTTTCAAATCGAGTGTGATTGTGGAAGGCGTCGTTTTGGACACACAGAAGACAGTCACAGCTAAGTGGCATACTGAAAAGTGCCTGCCTAAAGTCATTGGGTTTACGAAGAATCTGCGGCCAAAGTCAAGAATGGACACCTGGTTCCTCCATCACGATAATGCTCCAGCTCACCGCGCCAAAGCCTGCGCCGAATATTCGACCACGACAGGATTTAAACTTCTCGAGCACCCTGCCTACAGTCCAGATCTTGCTCCCTGCGACTTTGCACTGTTCTCACATGTGAAAATGAAACTAAAAGGGGGACGATTTTCCAGTGATGAGTACCTTCTGCGGGCTTGAAACAACGAGTGTGCTTTACTCCCCAGTGAAACTTGACAAAACTGGTTTAAAGATTGGTTTCGGAGGATGGAGAGGCGTATTGAGTGTAGAGGAAATCACTTTGAAAAAATTAACTAAACAAAGCTGTATTGCAAAACTTTCCTAGTACCCTTTGTAGATGTATCTAGATTGTCAATAAGTAATACTAAATTATCCACCTTGCTTTTAGCACTTCGAATATTTAGTTTTACTGGTGAAAATGTATTACTTTTTCTTATGTGTTGTCTGCTGGAGTATTTTTCAGGAAGAATAATAATAATACAAAGAATTTGGTTTTAATGCGAAGCAACGATTTCAAAAATTCTAAATGGGACCAAGTTTTTAACGAAAAAGTTGCTCATTTTTACTAATAATAATATTTAATTTTATTTATTTTATATATTTTTATTATAGATATTCTCCATATTGATTTTATAAGTATGGGTTTCCTCTGTTACGAGAAATGATCAATTTGTTGAATTAAAATTTAATGCTGATTTATTTTATTAGTGTTAATTGGATATCTCACGTTCCATTGATCGAAATTGGAATTTATATCTAACCTAAATCCTTCCAATTAAATTTACACGTTAAACGATGATTTATTCAAAACGAAAAGGAAAATAATTGCTTACCATTTTACTAACATATTTCGTACGTTTATTCCCAGAATTTCATTAGTTAAAAAACTGAGTGGTAATTTATGATTAAATCGCTTCACTTTATGCTAGTTTTTGAGCTACATCTTAAAAAAATAAATCTTAAGAAAAACTTATTTCAATGTTTGTTCACAAACACGCTTCCTTAGTATGTCCGTCTGAGATATTATGTAAAATCTGACCAACTTTTCTAAATCTACTATGTATTTATAAGACCGGTTTACTTTAGAGACTAGAGCGGAACAATCAAAACATTTCTAATAGTGAGTTACGTGTTTTAAAATACACAATTTATGGACATATGCAAAAGTAAATCATACTTACATTTTCAACCTGTTCTTGTTTGCATAATTGTGCGGCAATTGCGAATTTTTCAAGTAAAAGTGTCACAAAAATTTTAAAATCACAATTAGAAAATTTAATTTAAACATCACATTTGTACCAAAGTTACACAATATAGAAAGTCAGTAGTGCTAGTTTGTCTGTTATTGTGAATGTTATCCGCTAAAAAGAATGTCGAAGTATAACTTAGGTTTCGAGAATAAAATACTGTTTTTTTATTGAAAATTGATACAGCACCACCACCTGTTTAAATAAATCAAATTTCTAAAGTATGTTATAGCTGATGGAAGAGGAAAAAGTCGTAATCCCCACCTACGCGCGCTAAGATTACCGAAGAGGTCTTCGAAGCGGATCAAAAATTACGTCACGCGATGCGCGAAATTTAATGGGAACGTTATACACCTGCGCTTTCTCCACCTGAACTGAACGGTTGGCGCTGGACGACCAGAATATTGGTCCGTGTATGTAGCCATGGAATGGAGCGCGCCGAATAAATGGGGAGATTGCAACCAGCGGGTTGCTGACGATGCGGCAAGCAGAGAGCGCGTGGGCTCCGCCAACCACCATTCGATCGAAACTAAAATCCCAATTGACCGACTCCTAGATTCAATTAATTTGATTGATGTGGGAAGTCGAAGATCTATATATATTCATTTCGTTCGGTGACAGACAATTAATATTATAACTATTTGAGTTGACATTTAATTACAACAATAATAAATAATAATAACAAACTTTGTTGCAGAATGTACTTACACAATAAAAAAGCAAATGCCACAAAAAAAGGAAAAGAATATAAAGACTGTTTCAAATTGCGCGTTTTTTTTAAGAATAAATAAAATATAGATGGCACACTGAATTTGTCTGGGTATGTGGGCATTTAAAAAGTGTGATGTATGACATTTATAAAAATGCCTTCGTATATGGTACAATAACGCGTTCAAATTGTTGAATTAATTTATGAAAATCAGCGTTCTGTGAAAACAGTTTTTAGAAAATTACGTAAATATTATGGCTTACATAACTGTCTATCTGAAAACACTATTGGTCGAATTATTTAAAACTTTCAAGAGACCGGTTCCGTGAAACATACAGTCGTAGTGGTCGTTCACAAGAAAATATTGGTAGGTTCGTGAAAGTGTTGGTGAAGATCCTGAAATGTCCATTAGACGACGTTCACAACAACTTGGACTTAGTGGATCAACAACATGGCGTTTACACAAGGATTTAGCTCTGAAGGCATATAAGGTTCAAATAACACAGGAACTGAAGCCATTAGATCATTTAAAACGTCGTTCATTTGTCAATTTCATCAATGAACAACCAGCTGATTTTTCTCAAAAAATAATGTTTTCCGATGGGGTACATTTTGAACTTGGTGGCTATGTTAATAAACAAAATTGCCGTATCTGGGATGAAGAAAATCCACGAATTATTCGTGAGAAATCTATGCATCCTAAACGAGTTACTATTTGGTGTGCATTATAGTCAGGTTACTTCTTTGAAAATGCTGCTGGTGAAGCTGTAACTGTCAATGGTGATCGATATCGTCGGATGATAACCGAATTTTTGTGGCCTGAATTAATGAATATTGGTCTAGAGGATATGTGGTTTCAACAGGATGGCGCTACATCTCACTTTGCACACGAATCAATTGATTTATTGAGAGAAAAATTTTTTGGCTCTCAAGAAACGGTGATGTTAATTGGCTACCAAGATCATGTGATTTGACACCGTTAGACTATTTTCTTTGGGGTTATGTGAAAAGTCAGTTTTATAAAAACACTCCACAAACAATTCCTGCTTTGAAAGATGAAATTATTCGTGTTATTGGTGAGATAGAGCCTCGATTATGTAAAAATGTCATTGAAAATTTTAACGAAAGAGTGGACGTCTGTGGAGCTGCAAGAGGAGGCCATTTGGCAGATATTCTTTTTCGCATATAAATTTCATAACTGATACTTCAATTGCCAATAAAAAGTTTTTGGAAGTGAATGCAAATTATGTGTTTTATTTATTCTTAAAGAAACCGCGAAATTTGAAACACTCTTTATAAAGCAGATATAATAATAATAATAATAAATAACAAACTTTATTTCAGAATCTACACAATAAAAGAGCAGCTATCATAAAACTAGAAAAAGAATATACATAACAGATACGATAATAATCAGAGTTGGGCCAGGTTCGTACTGAGTACGCAGCGCCTCCACCAATATAATGTAGTAAAATAGATAATAACGTGCCACAAAAACAGTAAATTACGTTTGATTTACTGTTCATTATAGTCGATAAGTAACCGTTTCATGACTTCAGGAACTCAACTGGAAGCTACCATTCTGGGGAGCGTTACAGAGCCATATGCCAACTGTGCGTAACGACATCGAAAACATGATCAAAACTGTAGTAAAAGATAAACAGCTGTGGTTATGTGACGACGAAACGACAGATCGAAAAAAAATTCTATTTTGAATATTATAGTGCGTATTCCAGATCCTGTTAAAGCGACATTTCCCATTATATTAGCTAGCATGGGATAAAAAATGCGTTGGCGAAGCGAATATGAAACTGGACGTGCTAAAAAAAATTTCGACTTGCAACTGACCAACTGCTTATGTTTGTGAGTGACGGTGTTCGCTCTCTATGCCGTCCACAACTCAGCATTCATTATTGTGACATGCTAATAAAATTTTTCCGACCTGAATTGAACGAAAAAAATACTGGTAGCTTGTGGTCTCAACAGAATAGCGCCATCTGTTATATTGAGTGAGAAACACGTGATTTATTGTAAACGATATTTTTTGGACGTGTAATTTCCCCGCTTTGGCGATACACACTGGTCTCCCTCAAATCTAACACCTATGGACATCATTTCTTTGGGTTACATTGACAGTAAAGATTTCTGAGCTTAAATATTACATACGACGCATAATCAGCGAAATCTAGACATATAATCTGTAGCGAAGGCCGTTCCTTTAGAAACAAGTGTGAAGGACTTTTACATGTGGCGTTTAGTAGTGAAGGCCTTTCCTTTAGAGGCAAGTGTGAAGGACTTTTACATGTGGCGATTAAAGTTCATGCTTTGTACCTTGTAACACAAAGTATTCGGCAATATTGTCTATAGGTGGATGCATTAATTTCAAATATCAAAAAAAAAGGTTTTAGAAATCTTCCAAACAAATTCGAGAATTTCATAGACGGTGATGCCCAGGTATTCCTGAGCTACCAGAGCCAATTCTCACACGTTGGGCAACATGGTTGAAGTCGACTTTCTGTTATTGCCAGAATTTCCAACAAATAGAATTTGTAATTCTATGATTGAAACCTAACGAAACTGCAGCAATTAAGGACCAGAAAAAAATTTGAATATATTTTCGTTGAAACAAATTATAAAGGTTTATTTGACCCAATATAAAAATTTCAAAACACCGAGTTTTCGTTAGTGGAGTCAATGCAAATTGTGAACGATGTACATACACTCACTGCTAAAGGGTTTTCCAATAGGGACTTGACAACGTTTAATTCAATTTGTGAACGCACCCTTTCACTAATCATCGAACTGTCATCACTGTCAATTTATTCAGTAAACTTAATATTTTCATCATGGTAAAGTACACGAATGAACAACGTCTGCAAATTATAAATATTTACTACAGAAATTCGGAATCGGTGACCGCTACTTTAAGAGCGTTAACTCCGATTTTCGGTCGTAATTCTCGCCCTAGTAGACAGGCAGTAACAAGTTTAGTGCAAAAATTTGAGTCTACATATTCGTTGTGTGATGTTGCCGTGCCAGTGAGACAACGGGTTAGTCGAAGTGTCGAAAATATCGCTGCCGTTGAAACGTCCGTAACAAATGATCCAAATCAGTCAATTTAACAGCATTCTCAAGAGTTGGGCATCGCCCAAACCACTTTATGGCGAATTTTGCGTAAGGATCTTGGTGTACACCTATACAAGATCAAGCTGACTCATGAATTAAAGCCGATGGACCATTTGAAGCGACATACGTTCTCCGATTGGGCTCTGGAAAAGAAGCGCCAAGATGATCAATTTCATCGCAAAATCATTTTCAGTGACGAAGCTCATTTTTGGCTCAATCGGTTCGTCAACAAGCAAAATATGCGTTATTGGTCAGGTGAAAATCCACATGTGCTTCATGAAACACCACTTCATCCACAAAAAATAACTGTTTGATGCGGTTTGCATGTCGGCGGCGTCATAGGGCCATATTTTTTCGTCGACGATAATGATCGTCACGTTACTGTGAATGGTAATCGCTATCGCGACATGATTACCGATTATTTTTGGCCCGAATTGGAAGATATGGACTTGGACAACATGTGGTTTCAGCAGGACGGTGCCACAAGCCACACAGCACACGTTACAATCGATTTATTGAAGAGTAAGTTTGATGAGCGTGTTATCTCAAGAAATGGACCAGTCGATTGGCCGCCTCGTTCGTGCGATTTAACGCCTCTAGACTTTCTTCTTTAGGGCTACGTCAAGTCATTGGTCTATGCTAACAAGTCGACAACGTTGGAAGAGCTCAGAGCCAACATTGAACGCGAAATAGCAGCCGTTTCGGCCGAATTGTGTGGCCGAATCATCGAAAATTGGGTCCAACGAATCGACCGCCGCAAACGTGCCCGCGGCGGTCATATGAACGAAGTTGAGTTCCATTCATAAATGTTTTGATTGCACTTCAACCCGATAATAAAGTTTTTGAAATATCTCAAATGGTCTGCATTTTATTTTGAAAAAAAGTTGTCAGGTCCTTATTGGAAAACCCTTTATATGCTACAAGTAAAATAA
Organism: Dermolepida albohirtum; assembly: GCA_031893035.1. Taxonomy (NCBI): domain Eukaryota; kingdom Metazoa; phylum Arthropoda; class Insecta; order Coleoptera; family Scarabaeidae; genus Dermolepida; species Dermolepida albohirtum. Next base: position 220,886 of record JAVIWB010004151.1, on the reverse strand, counting down.
AAAATATGTGTGCTGTAGAAAAGTTCGTGAGTGTTATAAACAAAGATTTCGATTTTACCAGATTAATATAAATTCGTGATGGTGCGTTATCTATTTCTAAAGTTTATTTCAATTATGCGTGTATTACATCCGTAGATTTGATGTCATTACTTTACATAAGGTAGCTTTCTTCTCCCGTGAAGAAGTTATTCTAACGTATTCCTTTCCTTTCTTTTTTATTATGCTGGTCGTTTTATTCTAACTATGAATGTTATTCTTTTGTGTTTGAGTTTTTTGACCTGTAAAACACAATGATTGCCAACATTTAACACCAAACACCTAACGGAACACACAGTGTATATAAAATAGAATACCAATATTGTGAAGGCACGTACGTACGAGAAACAACACAACGTCTACGTAAGAGAATTTATGAACAAAAATACAGTTTAAGTAGTAACAAAATAAACGCAACAGCCCTATCTAAGCATGCTTTGGAAAAAGCACGAATTCGACTTCGACAATCAACAATGTAGTAATCTTCGAACTAGAAAACAATTACAATAAAGATATAAATAAAGAAATGAAACCAAAGCATAATAAATGCTAGGAGAGATATTAGTTTTAATGACTTAATAAAAAAGAGGTAAATAAAACCACTTACAACATCAATGTTAATTCTGTATACGCCCAGAATATCTTCACGCAACTTTCCCATTAACAACCAAACACACATTGATTTATTTTGCATATAATTTTCTGGACGTGTAATTTCCTCGCTTTGGTCTCTCTGAAATGTAACACCTATGAAACATCGTTTCTTGGTGTTACGTTAAGAGTAAAGCTTTCTGATCTTAAATATTACATACGACGCATAATCAGCGAAATCTAGACATATTTAACTATGAAAATCAAGGAAAATATGTAAGAACAACCAAAATAGACATTTCGTTGATGTTATTTTTCGTATATCAATTCATTCTCTAAGAAATTTAAAGCGCAGACGAGGTAAAGAGGGTTACACGCCCCACCAATACTGCAGTGGATGTTTTCAGAATACAAACACAGTACTCGTTAAAACTGAATAGTCATGTCTATTCGATAGAGGCGCAGCGTCGTGTAGCGACAATCGATACAAGCGAAAGCGTGCTATTGAATCGGTCTGCGCTCCTGTCGGAGAAATACGACTATCCAGCTCCAATGAGTGCTACGCTCTCAATCTGTAAGCGTACACGGCCAACAAATTTCTTATCAAAATCGCCGTACTTCTCATGTTTCAGTTTTATAATAAATGAAACAAATACGAAATATTCGTAATCATTTCCATTTTGTGGAAATAACAAAATCACTTTCTATTTCCTATGTTATAGAAGAAAATCAATTACGTAATTATATTAACCACAAAACTAATAAAATTTACACTCGATTTTTTTTTTCGAAAAATGTTCTGTAATTATGAAAGCTTACGCTCTATTGGTCCGAAAATTTTGAAGGCCCTAATTTAATGTGTACATGCATCATGTTATAAAACCACCCGTGAAATAAATCTTCAATAAGCAGGAATTTCTAAATTGAACAGAATGCTTTTCAAAGCGGAAGCAATGTGCGAAATTTGGTATTCCCCGTTTTAGGTTTCACAGGTCACAGATAACGATTGCAAACACATTTCAAATCAGAAAGAATTTGCATTGAAGTACAAATGGACGTGAAATATAAATATACAGTGTCTACTGACTTTCTATAAAATAGGAAAAAAACCCTTCTTGTTTTATGTATTAGGAAGAAAACGTATTCTTTATAAAGGCTTTTTCTGACAATAAAACCCACAGAAGTAACGGAAAAAATTATTAACTGCCTTATTTATGGTTTCAAATTTAGAATACATGCTTGCTTACTATAAAGAACTTGTTTTGAGTTCGCAATGAATATCTTTAATTTGGTATTCCCCGTTTTAGATTTCACAGATCACAGATAATAATTTCAAACATATTTCGAATCAGAAAGAATTTGCATTGAAGTACAAATGGGCGTGAAATATAAATATACAGTGTCTACTGACTTTCTAGGGAATAGGAAGAAACCCTTCTTATTTTATGTATTAGGTGCGCAACTAAGTTCTCGCTGTTTTTCAAGAGATGGCTCCAGTAGTAAGTGCTGGTCGATTGTGATATAACCAAAACGTCATGAACCAAGCTTAGACATATGGTAAACAAACCGCTTTGACACATTAGTGATTTTGTTTTTGCGTCATATACTTTTGGTTGTGTGAAAATGTCTGATTTTGTGCCAAATAATCGTCATTTGCGAGAAGTGTTGCTTTTCTTCTTTCATTCGAAGAAAACGGCGGCTGAAGTGCATCGAGAACTCCAAAAAGTTTACGGAGATGCTGCTCTAGTTGAAACAACGTGCCGTGATTGGTTCCGTCGCTTCAAAGACGGTGATTTCGATGTTGACGACCGTTCGCGTGAAGGAAGACCAAAAACCTTCGAAGACGCTGAATTGGAGACATTACTCGATGAGGATCCGTGCCAAACGCAAAAAGAACTTGCTTCAGCATTAGGAGTTACCCGCCAAGCCATTTTCCAGCGATTGTATGCGTTAGGAATGATTCAAAAACAAGGAACTTGGGTTCCTTATGATTTGAAGCCAAGAGACTTTGAGCGTTGTTTTTCGCCTGTGAATAACTGCTCCAGCGGCAAAAACGGAAGGGTTTTCTTCATCGCATCATTACGGGTGATGAAAAATGGATTCATTACAACAACCCAAAGAGAACAAAATCATGGCGACTGCCCGGTCATGCTTCTACGTCGTCGGTTCGACCGAATATTCACGCTGCGAAGGTTTTGCTGTGTATTTGGTGGGACCAGGGCGGTGTTATTTATTATGAGCTGTTGAAACCGAACGAAACCATCACTGGGGAACGGTATCGAACTCAATTGATGCGATTGAGCCAAGAACTGCGCGAAAAGCGGCCACAATACGAACAGAGGCACAAAAAAGTGATTCTACAGCATGACAACGCCCGGCCTCACGTTGCCAAACCCGTTAAAACCTACTTAAAAACGCTCAAATGTGAGGTCCTACCCTACCCGCCATATTCCCCAGATATTGCGCCGTCCGATTATTACTTGTTCCGTTTGATGGCACATGGTCTGGCTAATCAGCAGTTCCGCTCATATAAAGACATCTCGAAATGGCTTTATTCGTGGATAGCCTCAAAAGACGAACACTTCTACCGTGACGGTATTCGAGCTCTGCCGGAAAGATGGGAAATAGTTGTCGCTAGCGATGGGCAATATTTTGAATGATTCATTTGTAAAAATTTTTTCACAATAAAGTTGCATTTTCATCAAAAAAAAAAAGCAAGAACTTAGTTGCACACCTAATATTAGGAAAAAAACGTATTCTTTATAAAGGCTTTTTCTGACAATAAAACCCACAGAAGTTAGGGAAAAAAATTTATCTGCCTTATTTATGGCTTCAAATTTAAAATACATGATCACTTACTTCAAAGAACTTGCTAGGGTTCGCATTACATTTAGAAGTTTCCTGTTATCCGGAACTGTCAGTTATTAATTTAATTTATTTCCCTAGTCTTTATCAGCAATTAATATCTTTAATTTGATATTCCCCGTTTTAGATTTCATTTTCATTTCTAGGAAATAGGAAAAAAAGCCTTCTTATTTTATGCATAAGGAAAAAAACGTGAAGGCTTTTTCTGACAATAAAACCCATAGAAGTTACGGAAAAAACTATTAACTGCCTTATTTATGGCTTCAAATTTAGAATATGTACATGCTTGCTTACTATAAAAAACTTGTTGTAAAATGAAGAATTTATACAGTATGAGTTATGAGACATTATGTCCGTCTATGTAATGAATGTATTAATTGCGTGATATATCTATGTACTACATTCAATGGTTTAGAAGAATACGAGGATAGTTTGACAAGTAGTGAGAATGGAAAAGAAAAACGAATTTTTTAAATACAAAATAATTTTTATTTTTCAATATATTCTCCTAAAAGGGCAATACATTTATTCCAACGGTGCTCGAATGCCCTTATGCCATCTCTAAAACGCGATTCCGGAAAGCTTGCAAAATACTCATTTATGAAGATGATAAGCTCGTCGTTATATGAACATTTTGGAAAAAGGTGGAAGTCGAAAGGGGCTAGATCCGGCGAATAAGGCGCATGCGGTACTAATTGGAAATGCAACTCGTGGATTTTGGACATCGCAACTGTGCTGGTATGCGAGGGAGCGTTGTCTTGGTGAAACAGAATCTTTTTCTTTGCCATTCCTGGCCATTTAGCACGAATCTCAACATTTAATTTTTGTTTACTATGGCACCTTTCTGATGGTAATCAATGAGTAAAATGCCCTTTGAATCCCAAAAAATTGATGCCATCACCTTGTTTGCCGATAAAGTGATTTTCGCTTTCTTTGGAGGTGCAGAACTACGTTCTAACCATTGTTTCGACTGTTGTTAATTTCAGGTGTCCTGTAAAAGAGTTTGTAACATATTTTCTTAAATTTCAAATATTTTACTTTTAATTAATGCTAACATTGATCATAATCACTTAAGGTTGATATATAACCCCTTTCCACAAAAATTTTCGTATTTTGTATACGTATTTCGACAACTAAGATGTAATCATCAGCAGATAGTTAAACAGTGTCACACCTGGAAAACTACGACAAAATACCTGTACGATAACAAATTCCGCACACGATCTGTAGCGTCAAAAGCCAAAACACACACTGTACCTATATACACGAGGGTAGCTTGACAAGTAGTGAGAATGGAAAAGAAAAACGAATTTTTTAAAGACAAAATAATTTTTATTTTTCGAAATATTCTCCTAAAAGAGCAATACATTTATTCCGACGGTGCTACGATGCCCTTATACCATCTCTAAAATTCGATTGCGGAAGGCTTGCAAAATACTCATTTACGAAGATGATAAGCTCGTCATTAGACGAAAATTTCTTTCCACTTAGTGCCGTTTTCAATTTTGGAAAAGGTGGGAGTCAGAAGGGGCTGGATCCGGCGAATAAGGCGCATGCGGTACTAATTGGAAATGCAACTCGTGGATTTTGGACATCGCAACTGTGCTGGTATGCGAGGGAGGGTTGTCTTGGTGAAACAGAATCTTTTTCTTTGCCATTCCTGGCCGTTTAGCACGAATCTCAACATTTAATTTTTATGGAAGTTCTGCATAATATTGTCTGTTTATCGTGGCAACTTTCTGAAGGTAATCAATGAGCAAAATGCCCTTTGAATCCCGAAAAATTGGTGCCATCACCTTGTTTGCCGATAAAGTGGCTTTCGCTTTCTTCGGAGGTGCATAACCACGTTCTAACCATTGTTTCGACTGTTATTTAGTTTCGCGTGTACTGTAGTTTATCAAAGTTTCATCGCAAGTAACAAATCGCTTACAAAAATCAACCGGATTCCGCTTATAAAGGTCCAAACACTCATTGGAAATGCGCAAACGAGAGATCTTTTGATTAGTCGTAAGCAATCGCGGCACCCATCTTGCCGAAAGCTTGGAAAGGCCCAATTCTTTCGTTAAAATGTGGTGGACGTGTTCTGTTGAAATGTTTACCATATCTGCTATCTCTCTCACTTTGAGTCGTCGATCTTGCGTAATAATATGGATTTTTATAATCATTTCCTTAGAAGTGACGATTTTGGGTGCTCCAGAGCGCGCTTCATCAACACAGCTTGTTCTACCACGTTTAAATTCATTTACCCATCTACTTATTGTGGCGGATGATGGAGCAGATTCACCTAATGTTTCCCGTAACTCATCTTTTATTTCGGTAGCTTTCATACCCTTAATTACGAAGTATTTAATCACCGCACGGTACTCTGCTTTTTCCATTTTAACAAAACGACGTGTTGCTTCTTTTTCAATCAACTGTCAAAAATAAACTAATCAACCGATTTATCTAAATATCGGAATGTAAACATATAAATAGCCAAACTAAATTACAGTGCATTTATTTTACCAATTAGAGCGCCACCTATGTGTCATTCTCACTACTTGTCAAACTATCCTTGTATTTTTATTCAAAAGTTGGTACCTTTTTATTGTTTAAGAAACATATCTTGCACATTAAGAGTTTATACCTTGTCAGAAAAATTTTTGGCAATACAAACCACAATGTTAGATCCGTTAGATCTACCTTAGGTGTAAGCCTGCAGATGATATATTTCGAAAGCGGTCGGAAATACCCGAAATCGAGATTCATATGAGTGTAGTATGTATAGTAGTAGTAGTATGAATGCCGGATTAGATTGATGATGGGGAATCGACGGCGTTCTTTGTTATGTTCAATGAGTGTTAATATATTTCTTAACCCATCTTCGACATTATAATACACTGGCACTAGTACTAAATGTATTATTTGCAATATCAACATTTTACCGTACAGTATTTTTGTGTGTAAAAGACATGTTAATAACAACCAACACCGGTTAAATGCGCAACGTGATGTACCATACTATAAATTTCTACATGACTTTATTTTTATGTTAAGTGTGTGCAACCTTCCACAAAATATTGTAGACAATGAAGAATATCGAAACTTTTGGGAGAAATACGTTCCGAAATGAAGATTGCCAACGAGAGGTCAATTGCAGTATAATTTTCCTCGGGTGAAAACACTATTACGGATCAAATAAAAGCAGAGTTAAAACATCAATAAATATGTCTGACGGTAATTTCCGAAAATTATTCAATTCTTTTAGATACTATTTTCAAATTATAGAATACCAAGCTGTCAGTACATGAAGCGCTAAATATATTATATAACCTCAAAGCCGCATTAGGAAATCTAACATAGTATAGAAAGATTAACAACCGATAAAGTGTGTCCGGTTATAAATAAGAATTCCGATTTTCAAACTATAATGAGTATAGACAAGAGTTTAACTGAAAACTAAGAGTGCGAATATGATACAAACGTCCTTTTTAAATTCGCGACCGCTCCCTTTCCAAATACACCAAATACAACATATTTCACCTTGCCGTTGGAATCAGCACTGGAAGGCACACTAATGACACAATACTACAGCGAATTTTTGCGTCACTTTACATCGACAACACAAAAAAAACTAAAATGGTAAGTAATTTCATTTATTATTTTTAATATTGATAGTAACTGAGGCGTACGCTACTGCGAAAGCACTCGTTTCTGCAGCCTCACTTATGTGTATTTCGAATCACAATACTTATCCATAATAAAAACGCTTTGCGGGATTTATAGTTCTTTAAATACTATTTTTGTTGTTATTTTGATAGTTAAATGTTAGCGATTTTATAATATATTTAATATGTCGACCAGTGATGGATTTCCAAATAGGCTAAGAAGGCTAGCTATAGCCTATAGCGACAAATTTTCAAAGGCGGCATTTTTTTGACAGTCACTAAAAACGCAGTATCAATCTCGCCGAATTTCTTATCCCTCCACTCACTTGTCGGTGATGGACATCACGACGGGAGAGAGCAACGGCGGCACTGGCCAGTCGTCTCTCTCCCACTCCCGCATCATGTCGATTTAATATTATTATCTCCTTAACTTTGTTTGGGGATTCACCCCCACACGCGAAGAGCATCGTCGAACGACTAGTTCTGTAGTATCGGTCATAGTTTTTAAAAAATAAACATCCTTTCGCTAACACCTGAAATTCAAAAGTACAGTGACAGTGATCCATAATATAAATAGTTGCTACTACAGGAACAGGCCGATTACCTACAAGGGAGCGTTTTTATATTCGCGGAATGGGGGACAAGGGGTGGAAATAAAAAAAACAAATTATTTTTCTTTTTCAATATATTCACCTGCAAGACGGATACATTTTTCACATCTTTCAATTAATTTATTTATACACTCATAAAAAAATGATTTCTCTTTATACGCCGAAACTGCCTCCTTGACTTCATCATCGGCAGTAAATTTTTTAACCCGCAGCTCTTTTTTCATTTTCGGAAACACGTAATAATCACTCGGGGCCAGGTCTGGACTGTAGGGTGGGTGATTCACAATTTCGAAGCCCACCTTATGCAGGAAGCTAACGCAACGCGGCTCTTGTGGACGGGCGCGTTGTCGTGCAAAAGCAGAACACCTTTTGTCAATTTTCCCCGTCTTTTCTCTTTAATGGCTTCTTTTAGTCGCTCTAATATTGAAGCGTAATATTCTCCGGTTATAGAAACACCTTTATCTTTATAATCAATCAACAATATTCCTTCCGAGTCCCAAAATACCGTTGCCATGAGTTTCCCAGCTGATTGTGACACTTTAAATTCCTTGGGAGGTGCTGTGCCCTTTTTATGCCACTGCATGGAGTCTTGTTTGGACTCAGGTTCATAATGATGAACCCAAGTTTCGTCTCCAGTAACAATTCCACTCAATACACCATCCTTGTCTTCATTACAGAGGTCCAAAAATGCACGCGAACACTCTACGCGCTGTTGTTTTTGCGGCGGCGTGAGCATTCTCGGCACCCATCTTGCGCTGACCTTAGACATGCCGAGATGATCGTGTAGGATTTTAAAAATTGTTGTATCGGATACTCCAACCATTTCTGCGAGTTGTTTCTTCTTTAGTCGAGCATCTTCGAGTACAATTTGTTCAACTTTTTGGATAAGTGCTGGCGTGGTCACCTCAATACTCCTGCCCGGCCTCGGGTCGTCTTCAAGGGATTCCCTTCCTTGTTTAAATAAACTATGCCACTTGTACACCATGGTTTTTCCTGGACAAGAGTCGCCGTAAACTAATGACATCTCATTCATTATGGTCGCGACTGATTTTCCTTGCCTGGTAAGGAACTTTATAACGGCACGATATTCGATTTTTTCCATATTTCACTTTTCACTCCTGATAATGTTACTTGGTTGACGATAGCTCAAAGACTAACTGTCTAATAACAATGAAACTTCGTATTTATACTAATCATGAGTCGCTGCACAGGCCACGCCCCCAATGCGCCTACTCACCCCTCTACAACCCGCTCATTCCGCGAATATAAAAACGCTCCCTCGTATTTAATTAATTATTTAAGATCGATCTGGTAGGTAAGTACATCTAATTTGCTTATCTTTCATTTTAAATGTTACCGAATAAAATGTTGATTCGAAACAATCAAACGTACGTACAAATGACAGACGGTAGAAAGCGTTTAAGCGGATGGGGGTATAAGAAATAGTCAGAGGAGAAGCAAAAGAAACAAAAGTAAATCTTGGAGAGGACTAAGAAATTTGATTCCTTCTTCGCCAAGTGATCCAAAACCACTGATTGGAGAATTCGAGGATAGTGTACCCAATACATCAAAGGAGGCGAGTATCCTTTAGGCCTTATGTGAAGATGAAGACACTACAGAAAACCAAAACCACGATGAGCGAAAGGAGAAGAAAGATCAACCAATATTATCGTTTCAATCTATTAAATTTGACAAAGACACTGCAAAGAATTGTTAATAATGAACTCATAGATTTTATTGCACGAAATGATTACTCTCAAAATACAGATTTTAATTTTTAGAATTCAAGACGAATCTACAAATATTAAACACGTCTTTTGAATTCAACAATCTTCAAAAGAGAACCTCAAAATGGTGAAGTTTAAAACCGACAATGGATTATCTATTCTGTTGCATTTTATGTGATTCTAATAAACGTTTGCATAACTTTCGTATTCCTTATTTTATAACCAATTTTTAATTGAGAAATATAGTATAGACGGCGATTTGATTCAGCCTATAGACGGCACATTTGTAAATCTGCCTCTGATGTTGACACTCAAAATTAAATGAGATACAACTGTAGTTGCATCTAATGTTTTAAACAAATGCTAATTTTCGCTACAATTTTTTTAAAAATAGTTTAAATAACATAATTGTAGTTACTGCAATGCCAGCCTCGTACCGAAGGGGTCCAATCATTTTCCTAAAAGCAGCGTAAGCTACCGTTTTGAGTTGAAAAGTTTCGGTGGGAATATGCAACTTCATCTATGTGGTTATATGAACAAATTGGTTTTTATTTCTTGTACAGATTTTAGTTCAGTTTAATAGATATTAGACACAAAATTCACCAAACCAATCACATTTTTATCTGAATCTAAAATATTTTTATGATTCGATACAAACCTAAAAATTATATGTTCTCATAAGATTAATGATTCGACAAATTTCAATTTATCTCCCGCCAAACACTATCATTGCTGTCAAGTATCAAAATATGACAGCGTATTTTACAAACAGTAACTTTAAAATTAGCATAATTGGACTAACATTGTCAGACAGTATAAGAAGCGATGCTTGAACAAGGATTGACGCGCAACTTAATTTTATTTGAACGATTTTCGATACAACTGAGCCTCAATGGAAAATTCTATTAAAATTATCCGATGCTGTAGACCAAAACTTTAGATGATGAATGGACAAATTAAGGATATACGAAATCGAATATGAATATATGTTGTGAAGTACATATTTTAGATTAACTGGTACATATAACGTCTTGGAAGTTATGGAGTATATTACTTTGAAAAAATAAAATAAAATGTTATCATGAATATAGAAATTCAAAATTCACATAATAGATAGTTGGTGACAATCAAAAATTCTGCTTTGAAGATTTAAAAAAATGTTTAAAAATATTACAACATATATATATATATATATATATATACATACAGAGGTACGGGTTTATATTTATGTGAATTGGATATTATAAGACTACATACAATTTAGCAATAATTCAAAGCATAATTTTCAAATGTAAATTTGCTAAAAGAAATATTACACAAGATATCTCCTGACATCTATGAATTTATCTATTATACAATTAACTGACGTTTAAATAGTTTAACGTTTTCTTTCTTGTAATCTATCTACCAATACTAGTCGAAGAAATACGGATTTTTCAAAAAAAAGATGTCACTACTAAATCTCACCATAATTTTATTTTATCGTGTTAGTAAATATTATTTGATTAAAATTGGTGTTTCAAATTTCATTGATTTTAAAATTTATTTTAATCAATTTTAAATAATCTATCTTAAAATAACTGTAAATAACTGCTTGGGTTGTGTGGATATTGTGCGTACTTTATGCTTTGCTTTGACATTTTTGTCAAGCTAAGCTAGTTTGAGTCATAAACAATAAATTTATTTTTTTACCAGGAAATAAACTAAACAAGAAATAGCGGATGTGGCACGACGTTTCCTAGATAACATTATCGAAACTATACAGTCCAGCCTTCGTAACACTTAGTTCCAATAAATGCTTAAATAATAAGTCGTATACATACATACTTAAAAAAAATAGTTTCTATGTTATAAATTACAAAAATGCACAGACACAGGTCAGCGAGAAATAATTTCACATATGTGAATTCATGTGTCAAGTATTTAATCTTCCTTTTAAATTTTATATTTTGGGTATGTATTTTATAAACTTTATTCGCATGGGGTTATGTTTACATTATGCTTTTCTAGCTAATGGGAGGCCTCCTTATTGGTATTGGACTATATGCTTTTATGGACAAATGGAAATTGACAGGGTGGGTAAAATTAGATACAGTTTATGATGTTATTCTTAACGTATCTCTTGTACTGATGATTATGGGTGGAGTTGTGTTCGTCGTTAGTTTTGCAGGATGTGTCGGAGCTCTTAGAGAGAATACATGTTTGCTCAAATTTGTAAGTTCTAAAATATCTATATATACTACTTTAGGAATATAATAACAATAATTTGCAGTATTCTTTATGTTTGCTCATATTTTTCTTATTGGAAATGGGTATTGCCATTGTTGGATTTGTTTTTCCACATTCCATGCAGTCTGTTTTAGAAGAAAATTTTACAGACAAAATAATTCATACTTATAGAGATGACCCAGATTTACAAAACTTTATCGACTTTGCTCAACAAGAAGTAATATATTTATTTTAAGTGAGTTAATAAAATACTACCTTACTTTTTGTAGTTTCGGTGTTGCGGACTTAGCTCAGAAGGTTATATGGACTGGTCGAAGAATGAATATTTTAATTGCACATCACCAAGTGTAGAACATTGCGGTGTCCCATTTTCTTGTTGTATAAATGCCACAGACATTTCGTCAGGACTGATAAACATAATGTGTGGATATAAAGTACAGACATTGTCTGTAAGTTCGATCATTTATTTTAAACTATTTCTATTAATAATAATGCTTATGTAGGTTGCCGAAGCAGCAAAGAAGGTTTGGACATCTGGATGTATTGAAATAGTGCGTTCATGGGCTGAAAGAAATTTATATACTATTGCTGGAATTGCGTTAGGTGTAGCATTATCACAATTGTTTGTAATTTACCTTGCAAAAACATTAGAGAGTCAGATAGAGTTACAGAAATCCAGGTGGGTCAGTTGAAATATTGCCTCGGAGGCCACAGGGTCTGCAGTGTGTTTGTAAATATCCTGCCAGTTAAATGTTGTGTATATGTCCAATCTGACAATTCCCATTTTTTATAGTAGCCAGTAGTTTGACTGACTCTTTTTTAAGGATAAATAACCTAACTTATATGATTTTTAATCTTTTTATATTTTTTATAAACATAACTAGATGATAATGAATCATTTTAAAAGTATACATACACGTATTGTGATATTTAATCTCAAATTTGTATAATGTTTCATTATTTACTATGAATTTGGAAAAAAATTTTAAAATTTTATACCTGTGTACTGAAATATGTCTAGGTATATATTTCTTATTTTAGTCATTTATGATATAGTCTGAAGGTGGTATATGTTGTTATTATACATGCTGTACTTGTATACAATAGCTCATGTAATATGGGTTTTTTGAAATATTTGTCCGTAATTATAAACAACTTCCACTTATGTATCCATTCTATCTGCTCGAATTAATACTATTCTTGTTACATTGCAAATAACATGAAACATTAAAGACTGCTAGCAAATATTTACATTTAGGAAACAATAGAATATTTATGTAGAATTACTTGCAAAATTTCGCATATATTCTTATTTCAAGTATTTATTATTCTAAAAGAACTTAGAAAAAGAATATTTATCATAATGTAATAATAGTAATAGATAATAATTACAATGAAATGCAGAGGGTATATGGTTTTCCCAAGGTATTTAGGTCCTGTATTTTTATTTTTACACTCGTCTGCAATTCTTAATTTGTTTTTCTCTAATTTAATCACTAAGGTTGATATATAACCCCTTTCCACATTAACTTTCGTAATTCTGTATACGCATTTCGACAACTAAGTTGTCATCATCAGCAGATAATTGCAAAGTGTCACACCTGGTAAACCACGACGAAAAATATCTGCACGAAAACAAACTCCGTACGCGATCTGTACCGTTGAGAACCAAAATGTAAAATTATGTGAAACGAATATACAATATGCGTCTTGGATTTCAACGGTACGGAACGTGTGCGGAATTAATTGTTTCGTACGGGTATTTATTGCCGTAGTTCTCCAGGTGCAACACTGCTTAATTATCTGCTGATGATGACAACTTGGTTGTCGAAATGCGTATACAGAATTACGAAAGTTAATGTGGAAAGGGGTTATATATCAACCTTAGTGATTAAGTTAATCAACCACAGGCTCCATCAAATTCAACTTTTTCTCTAATGTTGTACATTATAACTTTCTACTATTTTTCATCGGCCGCCTCCACTTTTTCTCCCTATTTCTAAGTAAATCTGCCCACTCGCGATTACAATTCAGTAGTGTCGCTTTAAGATTATTGGATAATGTTAAAAAGCACTATGACAAGAAAAAGTGGCATAAAAAATATATTTTGGATTTTCCAAATTTAATATACATTGGTTCACATTTCTAATAAAAGAATTACTTGCTGGAAGAGGCAAATATACAATCGACATATAAACAGTACATTCCACCAATATAAGAAAAGCTGCAACGGACAGTACATTGAATATGTTTTATTACTGATCGAATTAATGATTCTAAGTCTCCGCCTTGAAGATAAATGTTTCTTGGAATAATTGAAATGAAGACGTTCAGAAGGATTGACGAATAACAATTTTGGGAAAACGCAGGAAGAGGAAATATTAATTATTTATTAAAACTAGATGAAAAATATGCAAAGAAAGATCATATTTTATGGTTATGGCACCAATTTTGCAAGTAATTGTACATATATTCTGAGTTTTTGATATTATAGTTTATATATTATGTCTCGAATGTTGAGAAGAATCTACTTAATACTTTTTGTATGTATGTGATAAAAGAAAATGTAAATGATTTTACTCATAAAACTACTCTTGTTTAAAAACAAAAATCAAACGGAGAGAATAGGAAGAAAAACTAGAAGCTAGTATAATCCTTTCTTATACAAATTTCTCCTGTTTCTTTCAAGTGAAAGAGTATATTCTATATTTAAAAAGAAAACATCGAACCATCACTATTAACTTGAAAACTTTCATGAACCACAAGTATTTTAAATAGTTTTACTTACAATTCGCTTCACTTTTTCTCAACTCCTATTGGGTGTATCATACAATCCAAGTTTGGTATTCAATTATATACCCGTATTTATATTTTTTAGTCTTAATTAACACTGTCTGTGTTTTGTTTTCTAGATGTTTGCTTTAAAATTTTTCTTGTGTAGACACTTCTTTATGTATATGAAAACATTTGTATATAAATTATTAATTTATTCATCGATAAGTGTTAAAAAATATTAATTTTAAATGTAATTGTCCATTTAGAAAACTGTCTTCTCTGATTACAAGTTTTCAGTCACTTAATTGTGTAAAACTAAATTTATAACAAATTTTTCTATTCATCAGTGGATTAGTTATTTTATTTCCAACAATATAAAATCTATTGAAAATGAGAAGCGTATTTTTATTTTCGCTAGACACTATTTTGACCTTAATTGTTTTATTGTTTATAAACTTTATTCGTCACAAATATTCTTGTATGCAAATCTATAATTTTTTGCCTAGAATTAGTACATCTTTAAGATAGAAAAAGATACGTATTCTATAATATTTTTTTAAATTTCATAAAAATGAACTCAATTAATTTGCTATTGTTTGTTTCTATTAATTGAGAAAGAAACAAACATTTATTTTGACAAATTATATGTTTCAAAATTACACAAAATATACCTTCAACACCTATGTTAATTGTCATTGTTAGTTTTCCTTCAAACTTAAAATGTGTTATTGTAAATCTAACATCAATCGGTTCTAAAACCTATCTAAATAACTAACACAAGAACTCGTGTGATTTTTTCAAAATAATTTTGAGAAAATCACACAACTCACCTCTTTTAATTCTTCCTAATGGAAACTTTGATTTACATTTGTTAATATTAAATTAACTTTGAAATATTATAACATCATTAACTATTACAAAATCTTTATGACGTACAATTTATGCAATAATTCTTTATATCGTTTACATATGTCTCTACCCAGAACTTAATTACATTTGTATTGTATAATTTCTGTAACTATACTGTACTTGTAGCTTTGCCTGTATGCTTTAATTTTACATTGTTTATGAACTTTCTAGTGTCCAATATTTGCTAGCGTATTTCAGATTGTAATATGCATTGTATTTTTTGTATTTCCATCCAATTACATGTTCCATTTAATCACTCTACAGTCTTATTTTTAAGTAGCTTAAGAAAAAGTGTTGTTTGTTGAATTATGTGCTGTCTTCAACGTTTTACATTCCAAAATTTATGTAAACAAAATTATAAGTCCGTGCCAAAGTGTACAAATTTCTAAGTGTTATGGTTATGATGAAGGTGACAAAGATTTATTATTAATCTCAGTAGATTATATAGTTTTTCTTTCTTTGCTTTTCAGTTACCATAGGGTTTCGTCTATATCCAAGTATTATTGACAAACTTAAAACACTTTTTGAAATAATAACTACTCGTATTTATTCTCAATCAACTTATGACAAAGTATTTTTATTAATATACAATTATTTATAATTTATTGTAATTCTTTTTTTATTAGAAAATTTAAATAAAAAATACCTTTTTAGATCATGTTTTATTTAATTTACAAGTTCGTCCTTGGAAACTGGGATATTTTTTAAATATTCTCTATGTATATATATAATATAAAAGCCCAAAAGTACATATGACTGAATCGAATTCGGAATTTTACAGTTCTCTCCTTTACCAGCTACGATAAAGAGAAACAATTTCTTGTTTGTAGACAAACCAAACATATTAAAAGAGTTTAGTGTTGGTACAATCATGCGACGAGCTGTCAGTCATGTTAACAGTTGATTTAATAGCAATGATAAAAGAACAGTGAACCTGAAGCTAAATGTTCCAGATCCGTCTCAAAGATGTTAAACGGGCTCTTGTGCACAAAGCGATAAAACTTCTGAGAAAAACAGCTAGAGCGTATATAGACAAACAATCTCAACGATTCGCCAAATAGATAAATGTTCTGGCAACCTTGTTCTGTCGTTCAGTACATGCGTGTGTTGTACAATAGAGGGAAGTAATGTTTTTTCATTATTTCTCTATATCGAAAAGATACGATAAACTACAAAAGAATTGTTCGTTAATAGTACATGTTTACCTGATGATAGGCGGTATTCTTTGAAACGTACTTAGTAAACAGGGTGTTATTAATATTTGAATAATTCCTTTTAACATTCTATCTACTTGGCAAATCACCGACATTAAAAGTTTGTCTACGTACGCTCTGGCAATCTAGTCGACTTCGTGAGATAAACGCGCCCTTGACCTATCGTCCGGTACATACGTGTGTTGTACGATATAAGGGAGGCAATGGTTTTCCATTAATTATTGAAATAGCTTAAAGTATTTTAAATCTCCTAAACATTATTTGCATTCACTTAAACACTTCTTTTCCCGGTTCACGTCTTCACACATGCCAGCCCCATTCCATCATTACCAACCCACTCCCCCAGTAAGATGACGGCAAATTCAAATTGTTAACGTTACTAACACAATCTAAGTATTAAAACATTTTTAAATAGACGATTTTATTGGTTGAATGGCATTTATTTACTAAATATCTGCCTGTATTTTGCGGTTCGAAGTTGATTGCTTATAGATGATCGTTTCGGAGTTGCCAGAATTAGTACTTTAGTACAAGAACCGTACTTTTTGAAACAATTTCTATCAATTTGTACTACCGTCTCAATTTTGGTACTTTCGATAACTTTTTAACAACCGATTCATAATTAGACAACTTTATATTTTAAAAATTTGTACGTTACTTAATTTTTGGTATATATGCCTGAAAATTTGTTTAATTAAAGATATGTTATAAGATTATACCATGTGATCCAAAATGATTGAAGATAGTTTGAATTTCCCGCGTTAATATTTCAGTGATTTTTACGTTTGGAGTTGGTGGTGTTATCAGAAATTCGTCAACTAATCAGTATCGTACTTTGACTTTAATATTGAAAAGTGTCGTAAAATTACTGTTTGTTGGTGTTACTTCGTTTGATTACTTGCAGTTTGATTTCACTGGCTTCGATTTTGTAATTTTGGGTTGTTTTTACTGATTGTGATTTCCACCTTTTCTTTAAAACCAACAGTTTTATTAACGGTAAGTCAAGAGGTTATGAAAGCTTTATATTTTGCTAAATTCCGGATTGTTCCTCTTCATCTATAGAAAATTGAACAATGCCGTTCACTCCTGCACAAGAAGCCTTTATTTTAAAGGCACACCTTCGAAGTGCTATTCGCAATCAAGATGGTACGTGGTCCTATTCATTGCGGTCTTGTCTGGAACAGTTTAACGAAGAGTATCCTGAACTTCACATTCCATATAAAGTGTGTGCTCAACATAAACAACGAATTGTTGAACGTTTTGAGAACAAGAACTGCATTTGTAAAGGGAAGACTACAGGCCGTCCAACTACACGAACCTATGAAGTTGTGGAGGATGTAAGACAACGAATGGAACGAAGTCCCAAAAAATCAATTCGAAAACTATCTGCTGAATCTGGTAAGTTATAAGCTAACCAAAAATTGATACGTAGTGGTGATTTTGTTTTTAAATTACAGAACTGTCTTACGGAACATGCCAAAGACTGTTGCATAAAGATTTGCATTTGCACCCATATAAGATTTCTGTTGTTCAGCACTTGCATGCACTTGATTATGAAAGTAGACTAAATTATTGTGAATGGTTCAACGACAACCTGAACAATGATGATATTTTAAATTTGACTTTTATGAGTGATGAAGCATGGGTTAATTTAAATGGTTACGTAAATAGCCAAAACTATCGAACGTGGGCTTCTGAAAATCCACATAATTTTGAGGAAACTCCATTGCATCCAGCGAAAATTGGTATTTGGGTTGCAATGTCTAGGAGACGCATTATAGGGCCCATATTTTTCAATGGAAATATCAATGCAGAAAGGTATCGTCTTGAAATATTGGATACTTTTTTAAATGAACTGCATGACGACGAATCAAGAGATGGATATTTCCAACAGGATGGGGCTACAGCACATACTGCAAATGAAACGATCAGATATTTACAGCAGTTTTACGATGACCGTTTAATTAGCAGGGGAGTGTGGCCTGCCCGTTCCCCTGATTTAACACCGTTGGATTTCTTTCTCTTTCCATGTTTAAAAAATAATATATTTCGAAATCCTCCTCATACGCTAGAAGAACTTCAAGAAGTAATTAGTCAAGAAATTGCTAACATCACACCCGCAACCCTAGAAAGAGTGTTTGATAATATAAAACGTAGAGTGCAACTATGTGGTGCACAAAATGGTGGACATTTTGAACAATTATTGTAAAAATTTAATTTTCAAAATCGTATAAAATGCCTTAGTTTAATGTTATCTAGGAATAGGTGTTGTTTAATAAAGTTATTCTAGAAAAACTACACAACTATCATATTTATTAATGGAATATTTTGGTTAATTTAAATTACATAATTTAGGTTGGTTAATAAGTTATTAACCTAATAATAAATTATATTATTGTATAATAATATAATTATAAATGTGTATTTAAAATACTTGTTTTAAATGGCTATTGATTATCAAGGTGTAAAAAATCATGCCCTATCACCACCTTGATAATCAATAGCCATTTAAACCAAGTATTTTAAATACACATTTATAATTATATTATTATACAATAATATAATTTATTATTAACATATACGGCTAATAAATTATTTAAAAGTTATTTTAAATAATTGTCAATTTCTTAAGTTATTAACCTCTTAACTTTTCTCGTAAGATACGCCACAGGCTTTAAACAAACAATACTGAGACAATGATGCAGTGTGGCAAACTTTCAAAATATTTCTGTTTCGCGGGAAATTTAAACTGTCCTCAATCATTTTGGATCACCCGGTATAAGAAATAATATATCGATTCTAAGTGTTTCTTAGTAATATTTAACAAATTGTTGTACACTGGTCCCAAACTGTTCCTTGCTAGCACAAAAGTCTCTGCGTTAAAGCAAAAATATTCACGCCTGTTTAAAAAATTTGTACAATTTTGAGTTGATAAATTGTATTTTTTGGTTTTATTTTGCTAGCATCACTAGATTACTGATATTTAATTAGCGTGTGTGATTTATCACAAATTTGGCATTTTTTAAAAGTTTTTGTGATTGCTTTGTCAGAAATACACAAATCACAACCATAGTGAATTCTTTAAAATAGATTTGCGATTTTTGTAAATTTTTTAATGGCATGGCATTAATTGAATTAGAACGGTACTTTTTATCCACAGCAACAGAATACGCGATTGTGTATTGTGCTTTTTTTGAATTATATGAAGATATTTATAATAATTTGAATTCCCTATGATGATGAAGCATGTTCATACGTATGTAAATTTGTATTAATTTGTAAAATATACATGACAGACATATCAAACATGAAAATTATCAATATTTATCTTTGCGAAAATTCAGTGTTCTATTTTTGGTAATAAATGGTAATAAAGTTGGCGATATAATTTTCCAGAATCTGGCAATACTGTATGTAATATGTTGACAACCTGTTACCTGTACAGCCTTCTGAACACGCTAAATTCGAAAAAACTAAATGGAACTAGAAAATAAATTTCTATTAATTTTGATCTTGTTTCTAATAGAATTCAATTAATAAATTTCACAATTTACCCCAAAATGTTAACATAAATTTCTGAATACTCTATAAAGTTTACTTTTAATATATACCTAAATATATTTTTTTAGTACTTGCAGGTTTTTTTGGGGTTATTTTGCATAAAATAAAAATTATTTCCTTTGGAAGATATAGTATTTATTAACATTTCATAGATAACCTTGGAAAATATATGACCATAGTGTTTATCACTTAATCATCACAAAAATCCGTTCCATTTGACTGAGTAATTCACTCTTGGATTTACCACTTTCTAAAACCCTTTTGGTAAAGATTTACAAATCGCCATAAGATAATGCTAATTCCTATATAGAAATTTGAAAATAATTTTAAAATTAAACCATGACAGGAGATTCATCAATAGAAGAAATATTTGAAAATCCATTTAAGTATTAGGTAACAATACACTAGAATATTAGAGAATTAGGCTTGAATCAATAATAAAACACAATAGTTTTACATTCTTTATTTTAAAAAATAATAAAAAAAATTAGTAATCAAATTTAAAATCAGTTTTTAATATTAATTATTAAGTACAAAAAGTTCAAATCTTGCATTACTAATGAGAGATTCTATAAATGCAGTGACTTTATAGGAATGTTTTGTTTATGTGAAACTTGACTTAAAAGGCACTATTGTGGTAACGGTAACAAAGGGAATGCTGGATACACAATTATAAGAAACATTGTGCCATGCAATTTAAAATCATCTTCCTATCATTTAGTCATAACACTGAACTACAAAAGTATAATATAAAAATAATTATGCGTTCTTTCAGTCTTCTAAGTTTATATCATGTATTTGTATTGCTTCTTCGGTTACAATGCTTCGGTATTCGTTCTTTTATCTAATCTAACTTTCTGATTAAACCAGAATATATAACTTTCTTGTATATTTTGCATGAATGTATAATTCTTTGTTGCTAGGAATTTCTTAATGGTGTCCTTTTCTGCATCTTTATTTAGTAAATGTACATTGATTACTCTTATTGTTACTCTATCAAAAGGTATCGTTTCCAACACTTGTAATTCAGTACCTCCAGTTTTTAGGCATAAATAGTCGATTGCTGTAACATTCATAGCCAAAAGTAACGAATAAAGTGGGAAACACTTGACACGGGTATTAAATATATCGGAATCGTCTATTATCAAATTCGAATGTATACTATTTATTTTAACACCATCTCTATCACCTTGGTGAAAAGAAACCTGTAATTATATTTACATATTTACTTATACACATTTATATTACCTTTTAAATGCAAACCTCTTTAGGATAAGGAGAGGGACTTAAACAACCATGAATTGCTTGAGATCGTTCTCGATCATGTTTTTTTAAACTAAAATAATGCCTTGGATCAGGCTGTACTAAAAGACCATTCCAATGTAATTTCTTTTCAAGCCAAGCAGTGTCTGATGTTTTACCATCACTATATGCACCAGCTTCAACAAATATGCCTTCACTCTACAAATTCTATTTAAAGTAATATACGAACATTAGACATTATACTTTTACCTTATTATTTAATAAATTTAAAATGTAAGCCAAGTCTTCAGCTGGAGCATCTGTATAGGTATCTGTGTATTCACCTTGAGTTTCTTTTACTGGTCTTAGATGCATTTGTCTTATATATGCTATTAGTTGCGGATTGTCTTGTTTTACTTCCAAAAGTTCATAATCTCTACTCATATTTACTTGAAACTGATAATGTTTCATTGCTGAAAGTGTCAAATGTTATTTAAATATAATGCATGTTATATAATACATATTGAAAAACTACCTGTGTTATTCATGTAAATAAATAAAACAACCATAACTGTCACAAACGCCATAAAAAATGCCATAAGAGATAGAAGTTTTTTTAGAGTCCCTGGGCTTTGTAACAAGCTGCCCATCTTTGTGGGTGCTGGTGGTAAATTTGGGGGTGGTACAGCATTTGTACCAGAAGAGACTACTTGCTGACTCATATTACATGTCTATCTGAAAATAAAATTTATTACAATTAAATTTAGACATTATTTTAAATTATTTATTATAGGAATATCAATAAATAATTAAATATTCTACTTTTATTAAAACTAAAAACAATTTCAATTAAGTTTTAAAATACATACCCAAAAAATTTACACTGAAAAGAGGCTTTTAGTCTTAGTTGGATTTCAAAAAATAATTCCTAATGTTGCAGCATATTTCGTCGCCACAACAAATAAAATGTACTACAATAGATACAAGACATCCTGGCCAGGTGTAGGAAATTCACTTAAGGCCGTAAATTGTTATAAGTACAAAGATAAACAAGGGAATCTAACCTCTATGGAACACTACTCCCACCATTCTTCCCTCAAGCAGCATTAACTATTGAAATGAAAAGGACTTCTAAGTTACGATGCGAAGGTTGTCCGTAGGTAGAAATAAAATTAGTGAAATTCTCCTGACAAGTACTTATTAATACTTAATAAAGGTAGTCATCTAAAATTATCAATATCCGTCAATTTTCTAACATGGAATTAATTTATAATATTGATTATTGTTTTAAATTTTGGGATAAACTAATCAAAACAATATTGCCAATATCAACAATTAAAATTCAAAACGCGTTTGTTGAAAACACAATTCATTCAAAAAAATTAGTTTTAAATTTCGCGTTAATTTAAAAATACTTGTTCGCATAGATATGTACAGTTCGTACATATGTAAAATACATAGAATACGTAAGTATGAATATGTATTGTTCAGCTGTGACTATTATTTAAGAAACAAATAGATGCGTATATAAATATTTCCTGATACATTCATGTTAGCCTTTATACTTTCTTGAATTTGTTACAAATTTATTTGTCCGTTTAAGGGTGAAAACGGATAAACGATCTACCTGCCCTTGAACAGTACGTTGATTGTCATAGTACCTTATTTCGACAGGTGCATGCAACAGGTGATTGTAAACTCAAGAACGAAACTAATTCCGTTGGATGCCACAAAATACTTTATCTTGTCTACTATTAAGTGTATTAACTCACAATAATTAGTTACCGTAAAATATTAAATATTAAAGTTAATTTCAACGTTAAGTATTTATTAAAAGCAAACAATGAAAGTAGTTCTATTAATATTTTGTCATCGTTTTGTTGATTTCAATCAATAGCTAAATTAATATTCATAATATAATAAATGTTGTTTATAGAAATTACACTATTAAAGTGTAGTTTCTTATCATACTTCTGAAGAAATTATTTTGAATTGGTGCCCATCTTAGAGAGAAAGAAAATTCATTTTAGAAATGCCGATCTTTATTACGATTTCACTGACATTGTTATGTTTAATTCGATCAAAAAATAATATTGGATTTGATACTACAAGATGAGTAATGTAGCATACGATTTTTTCAAATACATATACCGATTGAAAAGTAAAGACGTGGGGGCTGTATGACACTGTATCACACTTAAATACGTAAAAATAGTTCAAATATATTCATACTGGTTTTCTGGACAATCGTATTGTATGGTACATGTTTGTCTAATACATTATGTATAGACACAATATATTGGAAAATATTGTAAGTCTTCTTTTTAACATATTGAAAGTTGTATCACCCTAAGCAAAAAGTACACAATAGTTGGTACATGCACAATTCGTATCATTTGTTTCTCGGTTCAATCAGTTTTTAAACGGCGGTTTAGAATAGATGATATCGTCGGTAATTGTATACCGTGCTTTCATATTAAAATGCTACAAACACCGTATCATATTACATTCGGGTCTAGATACCGAATGCCGATCAGAATGTAAAGTGGTGGAGCGCGAGTCAGTCGAATCACAACAACGACTGACTACAGATTACAGATTAAGTAGTTGTTCGTGGTACTTGGCGGAAGGTCTATCACTGACTGTCCAAATTGTTTACGTAGAAAAATTAATAAATTATAATTACTTTTAACTGTACAATTAGGTATTTTTACAATAAGTTTCGCATTGAACTAAAAGACGTTTTCTAATAAAACGTTTAAAAATTAAAAAAAACTCTTAAAGAAGCTAAAAAATAAAATAACTTCTAGGAACTTAAAAAATACTCTTTAAACAGAAAATAAATATAACTTGCCAAAACTTATAAAATACTTTTTAAATACAGAAAATAAATTCAATTAATTAAATTCTCAAATGTCTCTCCTGCTTGCGCTAAACAGTACCCCAAATCTATTATAAAATTCATTTCGAACATTAACCCGTAATTCTTCAAATTATTAGCCCTTTCGTCTTGATGTCCATATAAATTTGATTTTATGTAACCCCATAAAAAAGCCATTAGAGGCTAAGTCTGGTGACCTTGGTGGCCAGTGAATTGTACCACTATTAAATATAACTCTTTGGGGGAATATATTATTTAAATATTCATTCACAATTCTAGTTCCATGGGCCGGACAACCATCATGCTGGAATATACGTTCTCTACATTGGGATTAATAGTTCTCAAAGTAGGGACAATGTCGTTTCGAAGAAGATTCAAATATATTTCCCCATTTAAATTTCCTTCGATAAAGAATGGACCAATAATGTTATTCCCATAAATACCAGCCCAAACATTCAGTTTTTCAGGATACTGTGTCCCCGTATTCAATTGTCGATACTCGTTTTCAATAGACCAATATCGAAGATTCGACGGATTGTGTTTACCGTGCAACGGAAACGTGGGTTCATCGGTAAACACGATAGTCTCAATGAAGTGTTCATTCGAATTTACACGTTCTATTACAGTTTCACAAAATTCCATTCTGCGGTGTTGATCAGCATGAAAAATTTCCCGATGAGTTTGGTATTTATAGGATGTGTATTTATTTTTCTTTAATATCCTATGAACTTTACCCACGCTAATACCTATCTCTTCTGATATTTTAGATATAGTAATATTGGAATTTTCGTCGACCATTGCGCACACCATGACTTCCTGCATTTCTTTGTCGTTATTTACTCTCCGTATTTTATGACATTTACATCCCAAAATGCAACCTTCTGATTTAAACTTTTTAACTACTAATGATATTATTGTTAATGCAGGAAAGAGACGATCTACATACTTTTCAGAGAAAAGGCGCTGGATACGCCGTAAAGAATTACCTTTCAAAGCCCATGTTATCATTAGAATTTTTTCTTCCAATGTATACATTATCAAAGTAATATAATTAAAAAAATATTTAAATTTAAATGTCTTACCGTAACACACTCTCCCAAATGCAAACCACGAATGACCGTTAATACGATATCGATACGCCTACAGTCAAATTAGTGGTGGGGCTGCAGCTAGTACGATCAGTAGTCAGTTATAGTCGTGATTCAAATGACTCGCGCCCCACCACTTTACATTCTGATCGGTATTCGGCAGCTAGACCCGAATATAATCTGGTACAGTTTTCGTAGCGAGGTAAAATGAATGCACGGTATAAAGACAAACGTGTTGTTTTTTATATTAAAAATGCATTGTTATATGCCAGGAGAAAAATTATTTATGATTAAACATTTTGACGGTAGGAATTCAGCGAAGAGAACTATGGAATTATTTGTTATAAGTCATCCAGAAAGACCTATTCTTAGCGAATATGATTTCATAGTAAGGTCCAACGTTTGGAAACAAACTTACTTTAGTACATAATAAAAATAAAAACGTCCTTGATCAAAATGTTAGCGATTTAGAAATACAAATGTGTGCTTTGGTAAAACTAAATCCTACTATGTCATTTGGGCAAATTGCTCGTGAATTTGATATCAGTGCCACAACAGTTCAAAACATTTCAAAAAAATAAATATTGGTCTTACAAAATATCAACACAAGAACTTGTTATTATTTCTATAAACATCATAAATTACACAGTTCTTTAGTTAATGCATATTTATAATAACAACTTAATATCTCTATCGTCACGTGAGTTCGAGGTGTAGCATAACGTAACTCATTATTACAACTCGAGGTGTAGCATAACGTAGCTTTATAGTCGATCAGATACTTCAAATTTTGTATGTATTTCCTCAACCATTTCCGGAAAATGTTTGTAATTCTTATCATAAAATATTTAAATTTATATTAACATAAGAACAAATTAGTCTTTCATATACGTTATTCTTTGATCGTATTTTGCGGCTTACATTGGTAGAATTAATGCGTTATTCGGTCAATACAAAAAGCATTTATTCGATCGCCAAACAGAATATTGTTTTGAGTAAACACTACACTTATTATTACTTTAACATATTATGTCTTGAATAAAAACAGTTTGGCGTTTAAAATGAAATCGAAGCCTATTAATGTAAAAATTTTCTTTGCTACGATGAAGAAAGTGAACTTATTAAAACAGCATAACAATTTAATATATATAAAAAGTAGCCAGAGGAAATCTACACGTTTTCATTCTCAGCTAAGAAATGAACAGATTTCTATCGCTTCTCGTATGCACGGGTCTATATTATCCTTAGAACCTAAGTTAATCAAAATGCTGTCCGAAAAAATGTCAGTTTGATAATTTGGATTTGTCGATATGTTATACACTGCTTGTGTCCTTGTAAGTGTTACTATCGAATAATATATTATACATTTATATGCGAAAAATAATATCTGCCAAATGGCCTCCTCTTGCAGCTTCACAGACGTCCACTCTTTTGTTAAAATTTTCAATGACATTTTGACATAATTGAGGCTCTATCTCACCAATGACACGAATAATTTCATCTTTCAAAACAGGAATTGATTGTGGATTGTTTTTATAAACCTGACTTTTCACATAACCCCAAAGAAAATAGTCTAACGGTGTAAAATCACATGATCTTGGTGACCAATTAACATCACCGTTTCTTGAGATTACACGTTCAGAAAATTTTTCTCTTAATAAATCAATTGATTCGTGTGCAAAGTGAGGTGTAGCGCCATCTTGTTGAAACTACATATCCTCTAGATTAATATTCATTAATTCAGGCCTCAAAAATTCGGTTATCATCCGACGATATCGTTCACCATTGACAGTTACAGCTTCGCCAGCAGCATTTTCAAAGAAGTAAGGTCCAATTACACCACCTGATCATAATGCACACCAAACAGTAAATCGTTTAGGATGCATAGGTTTCTCATGAATAATTCGTGGATTTTCCTCAACCTAGATAAGGCAATTTTGTTTATTAACATAGCCACCAAGTTCAAAATGTGCCTCATCGGAAAACATTATTTTTTGAGGAAAATCAGCTGGTTGTTCATTGATGAAATTGACAAATGAACAACGTTTTAAATGATCTAATGTCTTCAGTTCCTGTGTTATTTGAACCTTATATGGCTTTAGAGCTAAATTCGTGTGTAAAATACGCCATGTTGTTGGTCCACTAAGTCCAAGTTGTTGTGAACGTCGTCCGATGGACATTGTAGAATCTTCAACAACATTTTCACGAACCAAACAAATATTTTCTTGTGAACAACCACTACGACTGTATTTTTCACTTTTTTATCTTCCACGGAACCGGTCTCTTGAAATTTTTTAATAATTCGACCATTATTGCTTTCAGATGAACGATTATGTGAACCATAAAATTCACGTAATTTTCTAAAAACTCTTTTCACAGAACGCTGATTTTCATAAAATAATTCAACAATTTGAACGGGTTGTTGTACCGTGTACGAAGCTATTTTTATAAATGTCATATATCACACTTTTTAAATGCCCACATACCCAGATAAATTCAGTGCGCCATCTATATTTTATTTATTCTTAAAAAAAACGCGCAATTTGAAACAGCCTTTATTTTCATTGTGCACTACTTTGTGTATATTAGCTAACTATTGGTTAATTGAACTTTTGAAAAAATGATATTCAACAGTTTGTTAAATTAAGAACTTTCTTTTTTCCGTGCGCTAGTGACAACGAATCTGAAAGAACTTTATATTCATTGGTAGAATTATATTAAAGGTAATTCAAATACATTAAAATAGAGAATAATTAGATTTCTGTTAATTTGAATTAACCTTGCTTATAGTTGTGTTTTAAAAATACACAAGATTTGAAATTTGTATTCAGAAAGTTAAAACAAAACTCGCGCCGAGTAACATTGAAAGATCCCAGAAAAAATATTCAGTATCCAAACTAATCAATAAGTATTATAATTATATCAAACTTATTACCAAATGATATTAGATTTTAACAAAAAATCTATGTAATTAAAGTACCATAAGAAATTTACTCAATAATATGTTATAATTAACAAAATTAATAGCTGTCCTTCACGGAATATTAATAAAGAATGGAAAGACACTGACATATATCATAAAAAATAAGGAAGTTCATTGTAATACGTCTTTGAATGTGTTTTTCCGTTTGTCTCATCTATCTAAGTGTCCAATTTCTGAATATAAATATTTGTCTGGTGTAGCATTAGAAATCACCGAAATTAAGATTTGTTTATATCCGGTTTCGTCTTCGTTCCTAAGATAAAATAAATTACTCTGTCCGTTGTTCTAAATTAATCAACCTCTGCTTTCCTTCGAGAAACCTTGTCCTCTATTCGAAAAAAATTATTTTATATTTATATGATTATACGACAGAGAGTACACCCAGTCAATTAAGGAAGTTATATATCACATACTAAAGGGTCAAAAAAGATCCCCGTACTCGCAATGGTTTTCTGGGGGTCACTGATCTTTACTTGTGTGAAAAATGGTCTAAAACCTTGGCTGCAGTGTACCAAAAAACTGTACTCGAAGAAGTCTTGAAAAACTCTACAACCAGTTTTAAAAATTTCAGCAGGGTTCTGCTCCTGCATTTAAAGCATAGTTAATCCAGACTTGTCTGAGGAGAAATATACCATATTTTATTACTGTTGATGATTCATCT
This sequence comes from Dermolepida albohirtum, assembly GCA_031893035.1. NCBI lineage: Eukaryota > Metazoa > Arthropoda > Insecta > Coleoptera > Scarabaeidae > Dermolepida > Dermolepida albohirtum. The sequence goes on along the minus strand of JAVIWB010004151.1, from coordinate 191,866 downwards.
TACAGTCCTGATCTTAATCTACTGAAATATATATTGTGATTGATTTTAAAGGAATCGTTTGCTCAAAAGACTGATTTTGCCGATAAAAAAAGATTTTCACCATAGGGAAAGCTCTTAATAAATAATACGATGGAGTGTAGCTCCTATCGTTTAAAGAAGATTTAAATGGGGTTCAAAGAGGTCATCACTCTGTACCCATAACAGTTTTCTGGCGAGTTTACTACGACGGAGTTACGTATCTTCACTTTTCTGAAAAAGAGGTTAGATTCTTGGCTGCAGTGTATACGAAGACGTCGAAAAGAATTTTAACAAGTCTCTTCAACATCTAGCCCTGGACATTTCAGTAGGATGTTGCACATAAAGCACAGTCGACCCAGGTGCAGCCGAGGAGCAACACATTGTACTTCATACTTCATTACTCTTGATGATTGGTCTTTTAACAGTCCTGTTCGTAATCTACTGGATTACAAATTCTGGTCGGTTTTAAACGGTATGGTTTGATCAAGAAGATTGACTTTACTGAGAAAGATTTCCTCGGAGCCAGTCATCCGAAGAAGTTTTAAAGAGGGTTCAAAGAGGTCACTATCCTGTATCCAATGATTTGATGATGATTTGTCAATTTCATCAATGAACAACCAGCGGATTTTTCTCAAAAAATAATGTTTTTCCATGAGGCACATTTTGAACTTGGTGACTATGTTAATAAACAAAATTGCAGTGTCTGAGGTGAGGAAAATCCAAGAATTATTCATGAGAAACCTATGCATCCTAAACGAGTTACTGTTTAGTGTGCATTATGGTCAGGTGTTGTAGTTGAACCTTACTTCTTTGAAAATGCTGCTGGTGAAGTTGTAACTGTCAACGGTGATCGATATCGTCGGATGATAATCGAATTTTTGTGGCCTGAATTAATGAATATTGATCTAGAGGATATGTGGTTTCAACAGGATGGCGCTACACCTCACTTTGCACACGAATCAATTGATTTATTGAGAGAAAAATTTTCTGGACGTGTAATTTCAAGAAACGGTGATGTTAATTGGCCACCAAGATCATGTGATTCGACACCGTTAGACTATTTTCTTTGGGGTTATGTGAAAAGTCAGGTTTATAAAAACATTCCACAATCAATTCCTGCTTTGAAAGATGAAATTATTGGTGTCATTGGTGAGATAGAGCCTCAATTATGTCAAAATGTCATTGAAAATTTTGACAAAAGAGTGGACGTCTGTGGAGCTGCGAGAGGAGGTCATTTGGCAGATATTATTTTGGCATATAAATGTCATACCTGATACTTCAATTACCAATAAAATGTTTTTGAAAGTGAATACACATTACGTGTTTTATTTATTCTTTAAAAAACCCGTTAAATTTGCAACACCCTTTATTTTTCTTCAGTCGAAGCCAGTTTTAGTAATAAATATTTTTCGAGAATTTCCACTTTCTGTTTAAATGATTTTTATTCCATTTTGATGTACTAACGCTAACAGCACTGTCAGCTTTTAAAAATACGTTTACAATTGAAATAAAAATTTTCAAATGTATTCACAGTATGAACACATATGCACAACATATACATATGTATATCTACCCACACACTGACGTAATATGTAGTACATATGTACACTTCTTCGCGTTTATTCGTGCTTCGAATGGTAATATTGAAATTTCAATTGTACAAAATGATAAGATGGGACAAACATGTAAATACACATTTTTACAGCGGTATTTTGATGTTAACATTGGTTCTTATGAATAATTCAAGCCTTCTGGTAAATATTTTACGCCATTATGCATTTTATGAAGTGACAAAGTATTAAAATTTAACAAGTAGGAAATTCTACCCTTTACAGAGGCTTAGATAAGAAAATATTGGAAGACGGCAGAAAAGTAAATGTCAATTCTATATTATCTGCAAAAAATATCTAACCACGTCGAAAATATAGAACATTAATTCAGAAACATGAATGCTCAATGGAAAATGAAAGCTGGTATATTTCGAAATTCGAAAAACTGTAGATTTAATTTTTGCTGAAATTCTATTTACGTTTCTCTTTGATACTAATAAAGACAATTTGCTATGTACGTTATGAAAATATCTGATACTAAATTCAAGTAAATAAAAGCAATAAAAAAGATATTTAATTCCTTTTGATTAATTAAAAATTCCTTTCTTGTCTTATATTATGAAAGAATGCGCTTTTGTAATGTAATAAAGAGAATGTAAGCGGAATCAGGGGACGAGACACAGTCATAATTGAAGAGTTTATTGTATGAAGTAAATATTAGATATTAAGAATGAGAGAATGTAATTAAATTCTGTTTAAAGTCTTCTATAATGCATCTTCCATAGCGCTGTATTAAATAAAAACAACCTATATATACCAGGTGTCCCAGAAAGTCATTACCGGTTTTTCTTTTTGTAAAAAACTACATTATTTTCAAGAAAATGGATGAAATTTATTTATTCGAAGTATTGGCGATTTGATTCTACACATCTTGCCCATCTTTCATGCAATTTATGCATGCCATCTCAAATGTCCCATCCAAGTGCTTTCAGCGCTTCCTTGACTAGTTTTGCTGTATGAGACGACATGTCATCGTGCTGTAAAATTACTTTACCATGTCTTCGGGTCTATTTTGGACGTTTTTCTATCAATGCATGGTTTAAATTGATAATTTAATTAACTGTTTCACTAGATTTCAACAGTTCGTAATACACTATGCCACTCTAGTCCAACCAAATACAGAGCATTGTTTTGCGACCAAAACGATTTGGCCTTGGAATCGATGGGTTGGCTTCGCTAGATGATAACCATGTTTCTTTGTGCTTGGGGTTTTCGAAATAAATCCATTTTTTATCACCCGTTACCATTTGATGCAGAAATGATTTCCGATCATACCTTTGAAGCAGCATTTCACAGCCGATTTTTCGATTTTCCATTTGCCTGTCATTCAGTTGATGTGGCACTTATTTTCCCATTTTTAGAATTTTTCTCATTGCTCGTAATCGGTCACCAATCGCTTCTTGGGACACATTTAACTCTTCTGTCAATTGTTTTTGAGTTTGGGTTGGGTCTTCATCAAATAACTCCTGTAGTTTCGCATCTTCAAACATTTTCAGTCTACCAGAACGTTCTTTGTCTTACACATCGAAATTACTACTTTGGAATTGTCAAAACCACGCACCACGTGTTTTTATGGTTGGAGCATGCTCACCCTAAGTTTCTACCAGCAAATAATGACTTTCGGTGGCTTTCTTCTTTTGATTAAATAAGAAGGAAGTAATGCGTGCCGCAAATGCTCGTTTCCAGGCACGAAACTCGACATTTTCAAAGAGGTATAAAGTTTGGACAGTGTTACTTTCGCAAAATATAACATGTATGGTTTTGAAGCTTGATGTCAGTAGAATAAAATGATACATATGTCAAATCATAGTATTGCATACTTAAGCGAGCTAATAATTCGTACTTTATATAAGCTGTTTAATTTTGTCAGTTATTCGCTTAGAGTAAAAATATTGTCGGTCATATTTCTAACAAAATAATAACAAGTAAAAGAAAACGCAACTGCTTAAACAGCGATTTTGTGCGTGCAAAACAGGTTTCTTTAATGTTCCATTTTACTGGTGTAAGACGACTACCATATTTGACGAACAACGCAGTGCGTGTCCAAAAGACGTGTGAATTCCATAAATATTAAAAAAGGACGTGATACAAGGATAGTTTGACAAGTAGTGAGAATGGCACATAGGTGGCGCTCTAGTTGGTAATACAAATGCACTGTAATTTAGGTTGGCTATTTATATGTTTACATTCCGATATTTAGATAAATCGGTTGATTAGTTTATTTTTGACAGCTGATTGAAAAAGAAGCAACACGTCGTTTTTTAAAATGGAAAAAGCAGAGTATCGTGCGGTGATTAAATACTTTGTAATTAAGGGTATGAAAGCTACCGAAATAAAAGATGAGTTACGGGAAACATTAGGTGAATCTGCTCCATCGTCCTCCACAATAAGTAGATGGGTAAATGAATTTAAACGTGGTAGAACAAACTGTGTTGATGAAGCGCGCTCTGGACCACCCAAAATCGTGACTTCTAAGGAAATGATTATAAAAATCCATAATATTATTACGCAAGATCGACGACTCAAAGTGAGAGAGATAGCAGACATGGTAAACATTTCAACAGAACGCGTACACCACATTTTAACGAAAGAATTGGGCCTTTCCAAGCTTCCGGCAAGATGGGTGCCGCGATTGCTTACGAGTGATCAAAAGTTCACTCGTTTGCGCATTTCCAATGAGTGTTTGGACCTTTATAAGAGGAATCTGGTTGATTTTTGTAGGCGAACTAAACAACAGTCGAAACAGTGGTTAGAACGTGGTTCTGCACCTCCAAAGAAAGCGAAAATCACTTTATCGACAAACAAGGTGATGGCATCAATTTTTTGGGATTCAAAGGGCATTTTGCTAATTGATTACCTTCAGAAAGGTGCCACAATAAACGGACAATATTATGCAGAACTTCTACAAAAATTAAATGTTGAGATTCGTACTAAACAGCCAGGAATGGCAAAGAAAAAGATTCTGTTTCACCAAGACAACGCTCCCTCTCATACCAGTACAGTTGCGATGTCCAAAATCCACGAGTTGCATTTCCAATTAGTACCGCATGCGCCTTATTCGCCGGATGTAGCCCCTTCCGACTTCCACCTTTTTCCAAAATTGAAAACGGCACTAAGTGTATTTTGCAAGTCTTCCAGAATCGCATTTTAGAGATGGTATAAGGGCATTGGAGCACTGTTGGAATAAATGTATTGCTCTTTGAGGAGAATATATTGAAAAATAAAAATTATTTTGTATTTAAAAAATTCGTTTTTCTTTTCCATTCTCACTACTTGTCAAACTACCCTCGTATAGTACTAGATGAATAAAATTACCCCTAAAAGAGATCCTACACATTTGATATGGATCAGTGATTTTGAGTTTATATATTGAATTGCGTATGAAAAAATTGTATGCAAAATGGGTGCCGCGTTTGTTGACTGTAGAACACAAACCTGTACGAAAATGCAATCCAAGCCTCAATTAAACGATATTTAGCGCCGAATAATAACTGTTGATAAAACTTTGATACGCCATTATACACAGGAAATGAGGCAACAGTCGAAACAATGAACTGTGTTTGGCACATTTTGTATGAATATTAAATAATTAATTAATTAATTTCAACATTTAGCCCTTATTGAATTAAAAGCTGAAATTACGAGATGAATAGAGGATAAAAAAATGGAAAAGAATAATTCGTGCAATTCAGAAGGACTGTGAGAAAGTAACATTAAAAGATGGGTGCAGTATCGAGAATGTAGGCATTTATGTACTACCGCACATTAGTCTAGACAACAGACAATAAACAACCAACATTTTCTCACGTACATATATTCTAAGTAATTTTATTGTCTGCTAAAACAACAGCGACTTTTAAAAAAGGAGGTCGAGTTATTTATCTCAGGAATACATCAATTTTAAATAGAGACAGAAGTGGAAATGTGTTATACACACGTACATTAACGCCAGGAAGTTTTAAAGCTGTACGGTTACGAGTCAGTAATATCTAACATATTTTTGTTAAAGGGGAAAGTATTGAGTTTACAATAATGTATATCTAACAAGTATATAGTTACATACATATAAAATGAATAGTTTTTATTTTATTTGTGATAATATTATTGTGACAATGTACATTTACTACAACATAAAGATTAACGATGTACACGTAAATATATCTGCCGAATTCGTGTAGGATGGTCTTTATACTATGTAAACAAAACATTGGCAATTGGAGCATGCCTATGATTCATATCATAATAGTACGAAAACATCTTATCTTTCGAAAATTTGTATTCGAGTAGATATAGTAATGATCGCAATATACGTACAATTCTTCCATATCCAATGTAATTCTACCAAGATCCTATCCCGTACTAACCAATACTATGGCCGCAAAATCCGTGAATCTATCGAGATCTCTAAGCACTCCAAGAACCTTAACCATGATGATGGCTACCCCTTATACAACGCCTGGCAATCCTGCATCTCCAAACAACCCAACCACAACCGTAACGCTCCATTGACCCATGACCCATTAGCCATATATATAAACTCGTCCACCATCGTCTTACACCAGTTCCAGTGTAACAAACAGTGAGCCCTGAAGATGTCCCATACGAGTGAGTACGAAACGTCGGCAGTTATACCAGTGACGCGGTTCCAGCCCGGAAGCCCAGAAGAAGATAGTATGGACCAGTGGCGGCTCGTGAGTATTTGACATGGTGAGGCAGATAGAATAATAAATATTCAAAATTGTTTACAATTGATTAATAAACTCTATATACCTACTACATATAAAAACAGTTTATATATATTTATATATATATAGGGCTGCCAGACGTGAACTGAGCCCTATATCGCGCCCCATTCGATTTTTAAGGGAAAACGAAGTTTCAAAGCAAACCCTTGTGAAACGAAAATAAATATTCTAAAAAATCAAACAAATTCTAAAAACATTAATCGAAAATAAGAACTTAATCTTCTAGGATTTAAAAATAAAAAATAAATACATTCCTATTATAATATAAAATTTAATAATATAACAAATATATACATATATATGTATATATATAAATCAACAACAATCCAATACCAAACTTTCAAAATTACATGCAAAATGAAAATATTTTAAAATACAGAGAATTTCCTTTATTGGCATTGCACGTAGAATTACATTTAATAGATTTTACTTCTTGTATAGCAAAGGTATCCTCCGGTTTTTTGTGTTAGCAAAATAATCAATTACATCATTATAAAATCGTTCATCCCTCGTCATCGTTTTAACCAATTCCTTTTCGATTGCAATTAGTGCACAGTTACTAAGTCTTTGTTGTCCAATTGTATTTCTAACATACGATTTTATACGTTTCAATGTGGAAAAACTTCGCTCAACGGACGCGGAAGTTACCGATATGGTAACTACTATACTTAGCAATTTAAAAAGTTCTGGCATACAGATGGCTAACTTTTGTTCGTGCATAAATCTTAACATTTCACATGGTGTTTTAGAATTACCAAGGAGTTGCATGTCACTATAAATAACAGCTAATTCATTTTTTAATTGAATTTGATCAAAAAATGTATATTGTTCAAACAAATTATTTAAGAGCCTCTGAGGAAATGCCTTCGAATATTCTTCAAATTTACTTTCTGTTAATAAATCAAAAAAAGCAAGTTTTTCTAAATCAATAAATCTAATTTCAATTTGACTAATAAACGTATCTAGAATTTCGAAAAATAATTTTCTATAATTTTGTTTAGTATCTGGAACGTCATCAATTCTACGCCTTTTATGTGCAACAGATTCGTCAGACATCGAATTTTCGTATACAGTACTGAAATATGTATCACACTCCCGAAATTCTCTAAACTTATCAAGCAAAAAACGTAATTATTATTATTATTATAAAATTTCTGTTAGACTTACCGTGTATTGTAAGAGATTTTGATAAACCAGGGTTTGGTCTTGGAAGGTTTTTGACATATAATTGATCTTCTACCGATAGAACAACGAACGTATTTCTTATTAAAAAATCTACAATGTCTTGTGTATTTCTTACATTTTCTAAATCCATATTCACAATTTTTAAATCACTGAAAATATCACTAAACAAATATTAAAATATTTAACCTAACTTTGTTATTCCCCCAAGTTTAACTTGGGGGAATTTGCGATTCGGACCGAGAATGTCAGCCTCGAGTATATTCGGTAGTTCGGCGATTGTGATTCGATGAGAGGCTCTGTTTAAATTGGCTTCAGACTAAATAATACATACATACATACATACATACATTGATATCTAAATAATATCTACTTGAAACAATAAAAATACTCCTGTTAAAACTTAAAACATATTATTTGCGTGGAGGAAATATTGAGAAACTGTACAAGAAGAATGTAAACCTTTAGACATCTTTATATCATTAAATAAATACTTAATTTATCCTATTAATAATGCTTTCTATATTATTAAAAAATTCAAAAATCTCACAATAAAGTTAGAAAATCTATTAACTTTTTGAATATTTTTTCTTCTTTGTTATCTTAAATATGTAGCTAATACTTTACTGTAATTTCCATAGAAATTGAGAATTTTTTTGACTGCTGTAGTGCGTTATAAATTTTCAATGAGAGGCAATGAGTGGCCGGGCCTCAAATATTCGTGTTTAGTAGGGATATACATAGATCAAGCATGAAGTTGGTCGGGGCAAGTATACGCGCTCGTACATTCGCACGGAATTAAAATGAAATGATAAATTTGTACTTTGTTTGTAATGCCGGTTTATTTAAAACTATTTTCTTATTGTTTATAAGATAAATTCTGAATAAAAGATGATAATTAATTTATAAAGAATTTTAAAAGTATACATATTATTCTTGTTATAATTCCAAGATTTAGATGGTGAGGCACTGCCTCACCTGCCTCACCTGACCAGCCGCCACTGGTATGGACCATGACCGCGGAAGTCTACGTACCAGATTAATTCTTCTTTGATTTTATTTATTCCTTATATAAGGTTTTTCAATAGGGATGATACGATTTTGAAGTGACATTTCGGCCATTTGTAATATGTCATGATCTGTCATTTGTTTTTCATTATATTCAGTAGTGTTTACAATTTCATCATGGAGAGATATACGCAAGAACAACGTTTACAAATTATTCAGTTTTATTATCAAAATGTTCTCTAATTGCAACTTTTCGTGCGCTTTTGCCATTTTATGGTCGTAATAATCGTCCAAGTGTGCTCGCTATTCGTCGAATTGTTAAAAATTTTGAGGTTACATTTTCTTTACATAATTTTCAAGTGCTAATAAGACAAAGAACCGCTCGAAGTAATGCAAATATTGCTGCTGTTCAGGCAAGTGTTATTGAAGACCGTAATTTGTCGATTCCAAGACCTTCTCAACAATTGCGACTGTCTCAAACCACAACCTGGCGGATTTTGAGAAAGGATTTGGGTTTGCATCCCTATAAAATTGTTCTCACTCAAGAACTGAAGCCATTGGACCACCGTAAACGTCGTAAATTTGCTGAGTTTGCCTTGAAACAACTTGAAAACGATAACGATTTTTTTTAAGAAAATCATCTTCTCTGATGAGGCTCACTTTCATCTGGATGGTGTGGTAAATAAACAAAACTGTCGATTCTGGTGCGAAGAAAATTCACAAATTATTTATGAAAAACCATTACATTCACCTAAATTGACAGTTTGGTGTGGTTTTTGGTATGGTGGAATAATCGGTCCGTACTTCTTTCAAAATGAAGCTGGTAACACCGTTACTGTCAATGGAGAGCGGTATAGATTGATGATAACCAACTTTTTATGGCCGACATTGGAAGAAGTTGATCTTGACAACATTTGGTTCCAACAAGACGGGGCTACGTGCCACACTGCAAATGCAACAATAGAATTATTACGAGAAAAGTTTGGAGATTCGATTATTTCAAGAAATTGTGATGTAGAAGGGCCTCCAAGAAGTTGTGATTTAACACCATTAGACTATTTCTTGTGGGGTTATTTGAAGTCATTGGTCTATCGAAATAAACCAGACTTTCTTCAAGCTTTACATATCAATATTGATCGTGCCATTCATGACATACGACTAGATTTAGTGGAAAAAGTGCTCGAAAATTGGGTTCATCGAATTCGTTCCTGCAGAAGAAGTCGTGGAGGCCATTTGAATGACGTTTTATTTAGAACTGTATCGATTGTACTTCACATTAAATAAAAGCTTTTAAATTTTCTTAACAATAGTGTGTTTTTTTTAAAGAAATCATATCACTCTTATTGGAAAACCCTGTATATATATATATAGGAAAAGAATTATTCGTATATATAAAATATTCTATAACAATTATATTCATTAATATATATATATATATATATATATATATATATATATATATATATATATATATGTATATAGAATTTCGAATTAATTTATAAGATAACTATTCTGATAATACGATTTTATTAATAACCTATATATAAATATATATTTTTGTGTACATGTAATGATCTAAAGATCCGAATATTTTGTTTGAATTTGTATTTTATTAATGCTGCGTTCGATCTTTTGATATGATGATTGACAAAAAGTTTTGCACCAAATCATTACATTACTCTAGACTTTTAAATTAGTAGAATAATTTTGACTGTAAATAACATAAATTTAATAAGTTCATCATCATCCTCTTCATCAAGCATTCTAAACCGGCGTTAGTTTAAAAAATCGAAAGGTATGTCGCCAAAACTTTTCCTTAAAATATAACACCTCGGAATTAAAATTACATTAATAAAATTAAATATTCTATAGAAAACAGTATGCAAAATGCAGTGTGAATGTATACATTTTTTCAAATACTGCTCAAATGGCGAGAGAGAGAATGGCAGTTGTGAAGCTTTTGTTATTAGGTCGCAAATTCGTGCGTATACCATTATGCGTTTTTTTCCTTATTGTAACATACAAGAACTCTTTTTATAGTTTGATATAGTTACGGCTTCACCTAAAAATGTAGAGCAAAAATTTCGATTTAGGTTGTCAACCTTTTTGTGGCAGTTCAATAAGTTATTAATTTAGTCTTAATGAATGTATGTAGATCGGTTCACTCATATTACTGGCTGTTTTGTTTTTCTGATATAGTAATTTGATAAAGACAGGTAGATTTCAATAATACAATAATTATAAGCTTTCCATCATCTACAATCTCTAGAAATAAGACCACATACTTACACAAACATGCAAAAAGCAGTCATTATAAAAACAACAGTAATAGTCAGAAAATTTCTTAGTCGACAATAGACGACCTCATAACCTGACTAATCGCACTTTCTTCCACACAATCGAAGCTATAATAATCACCTTTAAATGGCCATATAAAACATAATAAAACTTGTAGTAATTACTGTTTTCTTATTGACAATAGAGCCGTACAATATCAGCCGTGTACAGTCTACACTCGAATCCGTAGATATAAGTGTTGAATAAAGAATTTCTCGGCGTTAGGCTGAGGAAGCTAGTGGAATCTAAAAAATGCAGAATCCAATTATAGGACATCCAACTAAGATTAATAATAAATAAGTGCAGTTATTCAAATACAATTCACTTGCGAGTCGCTCACAAAGATAAATATAGTTCATTCGTAGACCTACATACATCAGAGTTGGAACTTTAGCTTGCTAACCTTTTTGTTAAGAGATCTATACATTTCAGTATAAATGTTACACCTACCTGTATATTTTGTTAAATAACCGCCCACATTTTTCTAATTCATATTAAAGTAGCCGTGCCACTTGAATGGAAACAAACAGGAAGTTCATTGTTTTATTGATGGTGTGACTGCTGCCTTTTTTCCTTTTAAAACCTGTCCAAAACACGCGTACTATATATGAATGAGGTGTTCGGCATTATAATGCGCATATGTAATTTGATGTTCACTGTTTGCAAATTAATTTTTGAATTATTGTATTAAGTATGCATCCATGTAGTGTAAAGACACTTTCGTTAACAGTACAGTAATGTGTATTCTAAATGGATATTAGTTCGAATTTATTTATTCTTGTAGAATGAAATCTCTGCCGTGACGGCAAACAATACGTCTCTTCTGCACAAGTGGTTGTATAGCTAAAGTGTTGCTATTTAGCAGGTTTTAAAAACAATTTTAAAATAAAAAGAATTTTTTTAAATTGATTTTATTGAACAAAATTAATTTAACGAGCAGCCGTTCTATTTATACATATATGAATGATTCTTTCACAGAGAAGTTTACATTATTATTAATTATTATAAAAGTAATAAATTAATTATTATAATAGTAATAAATAATTATTATAATAGTTCTTCATTGAGTCCAACAGATGGCATTTTACACTCAAATACCACAACAAATGGCGTCCCATTATAAAAAGCTTCTAAATATATTGTCTAGAGCAGGGGTTTCCAAAGTAAGCGGAGCGACTCCCGGGGGCGCCCCAAAGAGTCTCCAGGGGCGCTACGACAGCCTCTCCAAAATGAAAAATTACATTTATTACTGAAAAAAAAACAAATTTTCCAACAACTATTCACAAAGTATTTAAACAAAATTAGAGTCTTATAAAAATCTAAAAGTCAAATTTAGAGATTGCAGCATAGAATTTATTTAAATTTAAGATTTTCAACTTGAAATTATCAGGTCTCCAGTCTTCCTTCATATCTAGGGCGCTGCCGGAAATAATCTGATCGTTAAGGGCGCCATGGCTTTAAAAAGTTTAGGAACCTATGGTCTATGGTATATGTATGTGGGCAACAACCGGCCCGCTGTAAGAATTGATCCGGCCCGCGGGACATTCGTCGTATTATTTCATGTCTGATATCTATCGCTAAAAATTATAAACACTACTTTAAAATGCACTTTCTTCTGTTTTATTTATTCATAATTTAATTTAATTATTGATAGAGCTGAGCATGCTGATAATTCGTTGACAATTTTTGCCAATAAAACGATGTTGGGAAATACTATAATTAATCTAAAATAGTTTTATTAATCATGATTTTCTTTATACTGGCAAAACTATTATTGTACTGGTACAGCTTCTTAAAATTATTTTTATTGTACACACACAAACACATACACACAGAGAGAAGGAGACAGACACACGCAGAGAGAGGGAATTATTTGTACCGTATAGATATTTTCATTGTCAATAGTATTTTAAAGAATAATAAAAAGTAAATTCTAGGGGGTTTTCTTATGAAATACGACTATTAAATTAAAATCATCCCTAAAATTAATGGAGAATTAAGCTTAGTTGTTCAGAATCTTTAATTATGTATTTTAAATTTGTGTTCAGGAAAAAATAATTAATGCTGCTTATTATGCACAATAAACGTCCGTTTACGGTATGGGATCAGCTTGCGCGGTAATTTTGCGCAAGCTAAAAATAATTTTGTATCCCAGAAGTACATATATATTACATAAAATGGCCAGGGTTCGTGTTACACTGCCTTGTAAATCCTTGCTCGTTTAGTTACTTACTTCTACTTGTTTGTTTGTCTTTAAATTCCGAGGTTTATAATGCTAATATTAGAAATAAAAGTCAAGTTATATGCCCGTAGTAAGATATGAAAAATAACTTCGAATTCAACCAGTTAAAAATTACTAATTAATCAAATATAAATAATACGATATCAATAATTAATAAATTAAATTATTAAATTATTGTTTAAAGAAGTATACAGAAATATTCGAGGTTATGTTAAAAATTATAAATTTGAAATTTTTTCTAAATTTAGATGTTTATAATATTAGAAACAAACATCAAGTTTTATGCCAGTGGCAAGATATAAAATTAATTCAAATTTTACTGGCTGTTAATTATGAATTAGTCCAATAAATAATATAATAATATTAATGATTAATTAATTAGTTAAATGCTTTCATTTAATAAATTGCATGAAGAACTAATGCGATCAATAAGTATAAAATGTTTGAAGTAATGTTGGAAGTGTAGGTTTTTCATATATGTAGATGCAAATGACTGAAGAAGAGAAATTTCTTTTCTTGCTTCTTAATAGTAGGTAGAAATTAAAATAAATAGTAAGCAGTTATTTTGTAAAACGTGGCGAAACACTAAATGGTTTAAATGTCTTCTGTAAAGTCACAAATTGGATAGGATCTGTAAAATATATGAAGCGTAACTTACAAGGTGGTCCCATAAGTACCCGACCTGACCTAGAGATGGCGGTAGTTTCGAAAAATATCACTGTATTAGAAAGTACATAATCTATAAAGCATATGTTTCAAGTTTGTTTAGTATTTGTTTGGGAGCCATCAATAGTGAACGTTTTCAGTGAATTTGTAAAAATAGAGAAAGTTGATCACCGTTACGTGGTACGATACTTTTGTTTGAAAGGTCTAAGTTCAACCGATATAAAAGCTAAATTGGATTCCACTTTGGGTGAGTCTGCTCCTTCGTTTACAACAGTGAAATATTGAATAGCAGAGTTTGAACGAGACCGTACGAGCTGCGCTGTGGTCGCCCAAATGAGGTGACGACTCCAGAAATGGTGAAGAAAGTCCACAAAGCGGTACTGGATTATTGTCGACTGAAAGTGCGCGAGCTAGCAGACATAGTAGGCATTTCAAAAAGTGCGGTACATCGCATATTATCTGAAAATTTGTACATGAGAAAGCTGTGTGCAAGATGAGTTCCGCGTTTGCTCACACTCGAGCGAAAACACTGTCGTGAAGATGTTTCAATTGAGTGTTTAGCGAAGTTTCACAGCAACAAAGCAGAATTTTTTCGCTGTCTCATAACCATGGATGAAACATGGGTTCATCACTTTACATCCGAGACAAAAGAACAATCAAAACAATGGACTTAAAAGGGAGAACCGGCTCTAAAGAAGGCGAAGACCGTTTCATCTGCAGGCAAGGTCATGGCATCGGTTTTTTGGGATGCGAATAATTTCCATTGACTATCTTGAAACAGGAAAAACTGTCAACGGCGAGTATTATGCGACTTGTTGCAACGTTTGAGGGAAGAAACCAAGCAAAAACGACCGCACTCGGCTAAGAAGAAAGTGTTGTTTCATCAAGACAATGCACCAGCTCATAAATCCGTTATTGCAATGGCAAATTAATGAATTAAAATTTGAATTGCTACCTCATGCACCCTATAAGTGATGTTGGCAGTTAATGGCTATTTTGAGGAGTAAGGCAGTTCTTATTATAAAAAGAATATCGAAGTTGTTGAACATCGCTTGGAAAAGTGTATAGAGCTGAAAGGAGATTGTGTCGAAAAATAAATTTATTTCTTCCCAAAATGTGTTTTCTTTGTTGGGCCGGGTACTTCTGAGACCACCCTCGTATGTTCCCACAGTTGTTTCAGAAAATCGAGTGCGCCATAGGGAAAAATCTTTTTCTAATCAGAAAATGACCGTTCTGCATCTAACGATGTAATATTTGGATAATTTAAATAATTTTTGAAACTACTTAATGAATCCCTCGAGATACCTTCACAAATTTGTCTTGATATGGTACAAAACACTCTTAAACTTTTCTAAAACACAATTTTTGCGTCTTCTGCAATGCATAGTTGTTGCAGATACGATTCCTTCGACTAATCCGAAGTACTGTCTAATTTACAAGTGATGGCGAGGCAAACCCTATGCGCAGTAGACAAGCACCTCCCACAAAACTCCCTCCACCTCTTGAAAACAGTTCAGTTTACACTATCAGTGGCGGAACTTCAATCAGTGTATGCTGTCAGTGTCAATTTGCAACATACTTTTATTTTGTTTCTCATAATGAGTGAATCATTTTCTAGTAAAAAAACCGTAATAAGAAGTCAAGCCCGCGAAATTGTATATACAGTATTTAATTATTTTAATAGTATCAATATTTCAAAATATAATATTTATTTCAATAATTAAATTATATTTAGGATAATTTTTAAAAAGCTTTGCACGCCTCTGCCTGCATTATCTACATAAGTAACTTACACGAATCGCAACCTAGAGCGGGAATGTTTAGTCTGCGCATCCGTTCGCCACCACAAATTAATTCCACAATAATTGTCAATAGTTTGTAATCTATTTTAACCTGACTATCTTGAAAATTTGTCTGAGTTTACTTGAGAGCCGCACCTTCTTCAGAAACGAATTTTAAAATCACGTTATTTATATGCTCATATTATATATTCGCGATAGTAAAATTCTGTCTCTCTACCTGCAAGAATCGGTTGTGGTTATTCGGGGACGTGCGGACACAGTCTGTGAAATTCGAGAGTACGTTTGGAGGACTTGCGAAACGTTGCCTTCGTACTGGCAATTAATGCATCTACCTCTGTATAATATCTGCATTTCTTATTTTACGAATTTTATCTAATTCTAGATAAAAAACCAATAAATTTGAATGACGATTGAATACGTATTTTGATAATTAAGTTGTCATCATCAGTTGATAATTACAGCGTCGCACCTGAATCCGCGGTAATGCTCGCACAGAATATCTCTGCGCACCTATTCCGTTGAAAACCAAACGCATACTGTTTGTTTGATTAATAGTTATTGGTATTCCATTTCGACCAGCAAAATTTTTTTGTTATATTTTATGTTTTATGTTTTGATTTTGTATAAAAAAAGTACAATCAACAACTAATATTTTTTAGTCGTATAGTAATAAATAAGATGTTGTTTTATACACCTTTCCTCGTAAATTACAAAATGGTTATTAGGAAACTTTCGTTATCTTCGACGTAAAACTTTCTCGTCCAACTAATTAAGTTAGTCGCGTTATTTGTTATTACCAAAAATTGGAGTAATCTAACCTATTTGCACGTTTTATTCGTCAGACGAGGGTTCCTAATCATATTGGGTACTACATTTATGTTCTGTTGTAAAGTCTGCGCAGTTATCTCTGAATAAGCGTAAACTTTTTCAGTTTAGTTCTAAAATGTAATGAAACTGGGTTTATATATGTACTTTCTCGAGTATTAGTGACAAGTTCAGGTAGTACTTACATACACAATAAAAATTTAATTACGGAACGACATAAAACAGCAATATATGTTGTATAAATTTTTGTTAACATTAAAGCACTTTAACGACGAAAATATATGTAATCTTTTATAACACCATTAGCTGAATTACGTAATATTTAACTTTAGAATAAAGTTGGTATAAAAAATGGTACATTAAACTCGCATTTTAAAAGCTTAGGACCCGGTTTCATAATAAATTTAAAGTACCTTTAAATTTTAAGGTCAACTTTAACTTTCATGTCGCGTTTCATAATCACTTTTTAAAGCAAAAGTCAACTTTAACTCTAAAGTCCCATTTCGGCCACTTTAGCACCTAAAAGTCGACTTTAACTTAACCTATATTTTCTGATATTGCGATTTAAATTGAATGATTTATTTATTAAGGGACAGGTTATACCGTGTTTTTCCATAAGAACAATTTGCATTTAAATAAAACACAAGTTGAGATATTGGACAGAAATTTATTCTAGGTGTAGTACACGTATTATATTTAACTAATCGATCTCTTTCATATGACCATCGCGAGCACGTTTGCAGTGATCGATTCTTTAGAGTCATGTAATGATATGGTGGGGAGTGATCTACGATGGCGTTACCAAGCTCCATTTTTGCGAGAAAGAAGTAAAAACATCGGCCAAAGTATATTAATCGACCGTCTTGGAACCCATAGTGAAGCCTCTTAACCAATCAATATTCACCAATAAGCCATGGACTTTCCAGCAAGGCTCTGCTCCAGCTCACAAAGCAAAAACGACTCAACTGTGGCTCAAATCCATACTATTGAAGTGAGAGAGATAGCAGACATTGTATTACAACAGAATGCGTTCACCACATTTTAACGAAAGAATTGGGCCTTTCCGAGCAATTTTCCACCACACTTTCACACATATCGACTGGAACGTTGGCAATTTCGTGTTGGATATTATCCCTGAGCTCCTCTAACGTTGTTGGCTTGTTGGCATAAATCGAAAACTTAACGTAACCCCACAAAAAGAAATCCAACGGCGTTAAATCGCAAGAGCGAGCTGCCACTCAACCGGGCGATTTCTCGAGGTTACACGATTACTGAACTCCCCCTTCAATATATCAATTATTTGATCAGTTGTGTGGCATGTGGCACCATCTTGTTGGAACCGCATATCACTGATGTCAAGTCCATATAATTCTGGCCAAAAAGTCTTCAACATTGCATGGTTATTATTAGTATTTGTTGTAGTTCTTCTGTTAATGAAACCATGCTGGTATACTGAGAGTTGAGTTTTAATTAGTGGATATAATCTAGAATAAACACAGTCTTCTAAAACCTTAGAAAACTTAGATCATCTTGATATTGGACGGTAGTTGGAGATGTTCGAAAATTTGCCGGTCTTCAACATGAGAGCAACTCCTGTAATTTTCTAGAAATCTGGGGAGGTGTAAGATGACATGGTCATATTCAATATTGTAGTGGGATGATAAATAAATACAAATCTACAGTTTTTAAGACTGATGTAGTGTTCTTTTGTCGACACATTGCTTGAATGACTTTTCTCTCTCTGCAAAACTATTTAAAGTGGTGTAGAATGAAAAAACGCTGAAGGAAAATTCAGTGAACCCGTCTTTTTAGCATATCTTGAAGAGAAATCAAAAATATGGAAGTCGTCAACTTTGTGGAGTAAATTTTCAGTGACAAAGTCGAATATGCTCGTTAAAAATGGTGTAGATGTAAGCAAATATTTCAATAACATTCTTAAAGAGGAAAAATTAAGGTTATAGTCCCCAAATATCAAAAATCTTACGTTTAAACAAAACCAGATGTTTATAAATGAGGCGCCAGATGAAAAATACTTGATGGTAAAAGTTTTCGGAATATATGGAGGCTGCAGGCGTGAACAGCTGTGCAATTTATTAGTGGAAGACTTTGAATTAATAAATAAGTCATTGATTTGTTCAAATTCAAAAGTCTAAAACAAGAATAAGTCGTTCTTTTTATATTATTGGAAAATACATTCACTATTTTAGAAAGTACGCTGCACTGAGCCCTTTTATTATTAATCATCGACGTTTTTTTCTGAAATATTCAAATTATAAATGCATCGCCAACCCAGTTGGTATAAACGTATTTAGGAAAATGCCCTCCATCATTACTGAGTTTTTGAACCTCTCAGAACCAATGTAATATACAGGTCATTGTTATAGAAGATCTTCTTTGCTAGCAGACTCAAGAGCAAATATAATGGAAATAAAGAAGCATGGAGGATGGATGTCTACAACAGTAGCTGGGGGTTACATCGATCAATCTGTTATTCATAAAACTGCTATTGCTGAAAGAACTATCCCAACAGCTAGGTCTAGAGTTACAGTAGCATCTTCCACTTCACTTCAAGAATTGGCTGCTAATGCTGATGAAATTGGCAACTCAGCTAGTTCGAATGTGTTACAAGGTTTTTTAAATTCGCAAGGAATTAATATCAGCAATTGTTCTAATTGCACTATAAATATTAACTGCTTCTGGGTTTCCGGGCTGGAACCGTGTCACTTGTAAAGGGTTTTCCAATAAGGACTTGACAACTTTTTTTCAAAATAAAATGCAGACCATTTGAGATATTTCAAAAACTTTATTATCGGGTTGAAGTACAATCAAAACATTTATGAATGGAACTCGACTTCGTTCATATGGCCACCGCGGACACGTTTGCAGCGGTCGATTCGTTGGACCCAATTTTCAATGACTCGGCTACACAATTCGGCCGAAACGGCTGCTATTTCGCGTTCAATGTTGGCTCTGAGCTCTTCCAACGTTGTCGGCTTGTTGGCATAGACCAATGACTTGACGTAGCCCCAAAGAAAAAAGTCTAGAGGCGTTAAATCGCACGAACGAGGCGGCCAATCGACTGGTCCATTTCTTGAGATAACACGCTCATCAAACTTACTCTTCAATAAATCGATTGTAACGTGTGCTGTGTGGGTTGTGGCACCGTCCTGCTGAAACCACATGTTGTCCAAGTCCATATCTTCCAATTCAGGCCAAAAATAATCGGTAATCATAGCGCGATAACGATTACCATTCACAGTAACATGACAATCATTATCGTCGACGAAAAAGTATGGCTCTATGACGCCGCCGGCATGCAAACCGCACCAAACAGTTATTTTTTGTGGATGAAGTGGTGTTTCATGAAGCACATGTGAATTTTCACCCGACCAATAACGCATATTTTGCTTATTGACGAACCCATTGAGCCAAAAATGAGCGTCGTCACTGAAAATGATTTTGCGATGAAATTAATCATCTTGACGCATCTTTTCCAGAGCTCAATTGGAGAACGTACGTCGCTTCAAATGGTCCATCGGCTTCAATTCTTGAGTCAGCTTGATTTTGTATGGGTGTAAACCAAGATCCTTACGCAAAATTCGCCATAAAGTGGTCTGGGTGATGCCCAAATATTGAGAACGCCGTGGCATTGACTGACTTGGATCATTTGCTACGGACGTTTCAACGGCAGCGATATTTTCGACACTTCGACCAAATCGTTGTCTCACTGGCACGGCAACATCACACAACGAATATATGTAGACTCAAATTTTTGCACTAAACTTGTTACTGCCTGTCTACTAGGGCGAGAATTACAACCGAAAATCGGAGTTAACGCTCTTAAAGTAGCAGTCACCGACTCCGAATTTCTGTAGTAAATTTTTATAGTTTGCAGGCGTTGTTCGTTCGTGTACTTTACCATGATGAAAATGTTAAGTTTACTGAATAAATTGACAGTGACAGTTCGATGATTAGTGAAAGGGTGCGTTCACAAATTGAATTAAATTTGTCAAGTCCCTATTGGAAAACCCTTTATGTCTGCTGACGTTTCGTATACATTTATATGGGACATCTTCAGGGCTGAACTACTGCTGGTTTCAGTGCAGTTTCAGTGCAAATGGGTACGAAACGTCGGCAGATATACAAGAGAGAGGTTCCAGCCCGGAAACCCAGAAGCAGATAGCATGGACAACGACCGCGGAAGTCTACGTACCAGATTATAAATATTAATGTTAATAAATAATAATAGTATAGAATTTTATACTGTTCATAATAAAACTTGGAAATTCTTTTGAAAATTTAATGATTATGACTCTTTTACTATTGTTTGGTAAAAAAAATATTTTTAACACGCTACATCATAGGTTCCCAAACTTTTTAAAGTCATGGCGCCCTTAACGTTCAGATTATTTCCGCCGACGCCCTTCGTATGAAACAAAACTGGAGACCTGATAATTTTAAGTCTACAATCTTAAATTTAAATAAATTCTGTGCTATGATCTCTAAATTTAACTTTTGGATTTTTTATAAGACTTTAATTTTGTTTAAATACCTTGTGAATAGTTGTTGGTAAATTTGCTTTTTTTTAGTTATTATAATAAGGAGGAG
This sequence comes from Dermolepida albohirtum, assembly GCA_031893035.1. NCBI lineage: Eukaryota > Metazoa > Arthropoda > Insecta > Coleoptera > Scarabaeidae > Dermolepida > Dermolepida albohirtum. Next base: position 170,823 of record JAVIWB010004151.1, on the reverse strand, counting down.
AAGGAAAACGTAAATAACTCGAAAATTAAAGAAAATTACATTTATTTTTAGAACAGAAATAGTTACTAATTAATACAAAATAGAGAATCATTTTAAACGTAATTGGGTACAAGTAGTAAGAGTTTCAAAAATGTTTTCTGTCCTAATGAGAGGTATGGTCTTGTATATTATTGAAATTATATTTTTCAATTTTTTTTCGTTTTAGCGAGCCTGTCGCGGCGCCCCTGGACACTCTTAGCGGACGCCCCGAACGCCGCGGCACATACTTTGGGAACCCCTGCGCTACATTGTAATCGTCATCTTTTAATACCCTTAACGGTAATTAAAAATGTCACTTTTAATGACAGTTATACAAAAATTATTATTTCAGGTAAATTTGAATGAGCTAAAAAAGGTAAATAAAACTCATTTCAACAACTAAGTTGTCATCATCAGCAGGTAATTAATCACAGTGTCACGCCTGGATTCGCGGCACAACTCACACAAAAACAAGTCTGTACCAGACATTAACCGTCAATAGCCAAGAACACACTGTAGATTTGCTTCACATAATTTATAATGTATTTTAGTCTTAAAACTTATCAACTTAAACACTTATCACAAAGTACAGCCCTCATTATTTGTTTCGATTTATTTTCTTCTGCGTTAGACACCAAAAAGAAAGATATTTATAAGTTTGATGAATAGTTCCCTTATTTAACGATAAATAAGTACAACGGAGGAACTTAATAATATTTTCTAAATTCGATGTTATTTACAGATTACCACATTTCCCCAAGTCACATACACGGAGATGTGAAATGTGATTTACCTCACGTCATCAAGTCTAGGATATCAATCGATTTCCAGATATCCCTCCCGGGTATAAATTGTCATTCCTTTGGCGTTCTAGTGGCACGGTATTTGACGTTGGTGCAGTTTGTAAAGAGGACGTCTGATATGAGACACGCTCTTCTGATTTAGAAGGGCGAATTTTAGCTAAATATACATTCGACTGCGATTGTGCCATTGTCTAAGATTAATTGATTTTCTGCTTATAAGTAATTAGGTTAAAGTGGATTCTACAAAGACAAAACACAATCGATTCACGTTCAAAGTGCAACGTTAATCTACTGAATGCAGAAGCTTTTGTTTTTCGTTTCGCAATTATATTATTGCCCATCTGTTCGGTAAAGATACATTTCGTTTATGTAAAAAGAGGTATTAAGTTGCATTAAAAGCTGTGTTGGAAATTCTCTTGGTTATCTTACAAATATGTATAGTTGGAGGATTCTTTGGAATTACAAAAGGAATGTAATTTAATTGTGTCAGAAAGCTACGGCGAGATAAACAGATTTAATATAATATGGGCCGAAATAAAGGACACCGAAACCTAGAAGCTTATAAAATATAAACATATCAAATGATAAAGCCGGTACAGGCAGTCTTGATACCCCTACATGTTTTTAATTTATACTAAAAAATTTTGAACATACAATAAATTTTATAAAATTTTATTTAAAACAAATTTCAATCATTTGTATTCTTTTAAAAAACACAAAGAAACAAACTGCTACACCTAAATGAATATCGTATTAGATACAAGAAGATTGGACATGCGCACGACATGAATAAGTATATGTAGATGGTTATAGTTGAAAATTAAAAGAAACTATAAACGCATGTATCGTGGTTATCTGGTTCATGTTCAAGATTCTATGAGAACTCATCATGTACAGTTTTGGTCTTACACTCGTTCACAGAAAGATAATATACTTAGTTAAGTCATAAATACTGATACGCAACTGAACGCACTGATTACGAATGCAACACTGGGCGCATCCATTTCGTATTGATTGCGATTTGACAGTTGACATTTATGCTTCATTGCGACGTAAAACGTTTTTGACATTGATTGTTTACAATCATGGAATGGGGCGACATCGAAAATCGTATTGTTGTAGTTGGCCTACTAAAATGCAACATGGAAAAAGGCGATATCTTTAGGACGTTGCGACCGCTTGGAATCACTCGCGTTTTTGTATATCGTGCTGTGATGTTGTTTGAGGATACTCGTAGAGTACGAGACCGTCAAAGATCCGGCCGTCCGGGCATTGTGAGAACTCCGAAAGCGATCAAAGCCGTGAACAAACAAATCGACCGTAAACCGCTGCGAAAACAGAAAACCTTGTCGCGGGAAATACAAATTTCGCAAAAATCCATGTCTCGCATTATCAAAGAAGATTTGGGACTCAGCACGTACAAGCGACACACTGGTCATCTGCTCACGGCCGCATTGAAGGAAAAACGTAAGCATTACTCAGCCGTACGCGAAGAACGCTCACAGAGAAGAATCGTTCAATAAAGAGAATGCGTGTATGTTCGGTCATCCCACTCATTCTGAGTGTTCAAAGAGGCCACCATCCCGCGTCTGTAATGGTATGCTGGGGAGTGAGCTACGATGGCGTTACCAAGCTCCACTTTTGCGAGGAAGGAGTAAAAACATTGGTCAAAGTATATCAATCGACCGTCTTGGAACCGATTGTGAAGCCTCTCAACCAATCAATATTCACCAATAAGCCATGGACTTTCCAGCAAGACTCTGCTCCAGCTCACAAAGCAAAAACGACTCAACTGTGGCTCAAAAACAACGTTCCGGGCATCATATCAACGGATGATTGGCCAGCTGGTAGTCCAGATCTCAACCCATTGGACTACAAGTTGTGGTCCGTATTAGAGGGCATGGCTTGCTCTACTCTACACCAAAATATTGAGTCGTTGAAGCGAGCCTTTGTCAGTGCAGTGGATAATTTCCCCATGCATGAAGTGTGTCTCGCGATCGATGAGTGACCACATCGTCTCAAGTCGTGCTGGAAGGCAAATGGAAGTCATTTCGAATAAGTTGTTCTAAGATTTGTAGCCACTGAATAACCCAATAAAAACGAAAATAAATTTTTCAAAAATATTAATTCGTTTTCATTTGGCGTTGATTTTTCTGTGTACCAGTATTTATGACTTGACTAGGTATCTCTTCTGAATGTTTTTAAAAACAATCATGTCAGCACATTTGGCGATTCTGTATCAATGGTCGATGGCTTTGAAGAGTTTTTTTCAGTGAATTAAATTTGATTAATTAAAACTTATATTAATTAAAAAGTATTTTAAAAAATACTATCTCCATCTGTTATCTATACTCGTAACTAATAATTCAATATAGATATTACAGAGAGCTATATAAGGAGATAACTAAAAATTAATGAATTTAATACCAATGTATTTATATACTATCCTCAAAATAAATTGTAATATGCCTGTTGTACAAGTTAAAGTATTTGGACCTTATAGTGCATATAAAGATGAAAAACATGTCGATAGTGGGAATGGAACAAATATATGTATTTATTAAGAATTGCAATTGGTAAATGCTCACAAGCCAGTAATACACCAGCCGGTCTTCCCATGGGACATTATCTGGGTTTAAATACGAGGATAGTTTGACAAGTAATGAGAATGACACATAGGTGGCGCTCTAATTAGTAAAACAAATGCACTGTAATTTAGGTTGCCTATTTATATGATTACATTCCGATATTTAGAAAAATCGGTTGATTAGTTTATTTTTGACAGCTGATTGAAAAAGAAGCAACACGTAGTTTTGTTAAAATGGAAAAAGCAAAGTATCGTGCGGTGACTAAATACTTCGTAATTAAGGGTATGAAAGCTACCGAAATAAAAGATGAGTTACGGGAAACTTTAGGTGAACCTGCTCCATCATCCGCCACAATAAGTAGATGGGTAAATGAATTTAAACGTGGTAGAACAAGCTGTGTTGATGAAGCGCGCTCTGGAGCACCCAAAATCGTGACTTCTAAGGAAATTATTGTAAAAATCCATAATATTGAAGTGAGAGAGATAGCAGACATGGTAAACATTTCAACAGAACGCGTACACCACATTTTAATGAAAGAATTTGACCTTTCCAAGCTTTCGGCAAGATGGGTGCCACGATTGCTTACGACTGATCAAAAGTTCACAGTTTGAGCATTTCCAATGAGTGTTTGGACCTTTATAAGCGGAATCCGGTTGATTTTTGTAGGCTATTTGTTACTTGCGATGAAACTTGGATACACTATAGTACATCCGAAACTAAACAACAGTGGAAACAATGGTTAGAACGTGGTTCTGCACCTCCAAAGAAAGCGGAAACCACTTTATCGGCAAACAAGGTAATGGCATCAATTTTTTGGGATTCAAAGGGCATTTTGCTCATTGATTACCTTCAGAAAGGTGCCACAATAAACGGACAATATTATGCAGAACATCTACAAAAATTAAATGATGAGATTCGTGCTAAACGGCCAGGAATAGCAAAGAAAAAGATTCTGTTTCACCAAGACGACGCTCCCTCGCATACCAGCACAGTTGCGATGTCCAAAATCCACGAGTTGCATTTCCAATTAGTACCGCATGCGCCTTATTCGTCGGATCTAGCCCCTTCCGACTTCCACCTTTTTCCAAAATTGAAAACGGCACTAGGTGGAAAGAAATTTTCGTCTAACGACGAGCTTATCATCTTCGTAAATGAGTATTTTGCAAGCCTTCCGGAATCGCATTTTAGAGGTGGCATAAGGGCATTGGAGCACCGTTGGAATAAATGTATTGCTCTTTTAGGAGAATATATTGAAAAATAGAAGTTACTTTGTATTTAAAAAATTCGTTTTTCTTTTCCATTCTCACTACTTGTCAAACTACCCTCGTAGCTGCGCCATTACGGTTAATTTTATTTCTGAAGATGGGGCCCTTTGAAGACTCAATTGAAAAGTACCTTCACTATGGGTCACGATCATATTCCTTGTGTTTTGATAAAAGATTATGCTTACGTCTTTGCCAGGCCTTTATGTTTTCTGTTTAATCTCTCGTTGAGGACAGTTTTTCCTAAATGCTGAAAAATTGCAAGACTTAACACTGTTCATAAAAAAGTCGATAACGATTCAATTATTTCATAATTTCATCATTTACATATAAGAAAAAAACAATCAATATTATTGTCTATTTAATAAAATGAATGACTAATTAACAGCAAATTTCACGAACTTGAGTAATAATGAAGATAATGCAAATACATATGATTAATTTATCCACAATGAACAACTGCAGATGAGCCTGTAAAACTTTCTTCATTTCGTTACTTAGTTAACGTACGGGATAGGTAGATGTTGCGCGATCTCTCAGCAAACATTCACCAAGGAAAGTAAACTTCGTGGCTAGACAATCTGGATTTCGCTGATTAGGTATTTGAGTAAATAAACGACGTATGACTATATTTCTTGTGTTTATTTTTAGTATTACTCAAATTACTTTCGCTTATTTCGTCGTAAAGTTTGTGTTGCGAATGTAATCTCCTAGCAGTAAGTTTTGAATTAATTGCTTTACTTTTTCATTTTGCAAGAACGACGTTCTATTTATTATTAAGTATGTCTACCCCCTTTTTAGGAGGCGTAGATATAAATGGATATGACGAATTTAGCAAAGAAGATGGGTGGAAAACAGAAAAAATTCAACCTTATACGTCCAAAAGTGTTAAGTTGTCGCAAGAAAAATGCAGGGTTTTAAACAGTAGGTTTGAAATTCTATAAAACGATTTAAAATAAAATTTTTTACTTGCTATTCGTAAAATTAAACTTCACGCACTAGTGAGGGACATAAAAATTACAAAAATCAAGGTCATTATTATAGTAGGAAACACGGTTATTTGAACCTTAATTTTAATTAAATTTAATTAATTAAAACTTATAAATTCCGCGATATTAATTTAAAAATGTTTTATAAAACACCATCCCCATCTGTTATCTATACTCAATAATTCAATGTAGAAATTACAGAGAGCTACACAAGGAGATAACAAAAAATTAATGAATTTAATACCAAACTATCTGTTTCTGGGTTTCCGGGCTGGAACTGCGTCACTAGTATATCTGCCGACGTTTCGTACCCATTTGTATGGGACATATTCAGTTCTGCCCTGAAGATATCCCATACAAATGGGTACGAAACGTCGACAGATATACTAGTGACGCGGTTCCAGCCCGGAAACCCAGAAGCAGATAGCATGGACCACGACCGCGGAAGTCTACGTACTAAATTTAATACCAAACTTTAACAAGAATACCAAAAAAATGTGCCGAAAACTGTGTGAAGGCTTTGACATGATTCTTGTTTAGGGGTAGAAATAAGTGAGTTAACTGGATTAAGCACCTGTTCACAAAGCGAGAACACCACAAATATTACTGGAATACAATATTCCTAAATTTACCATAGCTTCCTATAGGTTCTCTGGTAGCCCTGACCTAAACCCTCCGATTACACTGGGGAACAATTTTTAAAACAATTTCTGTTAAGTTTGAGTTTTCAGCTGTTTTGAAGTTAAATAGGCATACTGATTTCAACAGTGGTTAGTTTTTTTCTATCATGTTCTTTCTCTATAGCTAATGTTAATGTGACCACTCTGTGAGCAAGGTGAGCTCTTCCACTAAGATTTGAAGATAATGGAGGGACGGTATCAGAGTACATAGGAGGTACATATGATAGCTGATTATTTTTGGAGTATCAAGATAGATTGTCCACAGAATGAATAGTCCAAGAAAAACTATAGACCAACATTTTTACCTTAATATGTATGTTTGTTGTTTGGTAAAGAAACTTTACTGCTTGTATGAACAAAATTTAATTTACAAAAACTACAGCTTTTGTATGAATAAAATTATTCTATATTAAAAGAATATTTGGTAATTTTCTTTTTTTTATTTTCCTTTGTATGCATATTTCGTATGACATTTGTGACAAAGAGAGGGTATCCTGTAGTTTAAAAAGTTGACGTGATAGGCAGAAATAGAGGTTATTTTTGGATTCAGGTGTCAAAAGTAAGTCGAAAGCACATGTCAAATCTAGATTAACGAAATTTGTGTTTCCCAGTGGGATCTATTATGAGATGTCCTCGAATATATGATTTTCAAGAAGCGTCATCCAAATATGGGGTATCTAAAACAAAATATTCTTAAAGCTGTAGCAAAGTCTCTCTAAGTGTTTGTAAAGGGTTTTCCAATAGGGACTTGACAAATTTTAATTCAATTTGTGAACGCATCCTTTCACTAACCATCGAACTGTCACTGTCAATTTATTCAGTAAACTTAACATTTTCATCATGGTAAAGTACACGAACGAACAACGTCTGCAAATTATAAAAATTTACTACAGAAATTCGGAGTCGGTGACCGCTACTTTAAGAGCGTTAACTTCGATTTTCGGTCGTAATTCTCGCCCTAGTAGACAGGCAGTAACAAGTTTAGTGCAAAAATTTGAGTCTACATATTCGTTGTGTGATGTTGCCGTACCAGTGAGACAACGGGTTGGTCGAAGTGTCGAAAATATCGCTGCCGTTGAAACGTCCGTAGCAAATGATCCAAATCAGTCAATTCCACGGCGTTCTCAAGAGTTGGGCATCGCCCAGACCACTTTATGGCGAATTTTGCGTAAGGATCTTGGTTTACACCCATACAAGATCAAGCTGACTCAAGAATTGAAGCCGATGGACAATTTGAAGCGACGTACGTTCTCCGATTGGGCTCTGGAAAAGATTCGCCAAGATGATCAATTTCATCGCAAAATCATTTTCAATGACGAAGCTCATTTTTGGCTCAATGGATTCGTCAATAAGCAAAATATACGTTATTGGTCGGGTGAAAATTCACATGTGCTTCATGAAACACCACTTCATCTACAAAAAATAACTGTTTGGTGCGTCATAGGACCATATTTTTTCGTCGACGATAATGATCGTCATTGTGAATGGTAATCGTTATCGCGCCATGATTACCGATTATTTTTGGCCCGAATTGGAAGATATGGACTTGGACAACATGTGGTTTCAGCAGAACGGTACCACAAGGCACACAGCACACGTTACAATCGATTTATTGAAGAGTAAGTTTGATGAGCGTGTTATCTCAAGAAATGGATCAGTCGATTGGCCGCCTCGTTTGTGCGATTTAACACCTCTAGACTTTTTTCTTTGGGGCTACGTCAAGTTATTGGTCTATGCCAACAAGCCGACAACGTTGGAATAGCTTAGAGCCAACATTGAACGCGAAATAGCAGCCGTTTCGGCCGAATTGTGTGGCCGAGTCATCGAAAATTGGGTCCAAGGAATCGACCGCTGCAAACGTGCCAGCGGTGGCCATAAGAACGAAGTCGAGTTCCATTCATAAATGTTTTGATTGTACTTCAACCCGATAATAAAGTTTTTGAAATATCTCGAATGGTCTGCATTTTATTTTGAAAAAAACTTGTCAAGTCCTTATTGGAAAACCCTTTATGTGGACTACGAAAACGAACGCATTCTTTGAAAGCTTATTTTATATTCCTTTCTAAAATATGTTTTACTTTGGACGATGAGTTATTCTTCTTTATACATCATTAAAGTACTGTAGACATTTATGTCTAGACAATGTTCAAATAAAGCAGAAATTTTAACAGGTAAATTGTCCTTGGAATTAAATATATTTTCATGGACTACTTTGATGATTATTAATCTATTTTTGAAGTTAACCTTTAAGCTTATTGCATGTATACATTGTTTATTTAACAATATTTTATTTATTCTATTTTAATCCAATTACTGAGTCATACACGTGCATACATATGTACTTTTTACTTCGAAACAGATCTATCGACGAAATATTTACTAAGCTTTTACAGGAAGGTGTGCGGTTTCGATGTTTTCAGACTACATTTTCACCACTTAGGAGGGATAGGTTGGACGTTTTTTATATTATAAAAGCCCTTCAAATTTTTTACTTTTCTGTAAACACGTTCGCGTTACAATAAACTGTCTTTCAGATGAGAAATTACTCCGTTAATGTATCTGGATCTATTAAAGGGAAGCGTTAAATTAAAAGAAATTCTATATTTAGAAATATTGTTTTATACTTTATTTTTTGAGTGTCTAAATATTATATTTCTTTTATTCTTCTTTATGACTGCGCCCGAAATTGCCCTTCGTTTGATCAAAATGAACTTTATAATATTATATATATACTACTGTGGGCAAAAAATAGTAAGACTTTCTTCATAATTTTTAAATTCTTAATTTATTCTTCCAAATCTATTTCGTCCCCCTCAAAGTAATCCCCCTGGCCGCAATACACTTGTGCCAACGTTTCTTCCAATTCTGGAAACAGTTGTTAAAGTCAATTTCAGGAATAGCCTTCAATGCGCGTAGCGATTCACGTTTAATGTCTTCAATTGACTCAAAACAGTTTCCCCGGAGCGGTTGTTTGAGTTTGCTGAATAGCCAGAAGTCACACGGAGCTAAATCAGGCGAATACGGTGGTTGCGGCGCGATATTGGTTGAAAATTTGGCGAAAAACTCACGAAGAATTAATGCAGTATGCGACGGTGCATTATCGTGGTGCAAAAACCAAGAGTTGTCGGCCCATAATTCTGGCTTCTTTTTACGAATAGCATTGCGCAAACGACGCATAACACTCAAATAATATTCTTTGTTGACAGTTTGGCCGGTCGGAAGGAATTTGGAGCGCACCACACCTCGATAGTCGAAGAAAACTGTCAACATAACCTTGATATTTGACTTGCTTTGACGTGGTTTTTTGGGCTTCGGCTCACCTTTGATACGATATCTGGCCGATTCATCGTCTGTTTCCGGGTCATAAGCGTAGATCCAAGTCTCATCTCCAGTTATGATGCCTTTCATTTTGTCGGAAAGCATTGTTTCACAGACGTCAACGCGACGCTGTTTTTCGAAAAAATTGAGTGATTTTGGAACAAATCGTGCTTTCACTTTTCTTAGGCCCAAATGATCTTTTAAAATGGTTTTCACTGATCCTTCCGATATTCCAACGATGCCAGTAAGGTCTCTGACTGTTAATCGTCCATTCTCAAGCATCAATTCCTTGATTCTATTGACGTGTTGATCATCAGTTGATGTTGATGGCCGTCCTGGACGTGGTTTGTCATCAACGCGTTCTCGACCCTCTTTGAATAATTTGTATCAATCAAAAACACTTGCTCGCGACAGACAATTATCACTGAAGGCCTTTTGCAACATTCTGAACGTTTCGGCACCAGAAATTTAATTCCGTACACAAAATTTAATGGAACTTCTTTATTGAATAATTTCACTCATTGTAAAAATCGCCGATTGCACTTTTTGTACTTCAGAAAGACAAGCGTATACTAAACATTAATGATTATTTTGATGTGGCATTTGGCACAGATGTCACTGACAGTTATACCAACCTAGAAAAAAAATATTTCGACGAATGGAAGTCTTACTATTTTTTGCCCACAGTAGTATATATGTATATATATATATATCTTGTCTTTCTTATTACTTCCTAAATTGTATATTATTAGATGCTGTTTTTGTTTTTACGTACGTTTTAATATTTCGTTTGTCTTCATATCTTCTAATTACCACTTGGCCTTTTTACGAAAAATAATTCTCACACTTCACTTTCTCACCATTTTCAACGTGATAATTTTTAAAGCGAAATTTTGTTGCTTTCAATTGGAACATGCTTGTTTCAGTTATGTTTTTGCGTTTCACCCGACTTTTTTCAATCTTTAGAGTGCTGATACTGATGTGAATTTATTATAAGTCTAATATCTTTATGAATGTATTCTCTGCTGTGTTGGCTTTAATTTCTAGTTAATTTTATAGTCATTCTACTAATAATTACTTTAAAGGCGGTCGTACGGACATAAATGACGACGAACATCCTGGTGCAAAAAAATCTGTGGTTACTGAAAGTGACATAGAACTTGTGCTTGAATTTATCAGAAATGAGTCGAAATCCTCATTGCGATACGTGGGAATGGAATTAAATATTTCCAAAAATTCAATTCATCGAGTTTTAACACAGACTTTGGGACTGAGAAAGTTTTGTGCTACGTTTGTACCACACAAGTTAAGTGGCTTCAAGATTGTAGAGCCTTGATTAAAGACTCAAAAAGGGACGAAAACTTCAGGTATTCTTTTGTAACTGGCAATGAGACGTAGCGTTTTCAATATGATCCGGAGACCAAGCGTCAAAGCTCTGAATGGAAGCATTTATGCGAGGAAAGACCAAAAAAAGGCGTTTGGAGAAGTCAAAAGTGAAGACAATGTCGATTTGTTTTTATGATTCGAAAAGGATAGTGTACAAAGAGTGTGCCAACTAGTCAAACAGTCAATGAAGTATATTATCTTGGTGTTATGAAGCATCTTTTGGCTCGTATTCGTAGTGTGCACCCTCAATATCCTGAAAATGGTAGCCGGTGTTTGTTACATGATAATGAACCAACTCATCGCTCGATGCTTATCACTGATTTTCTAATTACAAATGGCATTTTAACTAACCATTCATCGTATTCACCAAATTTGACCCCCTGTGATTTCTATCTATTCTCCAAAGTACAATACATTTGCCGATGAAAGGACAGCGTTATGCCGACGTCGAAGCCATTAAAGAAATGTCGACAGCGATCTTGAAGGATATCTCTAAAGATGAACTTAAAAATTTATTCGACATGTTAATTGACTGTACAAAACGAGGTATTGAAGCCGAAGGCGACTACTTTGAATAAAATAAATGAATTCTACCAAAAGAGCAAGCTTTTGTTTTTATTTTAAAAAAGTTCAATTTTCTCTGGGACAGACTGTGTATTCCAACAGAAGATATTCGTATTGATGAGTGCTTGGGTTATGGAAAGGATGCTTGTCTTGGAAGCAGTATATCCCTTCTGAAAGGAGTCGTTTCTGATTGAAGTTTTTTTGTTATTATGCGAAAATGAATCGGAGTACATTTGGAATTTCTGTATATACATATACTGGAAAAGATACAGGTTACGTTCAAAATTATTCTTAATATAGGACCACAAATCCCATCGTTCTGGAACTGTGTTATGACTTATTACACCAGGGATATAAATTATCTGTTGAGAACTGATACGTCAGCATAGAACTTTTTGTACAAAAAAATTATGTACAAAAAAAGATGTTGGTACAATGTGATAGTAGAGACTTGGTATTCTTTCAGATATTTTTATATCTGAAAGAATAGAACTTCACTAAAAAAGGGTCAGTGTATTGCAAGACATAACAACAAAAGATGCTATTGAAATAGCGAATTGAAAAAGATGTGCTGCTCCTTAGTACAACTCATGGCGCCAATATGATGGAAAGCGATAAATGAGTCGTTAATAGTGCGGAAACTGGAAGTATTCCTTGCTTATGGTAAGGAAATGGGTGATGTGGACAAAAGCGATGGAATAATTGCATCATATATAATACATTTCCAAGGAAACGAATGAAGAAGTACTATAAGGAAATATTTCTCCACCCCGTAGACGTTATGCTGTTGAACTCCTAAAAACAACTAACGGGAAACTTAATCGATTAAATTTTTTACTCGAATGTCTTTAGCAAGTTGTTGAAGAATATGCACTTCAGCAAGGACAAATTTGGAACGTTGGTCGACCAAGACAACTGCAAACGTCTCTTTGGAAAACATATCCCCAACTTTATATCAACTACATCATCAAAATCAAATTCACTTGGAAGATATTACGTTTGTTCAAAAAATTGAATCCGTAAGGGAGTCACGTTATTGGTGCTCCATCTGTGAACTGCCACTTTGTGTGGTACCTTGTTTTGAAAAGTACCACACTTAAATTGACATAATTTCTTAAATGTATATCTTTAATTTTTCCTGTGTATAAATTTTATTATTTTTTGGCAACCTTAAAGTTTTCAATAACAGTTGAATTTGATGGAGCCTGTGGTTGATTAACTTAACCACATTTTTTTTAATCACTAAAGTTGATATATAACCCCTTTCCACATTAACTTTTGTAATTCTGTATACGCATTTCGACAACTAAGTTGTCATCATCAGCAGATAATTGCAAAGTGTCGCACCTGGTAAACCACGGGGAAAAATACCTGTACGAAAACACACTCCGTACGCGATCTACATATACCTCTGAGAACCAAGATGTACACTGTGTGTTCGTTTCACAAGATTTTTAAAATTGTTTTACTTAAACTAGGATGAACGACATTGAAAAAGGAACACGGACACGACCGATAAGTACCTGCATGTGATTTATTATAGTGTTCCTCCTTCTCTGACATTAAGCAGACCGAAAAGGGAAGACTGAATCAGGCCAGTGTCACTGTTCACCACATGGCTTTTATTCTTTAAAATGTACATGCTTTCATACGTGTCTAATCCTCGATAATTACACACGTTCTTTATCAAATGTAAACAATTCATATCAACACTTACATTTGATAAAGAACGTGGTTTACCAGGTGCGGCACTTTGCAATTATCTGCTGATGATGACAACTTAGTTGTCGAAATGCGTATACAGAATTACAAAAGTTAATGTGGAAAGGGGTTATATATCAACCTTAGTGATTAAATTTTCAATAACAATTTTTTTTCAAAATTAAATTGTTAATTTAATAAATGAAATTTTAATCACTTTACTTTGACTTTTACCGTAAAATTTATTATGCGACCATTTGTATTGCGTTCAACTTGTATACACATCATCTCTTAATTTTGATTACGTACCACGTGAGGGACTTTTAAGGGACGACGTGTATACAACAAGTCGTCCCTTATTTTGATTACGCACCGCGTCGATGGTTCGACGACCTCGCAAAACGACCCTCGCAAACTTTTTTAATTTTCACTTTCTAAACGTTGTTGCCCGGTGTCTTTTCATTTTACACATTTTCATTTTCTTTATTTAAACCCTAGATTTTAGATAACGATCTAAATTTGATTCCTTTAATATTTAACCAGACGAACGCACACATCTTAGCTGACCCGATTGCGTTTAATTCTAAGATTAATTAAAAACGTTTAGACGCGATATAATGTGTAGAAGGACGTGAAATAATTTAATCTGTATGCGTTATATTAATTATTAATAAAACAAAGTATATCCTTGGGTATCGCAATGAATTTAACCGACATTTTACATACGAGTAAATTCTAAGCTTCGATCAATAAAAAATTAACACATCACACAATTGTATTCATTAAATAGTTCCTTTATAGCGAAGAAAAGGTATTTGAAAAGTACTTAAAATTTTTATATTGCGAAATATACCTAAAATTATTTTAAGCAACGAAATTTGTATGTTAAATGATGAATTCCAAAATACGCTTACTTGTATATATGTATATGTTTGTAAAAAAACAAGCAGTCAGTAGTAGAAAAAATTTGTTTGTAGACTCCTTGGATGAGTTTATCTAAATTCAGTCACTGTTTTGACAGTAAATATTGTAACATGGTATGCGTATGCAAATATGGTGCCGTATTGACGTTGGGCATATAATTTGGAGGTATTTTGCTTCGTTTGCGGTAACTTTGTAATTTAAAAAAGGGACGGAAAAAGTTCATTTTTTTAACGGCAAAATTAGTGATCCCTTTTTGTTTTTTCTGCGATTTTGTGGAGTTTTTCTTTTTCACGAATAATCGTGAGAACTGAACAAGGCACGAAAGCACGGTTTTGACATTTGTAATCAGCAGAATATATAACTGATTCTATTACAATACCAGATACAAGAAAGGAAGGACTGAATACCAACTCATTTTACATTGATTTCGTTATGTCGAGAGAGACATGATGGATTATCGAGTTTTCTTGTACGTGATGGTGCAAGGATATTATGCGAGCCGTTAGTCACAATTTTTAATTTACTGGTATTTTTCCCGAACGTGATACCGATTACAAACTGTTAATGGATAGACATGGTTCTCGGAAACACTAAAGAAGTGTATGCGGATGATGTACATACGACTGAAGGTTCATGATTTTTCTGCTTTTTTTGTGGCGGATTCAAAATTTGCAACATTTCTTTCCCGAACGTCTGTTTTTCACAATCGGCGGATCAAAATACATAAGCAATAGCTACCGGAATATCATAAGCAGGCACTTTCTGTTTTGCGTTTTCCAATGATTCAATTTTTGGCGAACATCTCAAGAAACAAAAGAGTCATCGTGCTGCGGTCTTTCTACTCGTAGTTAAGGCATCCTAATGTGTACAGTCGAGGCAACAGACTGCCATAGAATTGAAAATGTCGCTTTAAAAGAGCGTCATCTGCCACTTTAGAATGTTTCTAACTTATATTAATAAAACAAACATTTATGAGAAAAAGCTTCTCTAATATGTATAAAGGTATGACAAAACGGATGTAATATTCACGTTACTAAATATTAAATTCTAGGTTACGTTATACAAATGGATGATATATACAGAGGAATAAAAGAAAACATAATCAACAGGAGTAACACGACTGGGACAGGATATATATATATATATATATATATATACCGTGAATATATTTTATAATGCAACATGCACATACGTACATACACTAGTTGCTAGAGTAACGTAATAATGAAATGACAGCAATGTATTTTAGCGTGTATTTTATTTTGCAACATAGGATGTGAAATACAGTAGTTGAACAAAATTTAAAAACTAATTTAACGAACTTTCAAAAATGTCACCATTGACGGCCAGACAGTATCCTAAGCGATTGTAGAATTCATTTATTGTATTTTGTATCTGCTCTGGAGTTATTTCTCTTGCAGCAACTCGTATTCTATTTTTTAATTGGTCAATATTGTTTAGAGGTTCTCCATGAAAAACTTTATTTCTGATACATGACCAAAGAAAGAAATCGTTTGGAGACAGGTCTGGTGACCTTGCGGACCATTCTACTTCTCCTCCACGGCCTATCCAACGGTTTAGAAATCTTTGGTTGAAAAATGTTCTAACCATATGAGAATTATGTGCCGGCGCGCCATCATGCTGGTACCAAATCTCACCATCAATATTTAAAGCGTGGAGGGCTGGCATGACTCTGTACTCAAGCAATTCTAAATATTTTTCTCCTGTAAGAGTACCCTCAATAAAAAACGATCCTACAATATGGTGTCCAATCGACCCAGTCCAAACATTGACTTTCTGGTGGCCGCTGAGTCCTTGTGATATGATATCTATGCAAATTTTGTCTACTCCAGTAGCGGCAGTTCTGTGAATTTACTTCACCATTTACATAAAATGTTGCTTCATCTGTAAAGCAAATTCTGCGTAGTAAAGTATCACCATTATGAAGCTTATCCAACATGATTTCACAAAAGTTACTTCTTCTTTCTGCATCATTCGCAATTAGTTCCTGATGGTTTTGAAAATGATACGACTTAAAATGTTCTCGTTTTAGTAGTTTATGCACGGAAGATTTGCTTACATTTGTAGTTTGTGCTAAAGCTCTTGTGGAGAGCATATTATTATTTTCGATTGTTTGTAGAATTTCATCTCTTTTGGCGTCAGTTATAACATATCTTGGCCTATTCTTTCTTTTATGATTAGAAACGATGCATCCATTATTTTTATACTTCTGTACTAACCTACTTATTGTAGTTGGACTCGGTCTTGGACGGTCAGGATATGTAATTTGAAACAAATCTGCTACTCTCCTCAAACTCATATTCGAGTTATACCAGTTCACTAATAACAGTTTTTCTTCTACACTATACATATCTCAAAAATAGAGTAACTTATTTTGACATCCTATGTTGCAAAATAAAATACACGCTAAAATACATTGCTGTCATTTCATTACTACGTTACTCTAGCAACTAGTGTATGTATGTGCATGTTGCATTATAAAATATATGCACGGTATATAATATACACATACACACGGGCTGGGTTGTCTCGATGAAAAATTACTTTTTTCCTATTTTTTCTGTTTCTTTTCTGACAATTTTAAAAAATATTGTGACACGTCAACTTTGAACACCTGTAAATATACGAATGAGAAAATATAAAATGAGAAAACTTCACACGACAAAAGTTATTGAACAACTTGGTATACATATGTATATATATATATATATATATATATATATATATATATATATTTATTTATCGACAGTTGAGCACTTGATTAAAGAAAATCTTCGTCATTCGTGGTCCTTTCTTTACTCAAAGTAAGTCACCTCAGTACCTAGAGTAATGTACGATGACATCAGGGAATTAGGTAATCCGCAGGACATTGATAGACTTGATTCATTTGCACATTATTGTTCAGTTGTGTACACTATCCCCTCTTTTACGAAGAAATCATTGCATTGCGGTTTCGTTATTGATAATTGAGGCATCCTAATACTTACAGAGCAGTAACATTGGATTTAAAAAGATCGCAGTGAAATAAGGGCTATCCGCTATCTCAAGTAATTTTCTAATAAGAATGTTTTTGAATTAAATATTACGAAGTCGGTGTGTGTGCCACTGTACATAATATCTTAAAATGTTAAATCGTCGTTAAGGAAACTATATAAGAGGTATTATAGACGCATGACTTAGATAAATTTGTCTCGAAATAATTACTTACACAAGTTGCTAGTTAAGCTCGACTTGCATATTCTGCGCGTCTTTAACGTCTATGTATGCGTACCACCACTAAGTTAATGTTGTCTTTAACGAACGCTGTCTTTGACATATTCAAATGTGACCGTTTTATGTACGTTTTATGTAAGTTAAATATATACAGAGTTTAGTAAACATGTGGAAAAATTCAGGGAATTATTCCTTAGGGTATTTCGAGATTTTATTTCCTCGGATGATTTTCGGAAAGACGTATTGTTTCGAAGATACAGTGTGATAGTTGTTTTTGAAAAGAAGGAAATCTTTACGTGTCAAGATTAATCTACAAAAACTACTGTAAAATGATCAGCTAAGTTGCATGTATCCAATCTTTGCCTCACTGCCAAAAAACACCGGGATTGTTTCTAATTTCATCACACTCGTCAAACATTCGATTTCTCAAATTTTCTTCGTTTCCACTTGAATAGTGTACGAGGGTGGTCTGAGAAGTTTCCGACCTCAACGTAAAGACGGCAATAAAAGCTAGGGAATGTAGTTGAGGTTGAAGAGTCAGGTACTCACCAAAGTTTCAGCCATTTTGGATGCGCAGTTTTTATTTGACAGTCGTTTGAGTGTTTTTGTGAAAATAGAAAAAATCGAGTATCGAGCTGTCATTAAATATTTGTTTTTCAAAAGCAATACACCTACGCAAATCAAAGATAAGTTGGACTCTATGTACGGGGACTCTGCACCATTATTTACCATAGTGAAATTTTGGGCAACTGAATTTAAACGTGGCCGTAAGAGCTTGGGAGATAATGAACGTTCGGGACGTCCAAAAACTGCAACTACTGACGATAATATTCCCAAACTTCACCAATTGGTGCTAGACTACCGTCGAATTAAAGTAAGAGAGATAGTAAAGATTTTGACGTTAGACGAAAAACGTGTTCGAATGAATATTTCCAACGCTGTATTGGCGCAATAAATCCGAGTTTTCTCGCCGATTAAATACTGTAGATGAAACTCGGATACACCATTATACGCCCGAAACAAAAATACAGTCAAAAGAATGGAATGCAAAGGGGGAACCCGCTCCAAAAAAACAAAAACTGTTTTTTCGGCGCCGATTAAAGTGATGGCAACTGTTTTTTGGGATAGTCATGGAATTATCTTAATCGATTATGTACCTTCAAAAAAGGAAAACTATTGCAGGAGCATACTACGCACCATTACTTGGTAAGCTGAAGGCAGGAATTGTGGAAAAACGGTCACATTTGCAGAAAAAGAAAATCATGTTATACCAAGACAACGCGCCGTCTCATGCTATGGCGAAAATCCACGAATTACGGTTTGAACTACTTGACTATCCGCCTTACTCACCAGATCCAGCCCCACGCGACTTCTTTTTGTTCTCTCATCTAAAAATTGCCCTCGGCGGACAGAGATTTTCGTCAAATGGGGAGGCAATCACCTTCGTGAACAATTATTTTGCAGAGGAAAACGTCGAGTACTATTTGGACGGGTTAAAGAGATGGGAGCATCGCTGGGAGAAGTGTGTGGAGTTACAAGGAGACTATGTAGAAAATAAATACAAATTTTATGATAAAATGTCTTGTATCTTTGTTAGGTCGGAAAGTTTTAGACCATCCTCTTATAATCTCAATACAATAAATATTTGTACAAAACTTGGTTTAAAAATACATGCTTTTACTTGGTGATTTGTTCTATTTTTGTCTCATAATATTGTAATATTATATAATATTGGATTATTTAAATTATGTCTGTCTTTTGCTCGGACCGTAAATAAAATTCTATGCCTCATAAATTTTATTAAATGCCAAAGGTGTGTACAAATGATCATAATTACTACTAGTGTTGTTTGCACGAAGATACGAGAATGAAGTATTTTATCTAACCCCGAGAATTGAAAAAAATGATTCGTAAACGTGAAAATGAAGGGGACGAAGAGTGTCGATTTATCACGATGCGAATCGAGCAAAAGCGTCTAAACGCGGACGCCGCGACATCCTGACGCTCAGTTCAACGTCGGACGCCGATCGTAGTCTTGTATAGGTTTTTCGCTGATCAGTCACGTGGTTCTACAATTCAACCACCTGTACGTATGTATACCGTAATATTCACATATCTAGTTCAAATGTTTCTTAGCTTTTAAGCGATTTTGTCGGCAACACAAAAGAGTAATAGATATGCAAAAAGTAAAAAAAAAATATGATTATTTAAATAGATTAATTGACCACGTGGTGTCTCATTTTAGGTCGATTATCTGAAATCTTTTAAAGAAAAACCTTTAGAAATAATAAATTGTAAGGAAATATCTATGGAGTACTGGCTATTGATTTGCTTTGGTGTTTTATTTTCTTTTTTCCACTTTCTTTCATCATTTATAAAAAAAACTGATCTACATAATCGTTTCTTTTTTCATGTCTCTAACCCGTTACGTTCGAAGATGTTTTTTTACTGTAATAATTTTCACTGGGAAAATTGTTAGATATTCCTTTCACAAGAAAATATTAAAAAATTCTTTATTTAATGATAATACAGCTGGAAATATTTTTACAAAGCTTAATCATTTAACAAATGAAAATTCATGTGACAAGACTAGGGAATATATCGGTAAAATTGAACGTATATCTAAACTGAAAAACAAATGGTTTCGAATTGTTTTTTCAGCATCTGAAATAAACTCTAGAAACTGGAGGAACTCGCAAAAAATTAATACAAAAAAAAGTTTCGAATAATCCTGCTGTCAATTCAAAACTTTTTTACTCATGTGAATTTAAAATTTATATTTAGCGTTTATCTTTTTTCCTCATATAATTTATGAAGTGCTTCGTGTTGTTTTTATACACATTTATTTAGGCCTTTCAAAATTTTACACAATTTTTTTTATAAAGCATGGCTATGCTGTGAATTAAAAATGAAGCAGTATATATGTACGACGATTTCGAACGAGATTATTTAAAACGCATTTTAAGTTTTAGAAAAGATACACAGAACGTGTCCGAAATATAAAAATTCAGGCGTTATTTTTGCATTAATTTCAGTATTGTCTTATTTTGAAAACTGGAAAGTGTTGCCTTTACTATAGAGAGCTTATATGCAATGTAGATACAGATGCGAAAGTTACTATATTTTGCATACGAAGATAGATACGAGGGAGCGTTTTTATATTCGCGGAATGGGGGACAAGGGGTGGAAATAAAAAAACCAAATTATTTTTCTTTTTCAATATATTCACCTGCAAGACGGATACATTTTTCACATCTTTCAATTAATTTATTTATACCCTCATAAAAAAATGATTTCTCTTTATCTGTAAAATACGCCGAAACTGCCTCCTTGACTTCATCATCGGCAGTAAATTTTTTACCCCGCAGCTCTTTTTTCATTTTCGGAAACAGGTAATAATCACTCGGAGCCAGGTCTGGGCTGTAGGGTGGGTGATTCACAATTTCGAAGCCCACCTTATGCAGGGCAGCTAACGCAACGCGGCTCTTGTGGACGGGCACCTTTTGTCAATTTTCCTCGTCTTTTCTCTTTAATGGCTTCTTTTAGTCGCTCTAATATTGAAGCGTAATATTCTCCGGTTATAGAAACACCTTTATCTTTATAATCAATCAACAATATTCCTTCCGAGTCCCAAAATACCGTTGCCATGAGTTTCCCAGCTGATTGTGACACTTTAAATTTCTTGGGAGGTGCTGTGCCCTTTTTATGCCACTGCATGGAGTCTTGTTTGGACTCAGGTTCATAACGATGAACCCAAGTTTCGTCTCCAGTAACAATTCCACTCAATACACCATCTTTGTCTTCATTACAGAGGTCCAAAAATGCACGCGAACACTCTACGCGCTGTTGTTTTTGCGGCGGCGTGAGCATTCTCGGCACCCATCTTGCGCTGACCTTAGACATGCCGAGATGATCGTGTAGGATTTTAAAAATTGTTGTATCGGATACTCCAACCATTTCTGCGAGTTGTTTCTTCTTTAGTCGAGCATCTTCGAGTACAATTTGTTCAACTTTTTGGATAAGTGCTGGCGTGGCCACCTCAATGCTCCTGCCCGGCCTCGGGTCGTCTTCAAGGGATTACCGTCCTTGTTTAAATAAACTATGCCACGTGTACACCATGGTTTTTCCTGGACAAGAGTCGCCGTAAACCAATGACATCTCATTCATTATGGTCGCGACTGATTTTCCTTGCCTGGTAAGGAACTTTATAACGGCACGATATTCGATTTTTTCCATATTTCACTTTTCACTCCTGATTATGTTACTTGGTTGACGATAGCTCAAAGACTAACTGTCTAATAACAATGAAACTTCGTATTTATACTAATCATGAGTCGCTGCATAGGCCACACCCCCAATGCGCCTACTCACCCCGATACAACCCGCTCATTCCGCGAATATAAAAACGCTCCCTCGTATAAAGAATTTGGTGTATAAAACGATCGTATTTTCGTCACAAATGAAATTGTAGAACGAGTTTTATTACACTGTGTTAACAAATTCTTTTTAAACGAGTTATTTCATTAAATATGAAAATATAATTCTTAAAGTTATATTTTGCCATTTTCTTGACTTAGATTAGTTTATTTATCAAATGCTGCTTACTTATTTAATATACGAAAAACTCACGGTGCACATCGCGTATTATTAATTACATAATTATTTTTGTATCCACTTATCTCTACTATTCTTCTGCAATCGCCATATAATTAGTTTAAGTAGAAAGTTTAGAGCACTAAAAGCTTTCAACTACCCTATACATTAAAGTTCATAAAAGTCCTTAATGGCAATTTACTAACACTTAGTAAAGCAAATTGGAAATGCATTTCATAATATGATTATTCTTTCTACTGTCTTACATATAGTGATTTCACTATTTGCCTTGATATCAAAGTTATCGGCACTTATGACTAGAAATCAAATTTAAACAATAAGAATTTTTCATGAAACTACATTGTCCTTGTGGAAGTATATTATAATTACTTTCACCATGACAGGAATATCTTTAAACGAATAGTTTTTACGATTAAATAAATTTCACCATATAAAGACAAGTATGTGATTATTAGAGCGACGACGAAAGTGGCAATACCATAGGCGGTACGGTAGAACGGGCAATTGGTGCGCAGTGAATGAGATCATTCACATCAAATACAATACGGTTCACGGTTGGTGTTTATAATAACTTCACACAAATACGTCGCGAAAGTCTGTGCCGTTTGCTACGTCGGTTAGAAAATACATAGCAGAATTTCCCGATTTAAAGTATGATGGATGTGCAATATTGTGTTTGGTTTGTAATAAGCGACTTATAATACGGAAGAAAGACAATTGTAAAAAACATGTGAACAGTGCAATACATAAACTGAACAAAAGAAATGAAATACCTTATGCAACATTCCTTTATGATTTTTTATTTATGTTGACTGCATGTAATTTGCCGCTTCGTTTAATCAGCAAACGCCCTTTTCAAGTGTTCTGGAATAAATATCTGCCAAATTATAAATTACCTGCAAGAAGAACTTTACAGAAACATTTGCCGCGTTTAAGAGAGAGGCTTGAAAATATAGCAAGAAGAGAATTGCATAATAAAAATGTGTGGATTACTGTAGATGAGACTACTGATTTAAAAAAAAATAGTATAATAAACGCAATCGTACGTACTTTATCAGCCAACACATTTTCACAGCCCTATTTGTTAGCCTGTAAACGTATACAAGCATGTACTGCGGGACAATTTCGGCAAATAATAATGAACACCTTAAAGAAATTTCACATTCATAGTACTCAAGTCTGCATGCTTGTAACAGATGGTGCTGCTACTATGTTACTACTCGGACGTTTACTAAAAGTAACTTTTCCTAAATTAATACACATAACTTGTGTACTCCATGCTCTTCATTTAGTTGCTGAAAATGTTAGAAGTAGTTATAAAAACGTTGATCATTTGATTGGATCCACCAAACAAGTGTTTCTTAAATCCCCTAAACGACTTAAAGAATTTCATAAAACTTGTCCAGATATTTCGGAACCACCGGACCCCATTCTTACACGATGGGGCACGTGGCCAAATGCAGCTTTTTATTACCATAAGAATTTTCACAAAGTTAAATCCGTTATATCAAAATTTAGGCCAACCAAATCCCAAGCAATCAGAGACAGTTAACGTCAATTTGAAAATCCCCAAATTCTGGAAGATCTGCATACAATATATAACAATTACCATCCATTAGTAGAAGCAATTACAAAACTTCAAAACGAAAACGATTCGCTGCCCTTAGACGCATCACTATGCATAGTGCAAAATGTGACCGCTCATTTGCATAGTTTAACTGACGCTGCTGGTGTACGAGCTCATCAAAAATTATTAAGTGTTTTAAAAAAAATCCGGACTTGCATGTTTTACGAACTATTTATGACAAATGTGCAAATAGTGAGCCCTGGAATGATTTTGAACAACAGCTTCTTTCTGCCAAAATTACATCAATAGACGCCGAACGATCTTTTTCTCTATACAAAAACATTTTCTCGTCGCGAAGAACGTCATTTACAGAAGCAACCGGAGACGTATGCAATGATGCAGATGTACAGTTACTTCCACAACACATTACCAGGGTTATGAAATTACATATTACTAGGTAAGCACTAATTGTGTAAGGATAAGTCTGGACACGGCACTGCCACGGACACTTTCGCCGCAGTTTATAATTTACACTTAAACACCAACTGTAAACCGTATTGTATTTGATGTGAATGATCTCATTCACTGCGCACCAATTGCCCGTTCTACCGTACCGCCTATGGTATTGCCACTTTCGTCGCCGCTCTAGTGATTATGTATTGATAATGCTTTTAGTTATCGAGAAAATATCTTCCTTGTGACAATGTATAAAGGTGTCCCAAAATTAACGCAAGATTTGAATTAAATAGAAAACACAGTTTTTAGTCTTTTGATTGTTATTTTTTTATTGAATCATAAAGTACATAGGATAGGGTTATATATGGAATAACAAATCGGGCAAATGGCCTCCACGGCTTTGCATGCACATACGCACTCATTTGTCGAAATTTTCCATGACCATTATGCACAAATGTGGCTGAATTTCGTTGATGCAGCGTTGAATCTCCTCTTTTAATGCATGGGTGGTTGTGGGCTTGTTGACATAGACCTATAATTTCAAAAACCCCATAAACGTAAATCTAATGGTGTTCAATCACACGATCTAGGGGGCCAATTCTGATCACCGAAACGAGAGAGTACGCGACCTGGAAATGTCTCATGCAGTAATTGAATTGTTTAACGGGCTGTATGGCATGTGGCACCGTTTTGTTGAAACTACATATTGGTCACATCGATATCATCTAATTTCAGCAGAAAGAACCACCACCAGTTACTGCTTGACCAGCCTCATTTTCAAAAAAAGTGTAGTCCAATTATGCCTCCAGTCCAAAATTCATACCAAACAGTGACATATTGTGGATGCATTTATTTTTTGACAATCACATGTGGGTTCTCAGAACCCTAAAAGCGGCAATTTTGGCGATTAACAAAGCCATCAAGGTGAAAATGTGCTTCATCGCTTAGGATGATTTTGCTCGAAACATCAGCATCCATTTGTTGATGTTCAATAATCCATTCAACGAACTCTCTTCGCTGTGCATGGTCATTAGACTTCAGTTGTTGTGTTAATTGAATTTTGTAAGCATGGAGACACAGATCTTTAGTGAGTATACGCTCTAGAGAGCTTCTTGAAATTAGCAATTCTTGTCCGCGACGCCGAATTGAGGTTCCTGGATTGTCACCGACACGCTCACGCACTGTTCCGATATTGAAATTTGAACGGCTTGTTTTTGGATGACCAGTGTGTTTGGCGTCTTCAACGGATCCAGTTTCCCTGAAATTTTCAATTAATCTCTTCACAATTGACGAAGTTAAAACACTATTCTGACCATATTTTTGCTTTCATTATTTTTGAAATGTCGTTGAATAATAAAGACACGTTGTTCTATTGTGTAACACTCCATTTTTACTAAGCCTAAACTGTCAGCTGTCGAATTGTTTTGCTTAGAGTTGCCAACACTTTACTGCACAAATGGCGACAAATTCAAATCATACGTTAATTTTGGGACATCCATTATATATATAAATTCAAAGAAGAGAATTATTCGTATATTACGGGCAGTACTATGTCTACGCTCATACAAATATTCTACATTCGGATAATGATGTGTTTTTGTACTACTATGTTATGAATCAGACATACTCCCAATGCCAAAGTTTTGTTTTCATCATGTACATCGTAAACCATTTTGTGATACCTACTGTACATATATAATTCAAAAGTTCTCTCTCTCTGGTGTCGAATTAATTTTAAATGATCCTTATGTGTTTTCTACTCGGTGTATATTATACCTTACCTTATTCTATTACGTCATATAACATCGTTATTTAAGGACCAACTACAGAATGGATGAGGGTCATAATAGAACAACAAAGTTTAATGCGATTAATTTTCTGCGTTGTGTATCGCATTTCGTGCAAGGATTATTAAGAGATAAGACATGCTGGTACTCCTTGCATTCATACTTATAAGTATTATGTACACGTATTACTAAACGAAACGCGATTTTACAAGTTCTGCACAAAATGCGATATAGAGGGTGATCAGAAACTCACGGATATTAGGGAGATTCTATGAGTAGTTTTGAGTCGATATTTTTCAAACGAAAATGTTGTATTGTTATTAGTTAATCCATATAATTTGTTTATGAGAAGTATAAATTTGGCAACATGGTATAAACCCATAGATAAATCAGTAGGAATGAGATTACCAAATACGAGTTTTATTTATTATGTCTCATGAAAATAACATTAATAATGATAACGTAAATGCCGAAACTGGTAGCCATTGGTTTGAAGGCAAAGCTATAGCCTTTGTGGAATTAAATTTAAGACGCGTCGCAATACGTCTGAGGTAATTGATTGTATTGTGATGTTCATTTCATTTATTATTTCCTGTTCATCGGTCGGAGACGTCGCATAAACTTTTTCCTTAAAAAAATACAAACAAAGAAGTCAAGAGAGTTCATATCTGGTGACCTTTCAGGCTATATTATTGCTTCATTTCGCCCGATCCACCTATGAGGAAAACGTTCGTCCAACCATGCTCATATACAATAATTCTTGCATAATGAGCTAATGCACCATCGTGCATGTAATACGCATTGGCTCTGACATTGAATGGAACATTATTCAATACTTCCTCCAACACATTTACGTATTTATTTGCATTTAGTCTGTTCGGAAGCAACATTGGTCCTACAATTGCAAGTTCAAGATGCCTCGCCCAACATTCACAGAAAGCTTACTTTGGTGTCCAAATTCTTGAAGAGTTTTCGGGAGTTTTATCCGCCAAAAATAGAAATTGTGTCTGTTGAAGACACCATCTCTTGCTACTATACATTCGTCATTCCATAAAATAAGTGATAAATTGTTTGGATCTTCTCGAATTCTGTTTAAAATTGTGTTGCAAAACAATATTCTTTGTAGATTGTTAATTTCGTATAATGGTTGTACATCTTTAAGATAAAGTGGTCTAAAATGGCTCTTTTTAAGCACAGAAAGAACTGTTGTCTTATTTAGAATGTTCATTTCCTGGCCTATTTGTGTTGTGCTGCAAATAGAATCTTGATGAATAATATCCAAAATTTCTTCTTTAACTTGTATAGTAAGATACAATATGTATGTATATACATACATACTTCGTATTCTTTATATCTGCGATTTGATAATTGTAAAACTGACTTCAGTATGATACTGTAAATTTATGATGCGATTTTTATATGTATTTAAGAATACATACAAAAGAAATAAAACACATTTCAGCGTAATACATATTTTTTAATTGATATTATCTTTTTTATTTCAAACTCTACACATCCTTAACAAAATAATCTGTAATTTTATTTCGTTTTCTTTCTTTACACAAAATATCAGTGATTTGGTTATCTAATGCACAGAAATGTGCAAAATTACAATCAGTTTTTGATTCTAAAAAACGACGATAGTGTCATATGCTAATTTCGCATCTTGAGATGATGGCGCGGTTGATGGAGTATCCTTTGAATATGTATTTTCAATTTTTTTGAAATAAATTTGGGAACCACTTTTCCATCCAGTAAACTACCCATGTGTTGCTTGAAAATTTACACTACCCAGATTTTGTGCAATCTGTTCGACTTTTTCCTTTAAAATGGGTTCGCTAAGTGGAACTTTACACGCTCTTTTTTCCATAAACCAATGATTTAAAGTATTTTCTACGTCAGCATTCTTCCCGTTGCGTCTTCGTTTTTGAGTAGATTTAAAATTATCACGCCAATAACTTAAAATACTGTCTTTTCTTTTTAACAATTTACTCACTTGTGCTTGAGACACACCAAATTTTTTGGCAACATCCGACTGACTGCAAGTTGTTTCTTTTAAAAACTCAAGCAATTTTACTTTTTCCTTCAGAGCAAGGTCTTTTCTTTTCAAGTTTGTCGAAGAAGCCATTTTTCACTCACTTTCACTCACTTTCGATTGCAATGTCAAATAACAAATTGACCAGAAATATAGAAATTTCCTGCTTTTAAAACCTCCGAAAAAATTTTTATTGTATGTATGTAATTCGCACAGAATTAACCATTATCTAAATACTGTTTAAAATCACTTAGGCTCAAGATTTTATTGCAATACGTAATTATCCGAAGATTATCTGTAATTATGTACATAGTAGCTTTCTAAAAGTAAAGTAAACATGCATAGTAATTTGGTTTACATCCACCTTTAGTTAAGCAGGTAGAGCAATTTATTCTTTTATGAAGACAAAATCACATTAATGTTCTTAGAAAAGCCATTCCTTTACCCAATATATTCTATTAAAAGATATTCTTATAACTGAATAATTTTATTAATACTTAAAGGGAAATGATTTTGTTCTCGAGATTTTAATTCCTTTAACCGATATATTCTATTAAGAGGGTTTCCAATAAACGGGTTTCACTGTATACGCAATATGATATAGCGGCAGCACCCATCTACCAATACGTTTTGAAGATCGGATTGGAGATTACCTGAAACAGGCACATTTGTTCCCAGTCACTTGGTGCAGGTAGACCAAGATATTGTAACTTACTAGTAATAAAAAAAAATAAGTTAAAAACGGATAATGGAATAATCCGCATATAGGAATAATTTTGGCGGACAATATGAGTATTCCAATAAGCGGGTGTCACTGTATATATATATATATATATATATATATATATACTGCAATATATAGCATACTGAAAACACACTGATTATAAATATAGTAGAGTGTTTGGTTTTAGACGGTTAGAGTCTAATACGGACTTCCGTGTGAGTTTTGTTGAGGAACTAGTTGCGACACTGTCATTAGTTATCTGCTGATGATGACAATTTAGTTGTCGAAATGCATATACAGAATACAAACATTATTGTGGAAACATGTTTCTATTTTGATTAATTCAATCAACCACAGCCTTCATTAAAATTTACGTATAACTAATCAAATTAAAAATTCTTATACTGCTTTACAATCAGTGGAGGGTGAACTGTGGCTTTATCGCATATAAATATGCGCTTTTACGATATTAAATTGAAAAATTCTAATTTTAACCATTTCGTACATCGTACATGTTATGTTTAAAATTCTGAAAAAACCCACGATCTCATTCTCTCCGGGAATGCGCCCTGACCATTAGCCGCGGAGATAATTCGAGTCCTTCTAATGTGCCATGAATTGTATTATGGAAACAGTTATTAAATGAAAACCCACGATAGGTTACTAATCGCATATAATTAAGCGCTTTTACGATGTTAAACTGAAAAATTCTAATTTTAACTGCTGTGCATATCGTATATGTAATGTAGAAAGCAGCTTTATGTTCTTAAATTAAAAGTATTAAGTCCGTACAGCGTAAAATTTGATTCGGAATTATCATATACGTTGTGAATACCCTTGCGTCCGCTACTAGGATGCGATAAACGAGTTAATTTCTGGATTTAATTGCCTGAGGGCCACTAATATCAACCTCTTATTTTAAATACATTGATATATATTCGACGACTTAATATTTGAGACGTGATTCCTTATCTGAATGTGATGGTACATATCTCGAAAGAAATGAAGATTAAAATTACGTTCTGAACAGACGTAATTTAAAGTTCAAACTGTCCGATCGATATATAAGATAATTGAATTCACTCATTTGAGATATTAAATTGTATACCTTTTCATGTGCCCCGAATGACGTCAACTATTTTTTGTCTGTTAAAAGTTAGAGCCAATGCTCTATTAAGAGAACAAATTAATCATATACATATGCCTCTGCGTGGATGCTATTTGCAGCGAAGTTTTTGCAGGTTGTGTTTAATTGGGTTTAGTTTTTGTTTGGCTTTAATTAGTGTGTACTCAATTATTGTATTTTACACATTCACATTTTATATTTTGTTAACATTTGCACTAATTCTTTTAAATGTCTTCATTGTATTTTATGTATTTATCTGTTGTGAAATAAAGGTTATTATTTTACAATAGATAAATACATGAAATACGAGGACGGATCAAAAACACTGGCTAGAAAATTTCAAATTTTTTCCATTGTTAAAGACTTAAGATTATAAAATTTATTTTATTTTCCTTGTTACGTGTTTTATGAATATCGATGTGTTTTATGTAAAGGGTGTTTCAAATTGCGCGACTTTTTTTAAGAATAAATAAATATAGATGGCGCACTGAATTTGTCTGGGTACGTGGGCATTTAAAAAGTGTGATGTATGACATTTATAAGAATGGCTTCGTACACGGAACAACAACGCGTTCAAATTGTTGAATTATTTTATAAATATCAGCGTTCTGTGAAAAGTGTTTTTAGAAAATTACGTGAATTTTATGGTTTACATAATCGTCCATCAAAAGCACTATTGGTCGAATTATTAAAAAATTCCAAGAGACCGGTTCCGAGGAAGATCAAAAAAGTGAAAAATACAGTCGTAGTGGTCGTTCACAAGAAAATATTGGTTTGGTTCGAGAAAGTGTCGCTGAAGATCCTGAAATGTCCATTAGACGACGTTCGTAACAACTTGGACTTAGTGGATCAACAACATGGCGTATTTTACACAAGAATTTAGCTCTGAAGACATATGAGGTTCAAATAATACAGAAACTGAATCCATTGATCATTTAAAACGTCGTTCATTTATCAATTTCATCAATGAACAACCAGCTGATTTTTCCCACAACGTGGTGGCTATGTTAATAAACAAAATTGCCGTATCTGGGGTGAGGAAAATCCACGAATTATTCATGAAAAACGTATGCATCCTAAACGAGTTACTGTTTGGTGTGCATTATGGTCAGGTGATGTAATTGGACTTTACTTCTTTGAAAATGCTGCTGGTGAAGCTGTAATTGTTATTGGTGATCGATATCGTCGGATGATAACCGAATTTTTGTGGAATGAATATTGATCTAGGGAATATGTGGTTTCAACAGGATGGCGCTACACCTCACTTTGCATACGAATCAACTGATTTATTGAGAGAAAAATTTCCTGGACATGTAATCTCAAGAAACGGTGATGTTAATTGACCACCAAGGTCATGTGATTTGATACCGTTAGACTATTTTCTTTGGAGTTATGTGAAAAGTCAGGTTTATAAAAACAATCCACAATTCCTGCTTTGAAAGACGAAATTATTCTTGTTATTGATGAGATAGAGCCTCAATTATGTCAAAATGTCATTGAAAATTTTAACAAAAGAGTGGACATCTGTGGAGCTGTAAGAGTAGGCCATTTGCCAGATATTATTTTTCGCATATAAATATCATAACTGATACTTCAATTACCAATAAAAAGTTTTTGAAAATGAGTGCAAATTATGTGTTTTATTTATTCTTTAAAAAAAAACCGCGAAATTTGGAACAGCCTTTATATTGATGCGCGCGTACTGGTTGGCAGCAACTTTTGTCGTTGTGTACATATTGTACGTCAGGGGACCTAGATCGGCCTATTTGACAGTTGCTGCCGGGTAGTTGCATAACACTTCCCCAATAGGTCTAGTGCATCTTAGATGTGCCCACTTTCTTTAAATGCCATCTCAATTATCGAATTACATCTAAAAAAACCGTACATAGATATGTACGAATACTTCTTTAGCCTTTGCAGGATATACATTTGATTGTGTGTAATGTTTGTATTTCCAGTGCACTTAACTAGATTGGAATTCCCTGAATGCCTTCAGATTGCATTAATGTCTCCTATATTACGTCGCAGTACAAACTAGATATTTTCAAAGATAAAATTAATTATCCTTAATGAAAGTAATTAAGTGTTATTCAATTTTCTGTTTTCTTTAAATCATCATATTCTAATTATAATTTAAAATTATACGTTATTCCGGATGCTGTTGCTACGATAACGAAATAATTACGTATTATTTTTATTATGAAAAGCTAAGAAAGCGGACCTGAGTAATCAATATTCCCGTACGTGTGAGACATGTACGTATAAGTAAGCGACCATAACGTTGATGGTAAAGCTTCATTTTCCTACTTGTATTGAAAGGCAGAATCGACAGTTTTGTTTACGAGAATTTAGCAATAAATATTTAAATAATATTATTACACTTCGCGTATATAATAATCTCTTTATCAAGTTTTTTTTAAATTATTTTATTTAGTTTCTATTTTAAACCTGAAAATTATTATTAAAGCCAACGTTTATGAGTGACAGATATTCCAAGAAGAAATCTATTTTATCTGCTTCTGGGCTTCCGGGCTGGAACCGCGTCACTGGTATAACTGCCGACGTTTCGTACCCACTCGTATGGAACATCTTCAGGGCTCAACTACTGCTACTGTCTGTCGCACTGAAAACTGGGTTCCAGTCCGAAAGCCCAGAAGAAGATAGTATGGACCAAGACCGCGGATGTCTACGTACCAGATTAAGAAATCTATTTGTTAATAGCGGTATCGTAAAACAAAAGCATGTGTTTTTCGTTTTCCAAGAAACCTAGAACGAACATATTTGTACTAACGCTGCAGAAACGAGTGCTTTCGCAGTGGCGTACGGCTCAGTTACTATCAACATTAAAAATGATAAATGTAATTATTTACTATTTTAGTCTTTTTTTTATTGTTGATGTAGAGTGATGCAAAAATTCGCTGTAGTATTGTGTCATTAGTATGCCTTCCAGTGCTGCCTCAGCCCTCCTACGGCGAGGTGAAAATATGTTAGTGTATTTGGAAAAGGAGCATTATGCGTCTAATGATGTGATGTTCGTGAATTTAAAAAGCACCTTCGCATCATATTCGCACCCTTAGTTTTCAGTTAAACTCTTGTCTATACGCATTATAATTTGAAAATAGGGATTTACAACCGCACACAATTTATCGGTTGTTAATCTTTCACTATCTGTTAGACTTCCTAATGAGGCTTTGAGGTAATACACTATATTGAGCGTTTCATGTAATGACAGCTTGATGTTCTCTAATTTGGAAATAGCATCTAAAAGATTTGAATAATTTTCGGAAATTTGCTCTATTCGAGTATGGATTTTGGTATCTAAACCAGCCGCTGATTTACTGAAATTGCTTGAGCACCTCACGGATTTCAATTTAAAATACAAGGTTTAATAATGTGTAAAAATTTCTCATAATAAAACAGCTTTAAGCCATGTTCCCCATCTCGTTAATACGGGCTGTGCTGGGTGAGGAATGTCCGGACAAGCCTGTTTAAACTCACGAATTGCGTTTTGAAGATTTAGTTTTTTGATAGAAACTATAAATTGGTCTGCTTTTAGATAATTGTTTCTAATAAATTCAGCTACAAGATAACATGGAGCAAACAGGTTACATGAAGCAATTGGGGATCAGATTGCAAGTTGGTTTGTCGATATATTGAACTTCCCAAAGATATGTTTTATAGTTTCTACTCTCCTTTCCGAGTTTGTTTTCTATAATATTCTACTACGTAAGAGAACACACCACACGCATATGAATCTCGTCTTCGGGTATTTCCGACCGTTTTTCATAATACATCATCGCCGCCGATGAGGACGTCCTCGTTTCTGCAGGCTTAGTTATAACTAGCAGACAGGTAAATATTTGGTAGGGTAATGAATATGTATTTCCTGATAAAAGGGGTTAAAAGTTTGAAACAAGAACGTAATTAGAATTCGGATAAGATCAAAATTAGTATTAAATGTAATATAAAAGCTATTTGAGGAAATTCTACATACGACGTTTGTTAATTAAGTAAATGTTCCCGGAAAAAGATATTTGGTTTATGGTACACCGATAACTGAACAAAAAAGAGTTCTTCCAATATTTCTGCAACCCAAACGTTGTCTTTTTGAGTCGGTAATTTTTAAGGTGCATTTTAAAAAAGGAATCGTATTTAATTAAATAAAAACAACTTAAAAACACGATAAAAGAAATTATTATATACACATGACGAACCGTACATTTTATAAGGAATCGTTGACCTACAGGATGTATTCAGATTTCCGATTCTTATTGACTAATTTCAATGGAAATTCGTTAAAATACGGAAAATTCTCGAGCTATTTCTGGTTATATTTACAATTAATTGACATTTTCACTTAATGCCCAAAAGGACGACATATACAAAAGTACTTCCGGCAATAAAAAATACGTAACAAAGTTGAAAAAGTGGTTAGAATAAAATTTAATGTATGCGCGACATTTTCGCAATTCCCTAGCGTAATGTTTGTTCTTAAGAGCTTTTGTTGTCGAAACGGGTTGAGTTAGCGTCTTTTGCTCCCTTTTCATTAAGCGAATAAAATATCAAAGCATCGCTTTGTAAATTCATAAATAAAACGAACGTTTAATGTGACCTTTAAACTTTCGTACGAATAAAAAGAATATGTAAAAGTAAAACTCACATATGGGAGAAAATATACCAAGGGTACTAGGAAAGTTTTGCAATACGGCTTTGTTTATTTAATTTTTTCAAAGTAATTTCCTCTACACTCAATACACCTCTCCATCTTCCGAAACCAATCTTTAAACCAGTTCTGTCAAGTTTCACTAGGGAGTAAAGCACACTCGTTGTCCCAAGTCCGCAGAAGGTCCTCATCCCTGGAAAACCGCCCCCCTTTTAGCTTCATTTTCACATGCGAGAACAGTGCAAAGTCGCAAGGAGCAAGATCTGGATTGTAGAGAGGATGCTCGAGAAGTTTCAATCCTGTCGTGGTCAAATATTCGGTGCAGGCTTTGGCGTGGTGAGCTGGAGCATTATCGTGCTGGAGGAACCAGGTGTCCATTCTTGATTTTGGCTCTAGGTTCTTCATAGATCCAATGACTTTAGGAAGGCACTGTTCAGTATACCACTTAGCTGTGACTCTCTTCTGTGTGTCCAAAACGACGCGTTCCATAATTTCACTCGATTTGAAAAATATGGCATCATTTTCTTCTTTATAGATTGGGATTTTCTGACAACTACGGGTGTCCTCATCATCAAAGACCCAAACTTCGTTTTGAGCTTTGGTCGGGACATCGTAATAGTACAGCCAAATCTTGTCACCTGTCACGATGTTTTTCACATACCGAGATTGTCCCTTATTAAATTTTTTAGCATCTCCCGGCACCAAGTCACACGTCGTGTCATCTGCTCTTCAGTCAGTTGATGCGGCACCCAGAGACAACAAAGTATCTTCACGTGTAAATGATCATGCAGAATCGAAAGAATTGCTGGTGCATTTAGGCCTGAAGTACCCTCTATTTGTTGGTAGGTCACTCACCTGTCTTCGCCAAGCATTTTCCTCACAGTAGTAACGTTTTCCTCCGTAACTGACGTTCGTGGCCTTTTCGATCTCTCAGCACCCTCCACAGTTAAATTTCCCCTTTAAAATTCTTTATACCACCTGAATATCATTGTGCGATGTGGACAAGCATCACCTAGTGCAAGAGTCATTTCTTCGAAGCACTGGTCTATGTTTAAACCACGCACGAAATTATAACGCAAAACTACCCTTATCTCATTTTGTGAGCACGATGCCATCGCAAGCACTTTACACTCTCACTGCTCATGAATAACTGAGCCCATCGGCATGGCGCAGCGGCTACTATGCACGTATGAACATACAATATCTCGACATGCAGCAGCAAGCTGCTTCCTACGATTAATCGTTGCGTCATATTGCAAAACTTTCCTAGTACCCTTTGTATGTAAATATCCATCGCTTTAACACAGTGGCACAGTTACACACAGCTTTCATAATTTGTTATCGATAAACGATGAATATTAAACACAGAACTTTATTTTCAGATGAGACAGCGGAGCACAAAGAACATATTTGCATGGAAAAAAACCATGGCGACACTGCAACCACGTTAAATTATCCTTCGTTAAAATCGAGTTCAACATGACGTGTATGTGGGATGCGTGCTGGTAAACGACAGATAAAATATTCGAAAAAGTCCGCCTCCGAAGGTGTTTATATGCACAGGAGTGGGCTCTAAACGCGTAAACGTGTTACATATTCCATACTTTTGACGAAAATTAAATGAGCGGAAAATGGGAACGAATCAGTCTACAAGATTGGAAAAAACCTTTTTCGGGGAGGAAGGTAAGGACGTTTTCCTACTATAAATGCGATACTTATTCGTCTCGTAAGTTAGATTCTCCAGAGAAATCATGCAGGAGTATCTAGCAGTAGTGGAACAAGTGAACTTGATCGAATGAGAATAAAATCAGTCCTCTACTCCATGCAATGTGTACATTAGATTACTTTACATGGGGAATAAGTGTTACAATTCGAAATAAACAATGTGGCCCGTAAATAAAGGAATTTAGATTAAATTATATGCATAGCAGTTAGGGAATGATTCTCGACATGTGAGGCGCGAACCCTAGGGAGCGCGATAATATCAAATAGGGAGCGCGAATATATCAAAAAATAAAAAAAAATATTAATTTTTTTTGAAAATTCTTTAATTTACTGAAAGGAAAGCAATAAAGTACAACCTGACATAAATTACATTTGTAGAGCAAAGTTTTTCAAAAGAAAATTTAATATTCAAAATTGACACTGAGTTCTTTTTCTATATTCGTCATCTACACCTGTTCAAAATTAAAAGAGCCTTTTGCGTACAAAGTAATTCCATATGAGATTGTTAACTATTTTTTTCCAATAACAGGTTTCATTTTGATATGTAAAAGAAAACGAGTGTTTTTAAGTGAAGTCATCGGACGTTTATTTAATTGTAAAGAGGAGGGTACGCCATTAATAATGGAAAACAATATCAGCCAGTTGGCCGCACACGGCTACGCTTGCACGACCATATTCTTTTCATGAAATTTTCCATCACCCAATCGCACATTTGTGGTTGTACGTCCTCGATAACTTCACGAATTCCATCCTTGAGGTCTTGAATCGATTGTGGGCCATTGGCATAGACCAGGGTCGGCAACCTTTTTCGGACGGCGGGCCATTTTCAAAATAAAATTTTTTATGCGGGCCGCACATTCAAACTTAAATAATGCTTTTATATCATATTCGAGTGTAAATATCCTAAAATTATATTGGTGCTTTGGCGGGCCGCGAAAAAGTTGCAAAGCGCCGCAGGTTGCCGACCCCTGGCATTGATCTTATCCCCTCCAAAGAAAAAAGACTAAAGGTGTTAAATCACAAGATCTCGGTGGCCAATTGTGATCGTCTTTTCGAGAAATCACACGGTCAGGAAACTTTTCATTCAAAAGAGCGTTGATATCGTTACTTGTGTGGCACGTCTTGTTGAAAATAAACGTCGTCCACATCAATATCTTCCAATTCCGACCATACAAAATCATTAATCATCGTTCGATAGCGCAATCCATTCACCGTAACAGTTGCTCCAGCCACATTTTCGAAAAAGTAAGGTCCAATGATCCCGCCAGACAAAAAACTGCACCAAACAGTCACACGTTGAGTATGAAGAGGCTTTTCAATAATAATTCTTAGGTTTTCCGAGCCCCAAATGCGACAATTCTGCTTGTTAACGTAGCCCCCGAGGTGAAAATGGGCCTCATCACTCAAGATGATTTTTCGATGAAATTCCTGATCAGTTTGATGCATTTCAAGGATCCAATCAGAAAAGATACGACGTTGTTGATGGTCGGTAGGCGTGAGTTCTTGTGTTAACTGAACTTTAACAGCCTTAAGACCTAAGTCTTTATGCGAAAACGGTGTAACGTCGTTTATTGAATGCCCGACTCCAAAGATCGATGAGCAATGGACAAACCTGGGTTTTCCTCAACACTATGGGCAACAACAGCAATATTCTCAGTTTTTCTTGAGCGACGTGCACGAGTTCGATTCTTCACGTCACTCATTTGTCCCAACAGCTCAAATTTTTCCACCAGTTTCACAATTGCTGGCCGAGAAGGTACTTCACGACGTTGTTGTTCGTAGACGGTTGCTTTGACTAATTAAGCCACTAAGTAGTACTATTTTGAATCTCTTAATATGTAAATTATATTTTGGAGCAAATCGAGGAGATTTTGATTAATTTTTTGGTCAAATTTTTTCTAATAAATGCTATTATTGAAGTAACATTTTCTTTATTTCGTCTAGAAAATGTTTAACGAAGTAAATGAAAATCGTTTTTCAAGAAACGCTTTTCCTATAAAACCTTTATCATTTGTTCGAGAGCCTTATTACATTCTCGTGACGTACTTAAATAAATTCACGTTGTTGTATTCGACATTTACACATCGACAAGTAATTTCTCATGTTAGATACCATATTGGTTCTAGAAATAGCTTTCTGATAATTAGTAAACAGATTGCATACTAAGCGTTACTTCGCCATTTAGCGAGTTTTATTTGCGAACTAATAAGTTATATAGGTTAATAGGTAATTAGGTGAAAGAATGGGAGACTGTGTTCAAGAAGAAAAGAAAACGTAGTATTAATAGAAGCTATATCCATATTGAACAGAGGTGGTAAGTTTTGCGCGTCATCGAGGCGTCTAGCTTCGTAATTAATATGAATTTTTAACGTTCCTGGAACTATTGATTTTAGTACATAATAATATGTGTGTTGTGGGGCTATCGTTGTAAATTATGAGCAGAATAAACAATAGATATTCATTGTATTACTTCGCTTAATTTGTAATACAGAGTAGTTTTTTAATTTTTTTGTCACGTGGAACACTTTTTTTGTAAACGAACGTTGTGTGAAACCCGACCAATGTTGATGATGATGATGATAAAATGATAAAATTGTGTTAAAAATTTTGTTTTATAAGCTGATAATGAAGAAAATTTTCATATGTATTGATAAAGGAAAAGGTTTTTCTTCAATAATAAATGGGTTTTTAATCCAGTAAGAATATTCTAATTTCTATGATATTCATTGGGAAAGTACTGGTCAAATTTTTCGCTCAAATTTTGAAAATGTTTGGATACCTCGTTGTACCAATGGATGATAACATCTATTCGCCCAAAATATATTTCAAAGCTGTAAAACAGTCAAGTTCTCGGCGATTGATGCACAATTCAAAACTGCAACTTCTTTTTAAAAGATAAATTGTTTCATTTACTTTTCTTGAAGTGCAAAGTTAATTTGATTGATATGTAAATCCTTTCCGCATTAATTTTCGTATTCTCTATCATCATCAGCAGATAATTAGACAGTGTCGCACCCCGAAACTACGGGAAAACCCCTCACGAAACAAATTCCGTACGCGATCTGTATCGTCGAAAGCCAAAACGCACAGTGTTTAAGTTAATCAACCACAGGCTTCATCAAATTTACTTAAATTACTACTTACTTACTTAATCCTTGGCCTCTTCTACCGGATGCGTCAGTATAGTGGTAGCTGATGTTCATGTTATGTCTACATCCCTGCTCCCAGTTATGTATCTTCTACAATTCTTTCTGTCTCTTGCTTGTACTATTGTCTCATTCCATACCATATTCATCTCATTTATATACCTTCTCAGTTCATCGTTCTACTTTCGACGAGGTCTACCTCTTTCCTTTGTTATAACTAAACTATGTATAAAAAGATTATCACGCAATATTCTAAGCAAAAAATACAAACAAATAATAATAATTATTATTAGAGTCTTAACATATGTAATTACTAAATTTTTCGCTAGCACGTATTTATATGCCCGTGCTTCAGCATTGGCAAGTAAACTTCTAGGGAATTCACTACTGCGACGCCCTCTATGATCTTTCTAATAGAAATCCCTTAACTCTCCGGGTTATAATGGCTAGTTTCCGCCCTAGAAGTAGCGAAGAATTTTATACAAGGTAAGCAATACACGTTTTTGTGATTTATAATCTGCAATAGCAGATTAGGGGTGTAATAATGGGGCTTTCTATCTTATGATCATCACTCAGCATTTTAACGCTTCGTTTTTGGCTCATATTTAAAACGCCGTACCATAACCAGTCACGATATTTTTAAGCAACTTTTAATTCATCGAGCTTGTATCTGTTTCTCTATGTCTTTGCAATGTCCAATAAGTAGATACAAATTCTGATCATCCGTCAATCGATGTGAAATTAACTTTGAATATAGCTTGCGAAAACCAAGTTTTTCCTCCACGAATTATTTTTTTTGTATAGGAACACAACGCTATTGGAAACATATCCAATATTACAGGTATATAGCTGAACTTATTAAGTTTGATCATGCTTGCCAATTTTTGCCAACTGTTTCAACATTTTCTAAATAAAAAGATTATCACGCAATATTCTAAGCAAAAAGTTAAAGTAGTTTTAGTTGCCTATCTGTATATATAAACACCGTATAAAGAATTTTAGTAGTTTCAGAGATAAGATGAACAAGACGAAAACCTACAACTTTGTCCAAGGGACCAATAAACTTCCTATAAAGGATCAGATTGCGCAGGAAATTTATATTCGTGACCGGTAATAGATCAGTCAGATTGGAAGATATATGGCAACTTTTTGCCCTCTATACTCAAGTTAATATACTCATACCATTATATATATAGTGGCCTACGGTATAAGCACAGTCTTTTCTCTATTTATGAACGGATTTAAATTAAATTTGGTAATTGAATATTGGAAAATTATCATTTTTGCAAGTACATATCCTACTGTAGCACTAATTCCGGAAGCTATAATTGCTTTTTAAGTTAAGCAACAGAGTATTTGTAACCATAAGTATTGAATAACACCAATTATAACTAAGTATAATATAACGTCAGGGTGAATACATTTAAATGTTATCATCCTTACCACATTTGGCAATTCAATCGAAAAACTATGGCGCATGTTACAAATTAAGTTAACCAAAATAAATTTTCTTTCTGTTGTTTGCTTCTTTACGATTTTTAGTAATAACGCAAGCCGACGATTCATTT
Source organism: Dermolepida albohirtum (assembly GCA_031893035.1). Classification (NCBI taxonomy): domain Eukaryota; kingdom Metazoa; phylum Arthropoda; class Insecta; order Coleoptera; family Scarabaeidae; genus Dermolepida; species Dermolepida albohirtum. The sequence goes on along the minus strand of JAVIWB010004151.1, from coordinate 129,945 downwards.
TTTTTTCTGCTAATTATAATCTGACAACTGCTTTTAACCAATTTTGTCACGGCGATTTCAAATATCAAACTCACATTTCCCTCTTAAGTCAAATTTTTCCTCTAAGGCGTTTTTCCGCTTTCCTCGTTTGTCATTAATAAATGTAAATTCTTAAATCGTTTTAATTGAAAACTTTTCAAATATATTCAAGTCGCTAGCATAATGTGTATAATTAATAACCCTTTCTAACTCTCTACATCAGACTAGGCCTTATGAAGTAACCTGTTGAAGCTTTAGATTTTGAAGGCGACTGTTTTCAACCAAAGGACCTGGACTTTATTCACGATGGTTACCAGAGTTTCGTTGGAAACTTCTTCATTTATGTTTTGATAATTGTATGTGACATTACAAAATTCAACAGCCCTTCTAATTGTATATTAGCATAAGTTTCTTCGTGGCCAACACTAGTGGATGCATCGAATTCAATAATTTCTATAATACGCATAAATGTGTTGAGTTTCGTAATCAGGTTGCTTTTTAAATGAAAAGTTTTCCAATAGGGGCATAATAATTTTGTCTTTTAATACCAACGCACCCTTGAACGTTTTCATGATCTATCGACGTCAAAGCGTTAGTTAAGGTTAGCATTTTTATCATGGTGAAGTTTACGAACGAGTAACATTTGGAAATTATTAAAAATTATTACTGCAATTCTGAGTCGGTGGTCGCAATTTTAAGAACGCTTACTTCAATTTTCGGTGGTAATAATCATCCCATTAGATAGGCTGTGCGTGCTATAGTGGATAAATTCGAGTCAAAATATTCACTATGGACGTTCCTGTGTTAGTGATATAAGGCACCGGTTCAAGTACAGAAAATATCACAGACGTATGTGCTTCAGTTCAAAACGAGCCAAATTACGCCGTTCACAGGAACTGGGAATCTCTTAAACCACATTGTGGCGAATTTTGCGTAAAGACCTCCGCTTACGCGCATACAAAATCAAATTAACTCAAGAACTGAAGCATCTTGATCATTGGAAGCGCCGAAACTTCTCCGATTGGGTTCTGCTAAAGTTTGAAGAAAATCCCGAATTTCGTAAAAAAATCATCTCCAGCGATGAAGCTCAAAGATTTAATAATCGACAGCTGGCCAATGAACGCAATGGCCACGTTAAACCATTAATTATATATAAAACTAAATACTAGTCTTTCCTGTTTAATGAACAGAGTATATATCTGTAAAAATGTAAACTGTACAATTATGGAAAGTTAGGGATTTGGGTTTATATGTCAATTCTTTTTTACCTTCGAACGGAGTAACAAGTCCGAGAGTGCTTCCCACCGTCCTTACGGCAGTCCTTCACAGTGGAAGTAGGTAGTATACCCAATTGGTCCTTTAGCAAGGTGGTTGCATTATAGTGGATATAGCACTACCTTCCCTAGTCAAGCGAAAATGTGTTCATCACAGAAGTGACGAGATTGGACCATATGTAAAAAAATACAATGGTTTGAAATTCACGTCTCAAGTTGGATTAGAGGATTACTTAACGAGATTAATCGTCCTTCGTGTAAAATGTCAGCGCAGATCTAAGATGGAGCCTTATTCGGAATCACCCGAAGTGATGTAGTTCTGATATGTACTAAAAATAGTTTTTTTCAGATATTATTCCAATATAAATATAATTTAAATCCATTTATAAATAGAGAAATTAAAAAATTATGTCTATGCGGTGAGCCGTCCAGTATATACATCACACTTCTGAAGCGTTTCAAAAACATTAAATTAAAAAATTAATCTTCGCGAAGCTTGAAGCAACTAGAGAAAATAAACTAATTTCTCTACAAAAGCTTAATTATTTAGAACGGTTGTTAATGTTATTTTCCCCCTTAATACAAGGTAATGCAAACGCAAAAAATATACGAAGAGAAAATGAAAAGGTTTCTGTTTCATTAAGCTCACGTCTATTATACTTAAAAATGAACTAATCTAATACTAAATATGCTACTTTTTCTCAAGAATTACAGTAATTATTTAACTCACTTTCAATTTGTTTCATTGTTTTTTTCTCTGATTTAGGTGCCAGCATAATACAGTTTTCGGTATTACATTATATAAAGTATTTTTCTTGTTTCATCATATTTTTTGCAGAGCCAGCAATACGTTCGGCGGGATTTAAAAGGTTTAATATTTGATATTCTTTTATTTGTACGGCTGAAATGATCAGAATCATGACGTTTGTTATTCCTTTTTTTTATTAGATTTTGCCAATTGAAGAGATTGAACTGTTATAGTCTGAAAGACAATATAGTGTTTTATATATTGGGTGTCCCATGACATGACTGTCATAGCTTAAGGATGTGTAACTGCATTAATTTCAAATTAAAAGTGTTTAATGAACGTATGCCCAAAATTCTACCGTAACTGAGTTATAAGCATTTATAGTTTCAAATAATTCTACCAATACAGGTATTAAATACCGTTGCAAAAAGAATATCAATGAAAATCATTTAAAAAGGAGTCAATAAAGCGACTTCTTTTTCAAATTTTGAACAATTAATTAAATACAATTAGTTGTTTAAAATGTCTAACCAATTGCTGTATACAAACTATAGTTCTTCGTAGAATTGAAGAGGTGGTTCTGAAAACAATCTCTGAGTATCACGAATAGTTTCTGTGAGATCCAAATTCTAGCAAGTTGTTCTACATAAATCATATTTCTCAGCCTTCCCCATGAAAATAATCTGTGGGATTTAACTCTGGTGTCCTTGGCGGTCAAGCAACTGCTGAATCTCTTCCAATCCATCAGTTCGTATAATTTTGATTAAGAAATTCTGTTACTTCTCTGCCAAAGTACAAGGGTGCGCCATTGTGCTGTATTTACATTCATCATCTTTCATTAAGAGGAACGTCATCCAGTAATTTTGTAAGATCATTTTTCAGTAAACGTAAATAATGAACTGCCATGAGATGTTCTTTGATCATAAACATACCAATATGACAGCCATTAATAATACCACACCAAACATTCACGTAGGGTTACCTAAAACTTCGAGACTTTTAGCTGAGTTAACATATGTTCATTAAACATTTTTAACTTGAAATTGCTTCAGTTACACATACATCCTTAAGTTGTCATGGGATATCTGGTTTATTATATGTACACTACGAAACAACTCAAAATTCAATACATGTCAAATTAATAAAAAAATGTGATTACGTCATTACATACTAGCAGTGGTGGCTTGTTATCAAATTTGTAGGGGAATCATATAGAATTGGAAGCAAACGTTAAAAGATGTTATAGATTATGAAAATTTTCCTGTTTTAATAAATCTATTGCCAATTTTCAATCAAATATTTATTGACAAATTAATGATAGAGACGCGTTTCGTGTAATACTAACACTCAGACTGATGAGTGTTAGTCTGATTTTGCAAAGACCGGCAGGAATATTAATCGAAATGACATACCAGAAAGTAACATATATCCCTCGTTCCTCTAGTTCTCTTGTTGCTCCATGAGATGTCAGCACAGTGCTATTCACTGAAACAAAAATGTGCAAAACGAAGATAGGTAAACTAAGTGGGCAGATTAATGTTGATGCAAGATTCGAAAATCGTTAGGAGAGACAAGTTTGTTGACAAAGTAATGAGAAACGATAGAGTCGCGTTTCTTGTAATCCAAACACTCATCAGTCTAACTGACTTTGTCGACGATTGCAAAGATCGACCGGAATATTAATGGAAATGACCTAGCAGAAAATGCCATACAATATATTTCTCGTTCGACTAGTGCTCTGGTTACTCCGTGATATATCAGTACAGTGCTGCTCACCGAAACAAAAATATGTCCGGTAAAGGTAGTACAGAAAAGAACGGCACTGGCTCACAAAGAATGGCGTAAAGGAGTTACAAGACTGTTGACTCAATCACGTTCTATAGGACCAGCTGGAAACAGGCAGAAGCTTATGTACAGGAAGACGTCAGCAGGAAATTTGAAAGGAACGTCACGATACCCGGTCTAAGTGGCACGCGACTCCTGGAATAAGTAGGGAAAATGTTTTGAAGTAAACAGACGGGAAAGCAGTCGAGGCCGATAAGAAGAAGCAAACCTGTCAAGAGAAGGTTGTCATAAACACAATCGAAAACAACTGGCTACAGAAAATTGTTGGTGACGAGATCAAAGACACAATCGACAAGAAGAAAAAGAGGAACTACAAGAGATGACAAACGAAACCTCGACCTGGTGCCCTTCCCTTAATGTCCTCGCAAGATGAATCATATACTGAAGTTCTTAGAGATATACGCTTAAAAACGAAGCCAGAAGAAACGGATACTGAAATTAAGGCGCGAAAAACTCGGTCAGAGGCTACTGGAACTGCGCCAAAATACGAAGGATAAGGAAGGCTTCGGTAGCAAACTGAAGCAGGACTAGAGGGACAATATCGGCACTTTGAAGCTCAAAGCTATATTGGAGTTCAGGAACTTGGACAGCCTAACAACGATTGAAGAGCTCCAAGAGATGATCAAGGAGATCAAGGAGAGGCTTGACGAAGGTAACAGCTGAGTGAGGATTACTCTCGCCAAGGCAAATAACAGAGGGCTGAAATATTTCATCCAGCTTAATTAGCTATGTTGGAGTTCAGGAACACGAAGACAGTAACAACGATTGAAGAGCCCCAATAGACGGTCAAGGAAAAACTTGTCGAAGTTAACGACTGAGTGAAGATCATTCTCGCCAAGGCAAATAGCAGAGGACTGAAATATATCATCCAGCTTAATCAGCGTCAAGTCCTCAAGTCAGTGAAGACAAAGAGGATCAAGGTCGGTTGGATAAACAATCGAATAAGGCGCAGAGTAGAGGTGATCCGTTTTCTCATGACAATAACCTGATGAAGCCATTGTACAGGCGAAACATATAAACAAAGTTATAATCAAATTATGTGCTTACGTTTACGATATTATTGGAATTTAATCAAGTGAAAGTTAGTGTCATTAAATTTTTGAAGAAAATTTGTGAAAACATTTTCGTCTGATGTTTTATATCTATTTTTAGAAACAGTTTTCGAAATAGAATTTCGCGTTTAATAATATCTATATTATTTCCGCCTCGTATCGAGTATCTAATCAATTTTTTCTTCATTTCGACTTTCGAGATTTAAAAAAATTAAGAACACGTACTTAAGTATTTTTACGTTTAATATAGATTCTTGAAAATCCAGTAACGAATCAAACGCAACGAAACGGAACCATCGAAATAGGAATATCCAATCTAGTCCTTTATGTGAGTAGTTGTACTTATACATATAATGCCGGATTTAAAAGATCCACCTCAAATAGTCCTCTTTGGTACGTCGTAATTTCATAAATGAAACTTTCCATTTACAGAATCAATAAACGAGATAGTACTTTCCAAATTAGAACCGGATTCGAGGCAAGACTAAACGAGAACAGAGATTCAATTTATAATGTTTAATACCAACATTTGTAATGAAATTTATCGATTAAGTTGGATGTGCTGAAAATACAGATTTCTCATCGGAAATACAATACACGACGGAATCTTGTTAAGAAACGAACGTTTTTCTCTCATTATTTTATTTCTTTAATATACGATTTGCGAAGATGAAAGTTTAGTAAGAAATAAAGAATTGCCGATTATGAATAATGATTCTAAAAATGTAAATAATACTTTTGCAAATATAATTTTATTGTTATGAGATTCCAAGGATACTGTTTTTATTATTTGTACATAAGAAACATAAGAAACAATCTTGAATCAAGGGCGATAACAAAAAAATGCATAAAACTAAGTCATTACCAGGGATCGAAAGTCAAGGGTACATGACGCCAGTGTCAGAGACGGAGCCAGAACATCATGAATCCCGACTTGGTATTTTTCACATGCCAATCAAAATACGTATAAAAGAACAAATACTTATCAAGTTAAATACATCTTCTCCACCAGGAATATTGCAGAATTTATAAAACATATGGCACATTCTGACTGTTCACTGTTTACATTCAGAATTCAATTGAAAGTAAGTCACCAATAATTGTTCCATAAGCTCAAGTGTTAATAATTGTCTACCACGAAAGATTTATTTATACATTGAAAACGACCGTTTAACATTTACCAATGAAAGGAGGCATGAATGTTAAAAGAAATCATTCAAATATTAATAACACCCTGTTTACTACATATGTTTCAGGGATTCACCCTTCATCAGGTAAACTTGTGTTATTAAAGAACGATTGCTTTGTAGGGTTTATTGTATCTTTTCGATACAAGAAAGTAATGGAAAGACATTGCCCTCCTCTCTTGCACAGCACACGGATGTATTGAACGACAGAACGAGAACATGTCTATCTCGCATGTGGGCAACAAAGTGGCCAGAGCGTGTGTAGACAGACACTCTTTCGGCGTTTTGGCAAATAGATGAATGTTAAAAGGACGCATGTTCAAAATACATAGTTTGGTACTAACGGTACATTTATTCCAGATTCTACTTCTTCACCAATAAACAAGTCAACAATTCAGTGTTCAATACGAAATACTGGATTGTTATTTAGAACTGGTTAAAAAATATTTTGATATTATCAGTAACTGCTCTAAGCAATTGGGAAAGGAATTGAAGAACATCATATATAATACTCATGTCATTAGTTACAGAATATTTTGTGTTGATCGGAGTAATCTCTAGATGGAAGATGGCTACGGGTATTCTGGAATAATGTCCATGAATATTGGCTAAATCTACCTAAATAGTTGGGTCCATAAATACTTGCTGAGCATATAAAATATAAATAGCATTTGGTACGTAGATTTCCGTGGTTGTGGTCCATACTATCTTCTTCTGGGCTTCCGGACTGGAACCACCTCACTGTTATAACTGCTGACGTTTCGTACCCACTCGTATGGAACATTTTCAGGGCTCAACTATTGCTACTGTCTGTCGCACTGAAACTAAATAGCATCATTCGGAGCAAGCAGCCGTATATTAACATCGTGAAAATGCATGTGATAATAGAATGCTGTCTCTATCCATGTGTCCCAGCGTGTTACAATAGATTCTAGTGGTAGTAGCATGCGTGGCAGTTCTTCAAAGAACAAGTTCTTGCGTTCAAGTGTTTTCACAGAAACTTTCTTGACAGAAGATATCAATTTATTCGTATGGGGGTAGCATTTCCTGATACTCGATGAAGAGGAGTAGGTGCGAAACATGTAATATGCGACATAGTACTGTGTGTTTATTGTAAGAGCCTACCAGTCGCCTTCATATATCCAACGACATCTGTTAAAAATAATAACACTTTCTCTATATTTTTATCGTGCTTTTCGCCACATAGCGATTTCAAACACGAAGTTATGTAATGTGATGTAGTTTTGGCATTCGCTTTTTCGATGTTTTTGGATACAAGTAGAAGTGTAGACATTACGGTGCCGCTGTCCATCATCCCAACCAAAACATCTGCAATATTGGGTCTTTTAACATCAGTAGTCTCATCTACTGACATCCAAATATATTTATCGTTTATATCATTCACAATTGAAGTTATAATTTCATTGTACATCGAGGACATATACCATTTTCACAAGATGGTTTCGGGCACATGAAAGTCACTCTATTTTTTCTTAACAAAATTTTGAAAAATGTGAGCATACTCAGGATGATTCACCGTATTCAATGGAATATTACACGCTACTGATATTTGAACACATTCTCATTGGGAAATCTTAGTTTAAAAAAAAATGGGTTGCCAACGGGAAACGAAAATTCCCGTTTGGCGATAAATGAGATTATATATGACAGTAGTGGTACATTATTACATTTGTTATTGAATATATTTACATTATATGTAAGCGTTTTGCGGACAATTAATATTTTGCGATAGGTTGCCGAAGTGGCGGCATTTAAAATTTTCCTTTATAGCCGAATATCGCGACTATAGCGGCATGATGCTCAATGACATGGAAAATGCAACCACCAAGGAGGAGTGCGAATTTTTTGACTAAACCTTGCAAAAACGTTTAGCTATTCATAGATAATAATTGATTATAATTTCAAAGAAAAAGAACACAAGATTAACGTAATATAATTTAATTTTATTAATAATATGTTAAACAGTGTCTATAAGTTTCACACTTTCTCACTCTTCGTAGCGTGGATTCCAGTAGATGGTCCACGTCCTCTCGGGATACTGCATCCCAAACAACCTAGGAAGAGTTTATAGTGTTTGCTGGGGATTTTCGTCAGTTTTGTTCCTATATTATACTACACGTGTTTGATTAGAGAGAGTTCGGGAGATTTGGGTAGCCATTTCAAGATATTGACTTGGCCCTCATCGAATTTAGGGAAGTTCTCGCACCACAGGGCACGTGTATTATCCTGCTTGAAAAGTTGGTCTTTGAGTTCTTAAAATATGTAAGAATATGGGATTTCACAACCTCATCAACGAAATGCTTGGCGTTCATATTCTTCGAACGAATACCAGTTGAAACCTACTCCCATATGCTATACCACTCTGTATTGAATATCACGATACGCCTCATATTTGACACTCATCCGGCCATCATACATCTCTATACAAAATCGAGATTCATCACTCCATATCACTCCGCGTTCTAATGCATTCGCAACATATATCACTCCAAACGTTGCCGTCGGTGTTGAGCTGTAAGTGGTAACACAAGTGTGGTTTGGGGATAAACGGTTCGAAAAGTCAGACTACTTTCATTACCTAACTATGGATCAGCAATTGATCCAGTACTGGAAAATCGATTTGTTAGTGCCTTTTGTCGAAAGTGGTGATCCTGCATCTCGTTAAATCTTCGGCGGTTCCTTTTCGTCGTTTTTCCCGGCCCTTTCTGGTCCATGACTGATAACAGCGTACGATAATGGTCTGGTTTCGATTAAGGCGATGTGCAATTTCCCTGAACAAAAAACGTCTTTCACGCAAGCCAACAATTTGACCTCTGTCGAATTCGCTTTCTTTGATTAATCTTCTATTTTATTCTCTTGGTTTACTATAACTCCCAAATATCTGTACTTTTCCAATTTCTCCACTCTAGTTTCTTCTATATATATATTTGGTGTTTCCTTTTTTCTTTTATTATCATCGTTTTGTTGATTTTTTATCCTCCTTTTTTTTCTCTTTCCTGGTATAGATATTTAAATTATTTTTCAAGAATTTTTCCCACTTCACTAATAGCACCATATTTTCTACAAAGGCAATTTTATTCATTGCTATCCCTACCAAATTTCTATAACTTATAAAGTAATCAATTAGACCTTCCTTGCATCATTTTACTTGAAAGTAAAGTAGGTAAATTAAAGGAGAGAAATCGTTGGAGGATAGTTAAGTGTTAAATTTCTTGAAATTATCCTTTCAACAATTTATTCTTGCAATACATCTATAGTGGTATTAGCAATGTCACATGTGGTACCATCTTGCTGAAATCACATGTTATTTAAACGAATTTCATCTAAATTTGACCACAAAAATGTCTTAATATCAATCACCAATCACTATAACCCCATCTTCTACCTCGTTTTGGAAAAAAATTCTCCACATAAGTTACCATGCCATATACTGTACCGTACAATGAACTTTTTCTGATGCAAGAGATTCTTGTGGTTATTTTACCACTAAGAACGACATAAATCTATGTCGTTCTTAGTGGTTGAATTCTATATGCGCCATATGATCTTTATACCGGGTTTCTATCGATCGTTTCGTTTGGCCGATGTATTGTTTACTACAATCTAAACATTTAATGCTATATATTCCCGATTTCTTGTTCTCAAAACTTGTTTCTCAAAACATGTTAAACAAAATTATGACAAGAGAAACCGGTGAAAATTGAATTATAGCTCGCAAGAAATGCACTTGACATTAATGTAAGAAGAAACTGCAAATATGCCATGACTACTTGATCTAACGCAACAAAATTATAATCAGTTATTATCTATGAATAGTTATATTTTTTGTCAAAAAATTCGCACCTCTTCTTGATGTTTCAATTTTCTATGTCATGTAGTATATAAATAAAAGATGTAGTTACTTACAGATCATGTAAATGGAAAGAAATATTTTAAAAAACAGAATCTGATAATTACACCATCTGACAGCACACACACACACGCACAGTGGCAACAACATGGATGCAATGAAGCGTTTTTAAACACAGATAGCCACTGATCAATACAATTAATAAAAGATAGAATCACTTCGATATTATTAAAAATAATGAATTAAAGAAATTTATAACTTGCGTCTAAAGGAATATGTTTATATTCTGCTCATATGTTTCAATTTCTTCCATCACGAAAGACTTCATTACTGATAATAAAATTATTGTTTGTTTTTTGTTGCTTATTCAACCAAAATAAATTATTGTTGATTCAATAATTTCTCTCAAGACCATTATTATTCGATAGGGTCGATAATTCGCAGTTATTTCTCCCCCATTCTTGGATACGGGCTAAATGTTCAAGTTACTAAAAAGCTACCTTAGTTCGAAAGAAAAACTTATCAAATCTACCAATTGTTTAGTCAGTCCCAGGCGAGGGAACCTCATTCATTCTACTAAAATCTCGATCGAATCTGTTACCCTAGTTTCTCTGAAGTCCCGGATGATATCTGCAGTTTAGTTTACGTCTGTTGGGATAGAAATAACATGTTTTGAGGGACCGATCTAGCGTTTGCATAATCCGTAATCCGCAAATAAAGATTAATCTGATTTGCGCGATTAATGGCTTTTTGGAGATTACCAATTAATTACACAAATCGAGGTGAAATAACAGTTTAACGCTGATAAGGTTTCTGTATTAGTTACCTCGGTAAATAATGATCGTTATTTAGATATATTTAACATTTACGTTTCGCTACAATTGTCTAGTAATAATCAACGCTTTAGCTAAAAAAAGACATCAAATGTTAGTAGTTATTGTTCGATAAATTTTCTAAGGAATGTCGATATTGTCATACGAGAAAAACGTAAACGAAACGTGTATAACAACTACAGGGTGCGGCTAAAGTAACTACATGATTTGTTTTTTAAATAAATATTGAATGGAATGAAAAAAACGAAAAGTTGAATGATATAAATAAAGTTTATTTTATGTTATTTTTTTTACATTAATTATGAAAAATAATGTTAGTTAAATGAGAACTGTTTTCTCTAACGCAATAATGTGCTCTTTTTATAGCATTTTCCATAACTTTGTTGAGAGCTTCTTGTGGTATACGACCAATTTCTTCTTGAATGTTGTCCTTTAGTTGCTGTAAGGTTTGGGGCTTATTCATATAAACTTTGTGTTTGAGCCCCACAAAAAAAAAATCGGATGCAGTCTCCTGATGTAGCACCAAATGATTATTTCCTGTATCCTTCCACAAATAATACCATGTATGGTTTGCGAATCAACGTTATTTGAATCTAGAGCAATGTCGCGCAAGAATTATTGAAGTTAGTCATGATGTCCCTCCGAAAATATTAAAAAATATCCGATGTAATTTTTACGAGTCGGTCGGTCGATTGGGTTATTGCTCGTCTCAAATGGGTAGTTTATTTGAGCCCTTTGTAAATTTTATTAGAGCTTTCTATAATTTTCATTTCGATTCTATTTGGAAATGAATATTTTTTTCTGACAATTGAATTTAAAATTTTGGAAGTGCATAGAAAATTATTAAGCTTTAGAAGTTCAAATTATTTAATTTTATGCCATTATCGAATCTTCGAATTTGAGAATTTGACACAAAGTTGATATTAGAGATTTTTTAATTCGCTACATAATTAATTAATAATTATTGTTGTTCGTAAATTCAGATAGTTTCTCTGATAAATGTTCTAATGATAAATTTCCTCATAGCATCATAACAACAAGTAAATAAGAAACGAATAATAAAACAAGAAATAAACTTCTAAGATTGTAAAACATAACAATAACAAATTCTTATTGAAATAAAAATAAAAACGATTCTGTAATAACATAAAATCATTTGAAACTCTATAAATTAACAATAATTTTCTATGTACTCATAAAATTTTAAATTTAATGTCAGAAAAAAATATTAATTTTTAAATAGAGCTGAATCGAAATTAAAATGATAGAAAATTCCAAAAAAAATTTAATTATTAAATAACTTTTCTTCTAGTATATAATATTGCATTTTTAATATAAAAAGACATACACTACAGGCCATAAGTGAGGGCTCAGTAGATGAAATTTAAAAAAAAATGCACGCTTAGTGAAACAAAACGTATATGTTATTTCTACAAAACTGTATCTATGAGACAAGTGAACAGTTTTCCTTATAAAATAAAATAATTTCAACATATTCTGTAGAATTTCTTATTATATTCGACTTTCGTCGAAGTATCCACCTCTGCGGTTAATGATTTCATTACAACTATTAGGCAACGGCGATACAAGTTTCTGGAGCGTATCCATTGGCAAATTATTCCACACCCTAGTAAGTTGCTCCCAAAGCTGTTTCTGCGATTGTGGACAGCTTTCTCTCACGTTTCTATCTAATTCATCCCACAGTAATTCGATAGGGTTGAGATCGGGTGATTGTGGTGGCCGAATCATATTTATCAGCACCCCTTCCTCCTCTTTTTGATTCACATAGTTTTTACAAAGTTGGGAAGTGTGTTTGGGATCATTATCTTGTTGTAGGTGAAAACCTTCAGCAATTAACCTTAATCCAGACGGAATTGCATGTTCCTCCAAAATCTTCAGGTACCCCTCTTTTTTTAAAATGCCTTCAATGCGGTACAAATCTTCGACACCATCAAAAGAAAAGGATCCCCAAACAAGCACAGAACCTCCCCCGTGTTTAACAGTTCGCACTACACATTCGGGTAACATCCTTTCACCGACTTGTCTTCGAACGAAAACTCGTCGATTACTACCAAACACTTGGAACTTTGACTCATCTGTCCATAACACCTGCTTCCACATTTCCATGTCCTAGTGTTGATGGTCCTCGGCCCATTGTAACCATTTTTTACGATTACGTGGATTCAATAATGGTTTTCGAGCTGCAGTACGCCCATGTAGTCCCGCCTTTGTCAAACGTCGTTTTACAGTAGTCAGTGACACCGGCTTTCGACGGCCTTCATTCAGCTTTTTAAATTGCTAAATAGTTTACTATGAATTCCTAATACCATTATAATAATATTGAGTTGTAAACCCTATTAAATTTATTGGGGTATATAAAATACAATATTTTTCAGAAACAAATACTTTTATCTAATTTATAATAATAATCCGAATAATCCTTCTCAGAATTACATTTACACCTGTTATTTCAATTAATCTCACCAAAACAGGTAAATGTCTAAGGGATGTGTCTAAAATACAAGTGTTTTGTTATTTATGATAAGTGATCCCTCACTTATGGCCTGTAGTGTACATTTGTCAACGATTCATACACCCATTCCAAATGTCCTGCGTTTAAAAACTGATTGAACCGAGAAGCAAAAGTTAAGAATTGCACGATCGCCAACGGTAGATCGTCCAGTTGATCCAACTTTCAGTAAGTTATAAGGACTTATTTTTCAATATATTGTGGCTATACCGAATGTAATAGACAAAGATGTAGAATACGACACAACCATCCATAAAACCAGTTCGAATATACTTTTGCTAGTTTTACAACTATGACCTCTCTATTGTCTTTGTATTACAAAAGTATTATAAATCCTCAGGACGTTATTTTTCAATCGGTATATATATATATATATATATATATATATATATATACAATAGCGGCAAAAACGCAGAATTCTGTTAAAAAATGTGAACATTAGTGTGTTTTTGTTTGGGCGAGATGAGCGTGCGGATTTTTTTCTATATTACCGCAAATCCAGGCGCGACATTGTGATTAATAATCTGCTGATGATGACAACTTAGTTGTCGAAATACGTATACGGAGTATCGATACGACTTTTTTTTTTGCTTTTTTCGATTAATTCAATTAATCACAATCTCTAACAATATTACCTTCAAGATTATTTATATTTAAAATGTAGAGTATTCCACAATTTGTTTTATTATACGCATAGTAATAATTTTCCATGTAGTAATACAGCACTCAATTATCCAAAGATTGAATTAATGATGTACAATCCGAAGTGTATTAATTTGTAAAATCGTCTTTGTACTAAACGGTGTACAGCTTTGAATACCACTTTCTAAGCCAAGAACACATCCTGTGCCTATGGGGAGAAAATCAATAATACCAGACCATGTTCTAATCTGGAGTTAATCTCATTATAGTACAACGACACCAACACTTAAATACATTGGAACTTACAATAATGTCTCATTATCACCCCTTGCAATACTTTTAACAGAAAATTTTGTTTCTCATATAACAAAATCGCCTGGCAAAAAAGTAAATTAACCGTACAAGATGAAATATGTGACAGTTCTAGTCTAGTTTAATAACGCCTTATAATTTGAAATGTGGAAAGAACCAGGATGATTTATGAGCCAAATTGTAGGCTGTTACTTCTGTATTGAGGTCTCTAAGTCGCATTTGTTCAGCGCTTGCTCTTTTATCGCCCTCGTATTTTACTTTCATTCAATCTTAAAGTACGCCATCTAACATTAAGGGTGGTCACGAGATATGCAAAGGGTGTTGCTAGGGCATTACTAATCTATCGCCGAGAGAATGGTTGCATGAATCATTTATGAACTTTAGAATAATGTTCATGATTTGTATTTTTTTGTTCGAAATTACGAATATAAAATCGTAATCAAATAATGTTATATGACTCGTAGTTGAAATATGTTAAGTAAAAATGTTATACGAGGTGTGGCAATTAAATAACGAGACTGATGTGTGAAAGGTTATTTATTGGAAATGAACTTATATTTAACTTTTATTCTCTTCAACATACTCTCCTTCCTTATCTATACTCCGCTGTATATAAAGACTTTTTAGTTTTCCATCTGTAACTTTTAGGATCTTTTCTTGAACGTACTTAAAACCGTAACTTTCTTTCACCAGAGCTTTAACAAAGTTTTTTATGAGCCTTAGTTTAACATGCGCAAGTGGTATTATGATCTTTACTTTTTCCACTAAAGGCTGATGTCGTATATTCTCCTTTCCTGATATAAAATTCTGTCGTTGTAGTCATTTCTGCTTTCTGTAATGGTTTTCCTTATCACAACTATTTCAGAGATATAACAAAAAAAAAACAACAGTATTTATTGTAACCTGTTTGCATACCCAAAATAATTGCTATAACTTTAAAATAGGCACGAATGTTCCAGGAATAGTCTTTATACTTTTTTTATCTAAAAAAAAATTGAGGTACATTTCCTTTATAGAAACAGACAGCCTATTGAAAAGAAAGGGTAAAAGTTTCTATTATGTGTCACGATGTACTCCGAAAACTTCAAAAGTGTACAAATGTTATTGCAGTAAATCAAATTGCTGATCATATAATAGAAATTAGCAAGGTGTTAAGGGCTTGTAAAGGCTACTGTAATCATAACCCAAAAAGTTCTTGCCGTAACTTTGATAAATTCAAATTCCGCACCGCGTCATTTAGTTCAAACTGAGTAATTAAATGTGACTATCGTGATGTTCGAGGTGTGGCAATTAAATAATGAGACTGGTGTGAGAAATGTTATTTATTGCAAATAAACTTATATTTAACTTTTATCCCCCACAAAATTATCTCCTCCCCTGTCGGTACACTGCTGTATATGTGTTTTGCATTGTACAAAATAATGCTGTGGCTCATCAGTTGTTAGCTTCTTCCACAACTCTAGCGTTTTTGCTTCTACATATTCAACAAACTGAATATGTGCTCCCTTTGATGCACTTTTCACTTTTTGGAAACGGTAGAGGTCGGATGGAGCGAGATCTGGCGAATACGAAGAATGATCTAGCACTTATCCGCTAAAAACTGTTTTACAAATAGGAAATTGTGAGTTGGTGCATTGTCATGGTGCAGAATTTATGAGTCGGTCTTTCACAAGTCCAGTCTTTTCATCTTTGCTCTTTCCTTTAGCTTGATTATTTCTGAGGGTTTGATCTTGAGGCATTCAATCAGTCATGATGCCCTTGATATTGAAAGAAAAACGATGAGAATTGCCTTCAATTTTGACATGCTCATCGTGCTTTTTTCTGTCATGCTTTGTGAGCATGTCTGGTTCTCCTCTGAGTCGTTCCATGATGTCAGATCAAATGTTCATCCGATTGTCTTTTTGTTCCTGAATGAGGTTTTTCGGCACAATTTTTGCAAAAACTTTTGTCATGTTTAATTCATCATGCAAAATGTGTCTTACTGTTTCTTTCTTAATGTTTACCATATGGGCAATTATCCAAATGCTCAGACGTCTGTCTTTCCGAACAATTTCATAAATTTTCTGAACATTCTGTACAGTTCTAGCAGTCACAGGTGCACTAGGACATTCATCATCTTCGAATTCTTTCCAACCTTCAGAAAATCGTTCGTGCCATTCAAAAACTAGCGCACATGACATAACATTATCACCAAACACCTGTTTTATTATTTGTAAACATGTTGTTGGTGATTCGACAAGAAGTTACAGTTTAATTCCCTGCTCGATTTTTATGTCAACCATTATCACGGCACCACTAAGCGACAGTGTTCCCTACAATTAATGCTCGAGTGTAAAATAAAGCAGACAGAGAGACGACACTACGGGTTGTTGCTTGGGATGTAACAAACTCAATGACATTCCAATTATAGCCTCGCCAAATGCGGCTGCGCGATGGAAGGAGCGCAGTCTCGTTATTTAATTGCCATACCACGTATTAAAAACAATAATACCTTTTATTAGTGTTAAATTAATTGCTTGACGTGTTAATTTTAGAGTTAACAATTAACTGAATATATACCATATTTAAGTAAACGATTTTTGAAGTCGTTACTTTGTGAAATTCCATCAAACTAAGGGATAAATGAAACACTGTTTAAATTTCATACTATATTATATATTAACTACGACTAGTTTCGTCTGTTAGGATACCTTGAAGGTAAATTTTAATGGAGATTGTAGTTCATTAAATTAATCAATTAAGGTTAATATAACCCCATTCCTCAATAACTAATAATAAAGGGGTTATGTTAATTATAATTGATTAATGTTAGAATATTATCGAGCAAGTACACTATAGGTTACAATCTCCTTTATACACATACAGGAAATTGAAAAGCAATAATTAAATCCTCTTACAAGAAAGGAGTAGAGGTAAAATATACATGCAAGATTATTTTGTCAGTAAAAGATCATTCTTCGAAACATCTACAAGTATAAATAAGAAGAAGACATTAAGAACCAATGAAATTATTAGGTACATTAAAGTAACAAATTCAAATAGAAGAGTATTAAGAATTAAGATTAATTTAAAAGAGGTACATAAGTTGTTTAAATCTAATTAGTCATTAAGAAAAATAACAGAGTTGATTACATTTATTAATTTATCTCCATGCATTCCAAGAAATTTAGTTTCAGATTTTTGTTACATACATATGTGAATGATTTCCCGTCTAAAATATTTATGAATATTGTGGTTAGTGTCCATCAAATGTTTACAGAAGCTAGTATCATTTCTTTAGTATTTTAGGCTTCGAAGATATTCTTCCGATCGATTTTATTATCACTTAGAGCATTATCATCGTACACTTCACAAATAAGACGGTGAATTTCTGCTGCTGCTAAGTTTCCGATACAATAGAATAGAATTGCAGATCCTATCTCAGTCTGCGGTCGAATCAATTTTCTAAAACATTGAAAACTTCTATAACTCAGCACACAGACAGACGATATGGCTGCAAATGGCGTCTAAACGAGCGTAAAGCATACTGGGACTTTATTTAAAAAATAACCCTCGTATGTTATGCATAAATGTATGGTATAAGTGCATATTTTGATGGTTTTTCGTGGATGTTTGCATGCGTATTTTATCAGTTTTTAACTGCATATTTTCCAAGCTCTAATTATCACTCGAAAGTTATAATGCAGGCAACGACATCTGCAGTCTCAGAAAAAAAGTTTCAATTTGCTAGTTGCCTTCCCTAATAAGAATATATAAAATTGCAGTATATTAACATAAGAATTCAAAGGGACTTTATATACTAACGTTTTGGGTAATTTGGCACATGGAGTTATTTGGGTGGTCCCAGAAGTACCCTACCCAACAAAGAAAACACAAATTTTGGAATGAAATATATTTATTTTTCAACATAATCTCCTTTCAGCTCTATATACTTTTTCCAACGATGTTCAATAAGTTCGATGCCCTTTTTATAATAAGAACTGTCTTGCTCCTCAAAATAGCCATTAACTGCCGACATCACTTCTTCATCGCTGGAAAATCTTTGACCACTGAGTCATTTTTTCAAGAATAATCGGAGAGGGTTAAATTTGGCGCAATTCAGGCTTAAATTCTTTAATTTTGGCCATTGTAATGACGGATTTGTGAGCTGGTGTATTGTCTTGATGAAACAACACTTTCTTCTTAGCCAAATGGGGCCGCTTTCGCTTGATTTCTTCGCTCAAATGTTGCAATAAGTTCGCATAATACTCGTCGTTGAAAGTTTTTCCTTTGCCAAAATAGCCGATGAAAATTATTCCACGCGCATCCCATGACCTTGCCTGCAGACGAAACGATCTTCGCCTTCTTTGGAGCCGGTTCTCCCTTTTGAGTCCATTGTTTTGATTGTTCTTTTGTCTCGGATGTGAAGTGGTGGAGTCATGTTTCATCCATGGTTATGAAACGTAGTAAAAATTCTGCTTCGTTGCTGTGAAACTTCGCTAAACACTCAATTGAATCATCTTAGCGACACTGTTTTTGCTCGAGTGTGAGCAAACGCGGCATCCATCTTGCACACAGCTTTCTCATCTCCAAATTTTCAGGTAATATGCTATGTACCGCACTTTTTGAAATGGCTGCAATGTCTGCTAGCTCGCACACTTTCAGTTGACAATCATCCAGAACCGCTTTGTGGATTTTCTTCACCATTTCTGGAGTCGTTACCTCATTTAGTCGACCACTGCGATGCTCGTCTTGGCAGTTCCTACAACCTCGTTTAAACTCTGCTACTCAATATTTCACTCTTGTAAACGAAGGAGCAGACTCACCCAGAGTAGAATCCAGTTCAGCCTTAATATTGCTCGAGTGTGAGCAAACGCGGCATCCATCTTGCACACAGCTTTCTCGTGTCCAAATTTTCAGATAATATGCTATGTATCGCACTTTTTGAAATGCCTACTATGTCTACTAGCTCTCGCACTTTCAGCTGACAATCATCCAGTACCGCTTTGTGGATTTTCTTCACCATTTCTGGAGTCGTCACCTCATTTGGTCGACCACTGCGATGCTCGTCTTGGCAGTTCCTACAACCTCGTTTAAACTCTGCTACCCAATACTTCACTGTTGTAAACGAAGGAGCAGACTCATCTAGAGTAGAATCCAGTTCAGCTTTTATATTGGTTGGCCTGAGGCCTTTCAAATCAAATATTCTATCACGTAACGATGACCAATTTTCTTCATTTTTACAAATTCACTGAAAACGTACACTATTGTTGGTTACCAAACAATCACGCTACGGTCTTCAAATTTGAAACATATACTTTATAGATTGTGTACTTTCTAATACAGTGATATTTTTCAAACAGCTACTGCCATCTCTAGCTCAGGTGGGGTACTTATAGGACCACCCTCGTAAATGATTTTTTCAACAGAACAATATTTCAATTAACCCTAAAACGAAAATCTATAAAACTTCCAATAAGATTTTAAAAATATATTACATTTTTAATGAACTTATTACAGATACAGTTTCAATTGTTACTTCGTTTTCTTTTTAAATGAAACGGACAATAATTTTAAAAAAAATAAACGTAAAAGCTAGTAAAGACAAAAAATTTATTTACCTATTACACATGCTTCCGCACTGGAAAACGCAATATTCCCCGATTTAAAAATGCAGTAATTGAAACGTGTCCACTTCCGCGTTATTTGGATTACTCTGAACCAAAACAAACTTCATGTACACCAGTTTAAATGTATGTATGTACATCCACATAAAAGTAAAGCGATTCTTTCTCTGTTTGTAATGCAACGGTCGTCAGTGGACAAACATGTAGTGTTTACTGAAAAGGTAAATTTTCGTTTTTATACTGCTTTAACATCTTATTACTCTCGGTGGAATCTACAAATAATTCTTTGTTAATTATAATTAAATTCGAAAGTCGAGGTGAGATAACTTGAAGGAAAAAATATTTAACGATGTTGTATAGGTTAGAGTTTACAAAAGTTTTTCAAACAATAGAGTTTATTGAAAACTTTGTACCGAGAAGGAAACAAAAGCAGCTGAAAAGCTACCGAGAAAATTTCATTCAAAATAATGAATGAATCTCTGTTGTTCATTATTTATAATTACATGCAGTATTGAAATTATTACAACCAAAACAATGAAGTAACGAATACGTCATTAAACTTAATAAAGACCGTGTAATACCCATAAAGTTATATTTAATTACTTTAGCAAGCGAATTTTATAATATTCAAAATAAAAATGTCAGCCATTGAATTCTTTTTATCGTATTTTATACTAATTCATACTATGGCGAATTAAAGGGAGGGGGTGAAGCAAGTGAATTTACTTGCACTGGACAAAACTGATTATTGGATCTGGATAGTTGTGTTTGCACGGCATGGGCGGAAATTTGTGTATCGGGGGGAGGTCGCTGACGTAGAACTGGATAGACGTTCTTGCCCAATAGGAGTTGACTATTTTAAATATACACTACCGGTCATATTTATTTGCCCACCCTTAGTTTTAGGCAAAATTATTAAACTATCAAATGTGTACTGAAAATTTATTTATTGTACCAATACAATAGTGTAAAATAAACATGAAATACTTACATTTTTCTTATATAAAAACTTTATCGTTAATTATTATTAAATTTTGCTCTCATCAATGTGCCCACCTTTATTTTCGATAATTGCGGCATATAACCGCGGCGTCCTTTCAATTAATTTTTGCAGTGTATCTTCTGTAATTTGTGCCCAGGCTTCTTAAAGTTGTTCCCACAGTTCAGTGGCGGATGATAGAGCACGTTCTCGAACCTTCCGGTCCAATTCTTCCCAAAGAAGCTCTATTGGGTTCAGATCAGGACTTCGAGCTGGCCATACCATTATAGAGATTTGCCCTTGCTCTTCTAGTTGACGCAAGTAATCGCCACATAATCTAGAAGTATGTTTCGGATCGTTGTCCTGTTGAAATACAAAGTTTTCGCCAAGAATCCTAGTCTTGAAGGAACAGCGTTATTTTTTAAAATTTCTTTGTAGCCTTCTTTTTTTAGAATTCCCTCAATTTTGACGAGATCGCCTACAGATCTTCCACCAAAACACCCCCAAATCATTACTGAACCTCCTCCATGTTTTATGGTAGGCGCAATACATTCTGGCTGTACTCTTTCTCCTGCGGATCTTCTTACGAATATTCGCCTTTTACTACCGAAAAGTTCAAACTTCGATTCGTCTGTCCACAGCACATTATTCCACTGATCAATCGTCCAATTCTTATGTTCTTTAGCCCAATTTAGTCGTTTTATCTTGTTTAGCTTTCGTGGTTTTCGCAGAGCAATTCTTCCGTATAAACCCGCTTGCCTTAATCTTCTCTGTACCGTGGACACACCAATTCTATTCATTTCGGCAGCAATTTCTGGTGCTGTTTTTCGTCTATCGCGTTTACTTATCCGTATTAGATGCCGGTCATCTGCAGATGTCGTCACTTTGCGTCGTCCAGATCTTCGTTTGTTGGAAAATGTACCACTTTCTTCAAATTTTTTAACGTTATAATCAACAGTTCTGCGATTTAATCGTAATTCTTTTGCAATTTCGCGATCACTTTTACCCGTACGATGATAAGCATTTATCGTAGCAGGCACTTCAACTGCATTAAAATATTCACAATAACTCTCTTTATCACTGCTTTTGCAACAAAAGATGAACGATGACTGACATAAAATTTATTTTCCTTTTTGAATAACATATCCTAATATTGTAATTAGTTAGTACAATAGTACAATAACACAATATTGGTAATACCTTTCGGAAATGCAGGTAAAACTCTTAATACTGTAGGGATTAGGCTATATAATATTTATGGTATTTTTCCAATTTGTGACACCTTTACGATATATCATAAACAATTTAAGATTTTCGTAGAAATTCATATGGAATTACTTCCACTAATAATATTGTTGAATAATTATAACACAGATTTTTCGAAAGATAATCCGTATTTCAGGAAACACATAAAATTGGGGTGGGCAAATAAATATGACCGGTAGTGTATATAGAGCTGCCAAACCAGACGGCGCGCTAAAAACCATTCCTATTATACGCGGGTTGTCTTTTAAGCTTTGCATATAAAACTGGAACAAAACAGTATAGCTTTTAAAGACTTCATCGTTTTTCGAAGTATTCTCCACGAAGATCAAAAAAAAGCAACACTGGAAGCAGTTTTTCCACTCGTTTGTTGGTACAGTCAAAATTGCGTTTTTGAAGGCATCGACTGCTCCTTCCGACTTCAGTCCGTTCTTGATTTTGGAAAAGGGAAACAAATCGATGGGGCTCAGGTCCGAACTGTACGGAGGATGGTCCAACAATTCGATTTTTGTTGCGTTAAAAATTTAATTGTTTCTTGGTGGAGGATAATCGTCGTTAGGGGTTGGTTTTTTAAAACACCGCTGACTTGCGGTAAACAAATAGTTGTATACCAATCGGCAGTAACAGTTCTTTGATCTTGTATAAGTCGCACTCTGACAGAGTCAGTTTCAGTGCGACAGAATGTAGCAGTAGTTGAGCCCTGAAGATGTCCCATACGTGTGGGTACGAAACGTCGGTAGTTATACCAGTGACGCGGTTCCTGCGCGGAGGCCCAGAAGCAGAACCGTTAATGACTTTCCGCTACACCAGGTGTACTCTTAATAACCTTTTCGATACTTATTTATAATAATTATTTTCTATTTAGTACTTAAGTGGTGAGTTTGGTCGAAAAGTCAGGAAGAGGTAACAAATAGATAAATACATATATAAGGTTTTCCAATAGGGATGATATGATTTTGAAGTGACATAT
The DNA here is from genome assembly GCA_031893035.1 of Dermolepida albohirtum. Lineage (NCBI taxonomy): Eukaryota > Metazoa > Arthropoda > Insecta > Coleoptera > Scarabaeidae > Dermolepida > Dermolepida albohirtum. Next base: position 106,815 of record JAVIWB010004151.1, on the reverse strand, counting down.
CGGCCATTTGTAATATGTCATGATCTGTCGTTTACTTTTCATTGTATTCAGTAGTGTTTACAATTTCATCATGGAGAGATATACGCAAGAACAACGTTTACAAATTATTCAGTTTTATTATCAAAATAATCGTTCTCCAATTGCAACTTTTCGTGCGCTTTTGGCATTTTATGGTCGTAATAATCGTCCAAGTATGCTCGCTATTCGTCGAATTGTTAAAAATTTTGAGGTTACATTTTCTTTACATAATTTTCAAGTGCCAATAAGACAAAGGACCGCTCGAAGTAATGCAAATATTGCTGCCGTTCTGGCAAGTGTTACTGAAGATTTGTCGATTCCAATATGTTCTCAACAATTGCGACTGCCTCAAGCCACAACCTGGCGGATTTTGAGAAAGGATTTGGGTTTACATCCCTATAAAATTGTTCTCACTCATGAACTGAAGCCATTGGACCACCGTAAACGTCGTGAATTTGCTGATTTTGCCTTGGAACAACTTGAAAACGATAACGATTTTTTTAAGAAAATCATCTTCTCTGATGAGGCTCACTTTCATCTGGATGGTGTGGTAAATAAACAAAACTGTCGATTCTGGTGCGAAGAAAATCCACAAATTATTTATGAAAAACCATTTCATTCACCTAAATTGACAGTTTGGTGTGGTTTTTGGTATGGTGGAATCATCGGTCCGTACTTCTTTCAAAATGAAGCTGGTAACACCGTTACTGTCAATGGAGAGCGGTATAGATTGATGATAACCAACTTTTTATGGCCGACATTGCAAGAAGTTGATCTTGGCAACATTTGGTTCCAACAAGACGGGGCTACGTGCCACACAGCAAATGCAACAATAGAATTATTGCGAGAAAAGTTTGAAGATTCGATTATTTCAAGAAATTGTGATATTGAATGGCCTCCAAGAAGTTGTGATGCCATTCATGATATATGACTAGATTCAGTGGAAAAAGAGCTCGAAAATTGGGTTCATCGAATTCATTCCTGCAGAAGTCGTGGAGGCCATTTGAATGAGGTTTTATTTAAAACTTAATTGTATCGATTGTACTTCACATTAAATAAAGATCTTTTGAATTTTCTTAACAATAAGTGTTTTTTTTTTAAAGAAATCATATCACTCTTATTGGAAAACGTTATATTTCGATAACAAAAAATATTTATAATATTTAAAAAATGTTATACAATTGAGTAATTAATTTATACTGTTTTAAGCTTCGCCAAATAACGTTTCTATATTGCCAAACAATAATCCGTAATTATTCATTTTGCGGGTTTTTGTAAATGAAAATGGTATATGAAATTTAAATCGTAATGCATGCATGAATAAAAATATTTACTGTTGTTTAATATATAACAAACATAATTATTTAATAAAAGTCCTCTATATTTTAATATTTCTCCAAATGTATATACATTAGTTAAAAATTCACATGGAAAAACCAATTCTGTATTTAATTTTTAGCGTGATAAATTATTTCAAATGTAATCAATGGTGAATAATACACATTAAATATATTCATATTTCATGGCTATTGAAAATAGCAATGTTCCGAATATTCAGACTACAATAAAATTGGCTTGCGAATTTATAAATTTACAATAGATGGCACAGAAGCTGGTGTATGTTTTATGTCTCATAAATTCCATTTTAATTCTATTGTTCGAATAGAATACGTTCTAGGATAGGCAGCATATTCTATGAAAAAGCTGTCCATAATATGCCCCGACGCAAATCTGTTAAGAGTAATCCCGAAGTTATTGTCTGCTTTCACACTATTACGAGGGTAGCCGTTTATATTTTGGGAATTGGCACCACTGTTAGTGTTGCCTCCGATTTGATGATTGCATCGTGAAGTTTGTCATTTTGGATAGTATATTTATCTTGACAGTTTTATTATCCGGTCGCTATTTCTATTGTTGACAGTAACTTGAAAATTTTATGTCAGCGAAGAAATGGAATTAACTCGCGAACATTTTCGTGCAATTATTTTTCACAACTTTCGGCGTGGATTATCTCAACAAGAATGCATCGACGAGCTGAATCCTTTATATGGTGATGAAACACCATCGAAAACTACAGTATATCGTTGGTGTAGTGAATTCAAACTTGGACGGCGTTCTTTGGACGATGAATTTCGTGAAGGTCGTCCCACAAATGTTGTTGTGTCGGAAAACATTAATGCAGTGTCTGAATTGATAATGCAGGACCGTCATGTGACATACCGTGAAATCGAGGCATCTCTAGGTATTAGTAACACCAGCGTGTGTAAGATCCTGCATGAACATTTAGCCATTAAGAAGCTACAAGTATGTTCAAGTTGGGTACCACATAATTTGACAACCGCTCAAAAAAAAGGACCCGCGTCGATTGGTACCAAGACACGCACAAAAAATATTTATAAAATCGTCACAGGTGATGAATTTAGAGCGGCGACGAAAGTGGCAATACCATAGGCGGTACGGTAGAACGGGCAATTTATAATTTGGCAGATATTTATTCCAGAACACTTGAAAAGGGCGTTTGCTGATTAAACGAAGCGGCAAATTACATGCAGTCAACATAAATAAAAAATCATAAAGGAATGTTGCATAAGGTATTTCATTTCTTTTGTTCAGTTTATGTATTGCACTGTTCACATGTTTTTTACAATTGTCTTTCTTCCGTATTATAAGTCGCTTATTACAAACCAAACACAATACTGCACATCCATCATATTTTAAATCGGGAAATTCTGCTATGTATTTTCTAACCGACGTAGCAAACGGCACAGACTTTCGCGACATATTTGTGTGAAGTTGTTATAAACACTAACCGTGAACCGTATTGTATTTGATGTGAATGATCTCATTCACTGCGCACCAATTGCCCGTTCTACCGTACCGCCTATGGTATTGCCACTTTCGTCGCCGCTCTAGTGATGATTCTTGGATCTATACGCATGAGCCCGATAGTAAACAGCAGTCGACTGTGTGGGTATTCCAAGATGAGCTAAAACCAACAAAAGTTGTTCGCGCTCAAAAGACATCAAAACAAATGGTCTATTTGTAACAAACAAAAATAATATTTTCGCGTTATCAGATCAAAAGCCTTTCTTCGGACAGCGCTCGCTAACGATGCACCTGCACCAGAAACCTAAATCAAAGAGTATCAAAAGCGCTTAGGCAGAGGGATGCAATAAATCGTAAATCGCATACATCAATATCGAAATATCATAGACCAATATAAAAAAGCTTGCATAAACGTTTTTAATTATTAAATGGTTCAAATTGTATTTTATCTTACTGTGCCAAATGATGTGGCCTCCTCTTTGTATCATAGCACGGCACACCCCTGGCTATTTTTTACAATTAAAATTGTAAAACTCAGTTTAGTACTTATTTATTATGTTTGTAGCACATCTCCTCGTCTATCCGTACTAGTTACTGAATATCGCGGTGATTTAGATGCAGCAATAAAAGCCCTATTGTAACACATTTTATTGTGAAAGGGTGCCGCGAAGCCTGACGCTTTTGCACTCGGTCAGCAGTCGTTGTTTACATTTACAGACTCTGTAATAATTTTCCAGTTCATTAAACTAAATATTCAGCTGATTCAGTTCAGACAGAACATTAAATCTCTATTATTCTAACGCTATCTAGATCAACCTTCCCTTAACTAGACAAAACATTTACGGATCGATAATTTAATTTTAGTCGTTGAAGTTTGTTCATGTGCTGGCGATTGAAATATACCGATAACAACGGTTACGTTGTCTGTTAAATGGAGCGTATCTGTAGCACTACGTGTTTTGTACTACTGGGTCGTAGTTTGTGTCTTACTATATAGGGCAGTCGTGCTATAATTAATACGTTTTGTTTCGCGCTGTATTAAACTGCTATTATATATGCCAATTTAAAACGCTTTCTCGATTTTTTATTTTTAAATAGTGTGACAAGTAGTGAGAATGGAATAGAAAACCGAATTTTTTAAACACAAAATAATTTTTATGTTTCAATATATTTTCCTAAAAGAGCAATACATTTATTCCAACGGTGCTCCAATGCCCTTATGCCATCTCGAAAAAGGCGATTCCGGAAGGCTTGCAAAATACTCATTTATGAAGATGATAAGTTCGTCGTTAGACGAAAATTTCTGTCCACCTAGTGCCTAGGCTAGATTCGGCGAATAAGGCGCATGCGGTACTAATTGGAAATCCAACTCGTGGATTTTGGACATCGCAACAGTGCTGGTATGCGAGGGAGCGTTGTCTTGGTGAAACAGAATCCTTTTCTTTGTCATTCCTGGCCGTTTAGCACGAATCTCAATATTTAATTTTTGTAGAAGTTCTGCATAATATTATCCGTTTATTGTGGCACCTTTCTGAAGGTAATCAATGAGCAAAATGGCCTTTGAATTCCAAAAAATTGATGCCATCACCTTGTTTGCCAATAAAGTGGTTTTCCTCTTTCTTTGGAGGTACAGAACCACGTTCTAACCATTGCTTAAACTGTTGTTTAGTTTCGGGTGTACTGTAGTGTATCCAAGTTTCATCGCAAGTAACAAATCGCCTACAAAAATCAACCGGTTTCCGCTTATAAAGGTCCAAACACTCATTGGAAATACGCAAACGAGTAAACTTTTGATCAGACGTAAGCAATCGCCGCACCCATCTTGCCGAAAGCTTGGAAAGGCCCAATTCTTTCATTAAAAGGTGGTGGACGCGTTCTGTTGAAATGTTTACCATGTCTGCTATCTCTCTCACTTTGAGTCGTCGATCTTGCGTAATAATATTATGGATTTTTATAATCATTTCCTTAGAAGTCACGATTTTGGGTGCTCCAGAGCGCGCTTCATCAACACAGCTTGTTCTACCACGTTTAAATTCATTTACCCATCTACTTCTTGTGGCGGATGATGAAGCAGATTCACCTAATGTTTCCCGTAACTCATCTTTTATTTCGGTAGCTTTCATACCCTTAATTACGAAGTATTTAATCACCGCACGATACTCTGCTTTTTCCATTTTAACAAAACGACGTGTTGCTTCTTTTTCAATCAGCTGTCAAAAATAAACTAATCAACCGATTTATCTAAATGTCGGAATGTAAACATATAAATAGGCAACCTAAATTACAGTGCATTTGTTTTACCAATTGGAGCGCCACGTATGTTTCATTCTCACTGCTTGTCAAACTATCCTCGTAATGTAATGGATATTTACAATGGCAAATTTGTTTGAACCTTTGACTGTAATTAACTGATACCCCATAATCAAAGCCACATCGACATAAAGAATACCTATCCAATTGTTTGTTTTCTAAATTTCATTTGAATTTAAATTTGTTTTTTTTTCTAGTTACGGTTACTTCCTCTTTCATTTTATTACATTAAATCTGCTAAATTTTTAGTCCTTAACGGAGGAACTCCTGCTAGGAGATTATAATTCGCTATCACAAACTCAGCTGCACCTGTCACTGTTCCAATATTAGATTATTTACTAATACAAAGAATAGATCAGTCGAATTACTTCATCTTAGTTTCCGGGTTGGAACGGCGTCCTCCATATGTCCGTTGTCGACGTTTCGTCTTGGCTCGCAAACATCTTCAGGACTTAACTACTGCTGTCGCTGTCGTTGTGTAAGTTTGTTGCAGGTGGATTTATATAAGGGTCAAATAAAATAAAATATTAAGGAATAAATAAAACACTGTCTCAATTGCACACTATACTATGTATTTACTGCGATTATTTTCGTCTGTTAGGATGTTATCGAGCAGACGAAACTAGTCGCAGTAAATATATAATATAGTGTGATATTTAGACAAATGATTTTACTTATTCCTTTTTATTCCTTAATTTAATGGAATTTCACAAAGTAACGATTTTAATAAATATTCTGTTATATTATATAAAAGTGTGTTTGTGATTATCTAGTGTTATACGAGGCGTGTTTTTTAAGTAAGGGTCGTTTGAAAATAAAAACCAAACAAAGAAAATTTACAAAGAATAAATTTATTTTCAGATTGTACATATACGAGGGAGCGTTTTTATATTCGCGGAATGGGGGACAAGGGGTGGAAATAAAAAAACCAAATTATTTTTCTTTTTCAATATATTCACCTGCAAGATGGATACATTTTTCACATCTTTCAATTAATTTATTTATACCCTCATAAAAAAATGATTTCTCTTTATCTGCAAAATACGCCGAAACTGCCTCCTTGACTTCATCATCGGCAGTAAATTTTTTACCCCGCAGCTCTTTTTTCATTTTCGGAAACAGGTAATAATCACTCGGGGCCAGGTCTGGGCTGTAGGGTGGGTGATTCACAATTTCGAAGCCCACCTTATGCCGGGCAGCTAACGCAACGCGGCTCTTGTGGACGGGCGCGTTGTCGTGCAAAAGCAGAACACCTTTTGTCAATTTTCCCCGTCTTTTCTCTTTAATGGCTTCTTTTAGTCGCTCTAATATTGAAGCGTAATATTCTCCGGTTATAGAAACACCTTTATCTTTATAATCAATCAACAATATTCCTTCCGAGTCCCAAAATACCGTTGCCATGAGTTTCCCAGCTGATTGTGACACTTTAAATTTCTTGGGAGGTGCTGTGCCCTTTTTATGCCACTGCATGGAGTCTTGTTTGGACTCAGGTTCATAATGATGAACCCAAGTTTCGTCTCCAGTAACAATGCCACTCAATACACCATCCTTGTCTTCATTACAGAGGTCCAAAAATGCACGCGAACACTCTACGCGCTGACCTTAGACATGCCGAGATGATCGTGTAGGATTTTAAAAATTGTTGTATCGGATACTCCAACCATTTCTGCGAGTTGTTTCTTCTTTAGTCGAGCATCTTCGAGTACAATTTGTTCAACTTTTGGATAAGTGCTGGCGTGGTCACCTCAATGCTCCTGCCCGGCCTCGGGTCGTCTTCAAGGGATTCCCTTTCTTGTTTGAATAAACTATGCCACTTGTACACCATGGTTTTTCCTGGACAAGAGTCGCCGTAAACCAATGACATCTCATTCATTATGGTCGCGACTGATTTTCCTTGCCTGGTAAGGAACTTTATAACGGCACGATATTCGATTTTTTCCATATTTCACTTTTCACTCCTGATTATGTTACTTAGTTGACGATAGCTCAAAGACTAACTGTCTAATAACAATGAAACTTCGTATTTATACTAATCATGAGTCGCTGCACAGGCCACGCCCCCAATGCGCCTACTCAGCCCTCTACAACCCGCTCATTCCGCGAATATAAAAACGCTCCCTCGTATTTCTCTATTTTTCTACATAGCTGCCAAATTTATTTAAACACTTATCGAACCTTGCAACTAGATTTTGAATACCCTCTTCATAGAAACTTGCCGCTTGTTCCGCAATGACATCGACACTTCAAGAAAATCGTTTGTGAGAGTGTTTATGGTGAAACGTCTGTTCTGAAGCATTTTCGCTTCAACTGAAGCCACCATATCGTCTGTGATTAAAGACAGGCGACCGGAACGCCATTCAGCGTGGACGTTGTCGCAGACAGCTTTGAAGTCTCTGATCCACTTATGCACTTTGCCTTCACATATGGCAGTAGCTCCGTAAACTTCACAAATCTGTCGGTAAATGTCTGCAGCAGACATGTTTCTTGCCGACAAAAAACGTATCACTGACCGTACCTCGCACGGGGTGGGCCATTTTGTAATGTTGACCATTTTAAAGACACAGAACAGACCGTACAAGTTACCTACACAGCTGCAACTGAGCATAGTTGTTCCCAAGGAATGCCGTGACACGACGCAAGCATCCGTTGCGCTGTGCGCACTATCTATTAGTATATACAATAAAACGACCCTTACTTAAAAAACACCTCTCGTAGTTACAGGTGGAAATAAAGGATTGCCAAGTATTGTGTGGAGGATAACTGCCATCATGGTTTATGTTATTTGGGTGTTTTGAAATTTTCATTGATTCACAAAATCTTTGATCATAGAAGTGATTAGTTTTGGACAAAATTTTGGTAGAATTATATTAGATAAGATGTCTGTTTTCAAGCCTATGCTCAGTAAGTTCAATCTATTACAATGATCATCCTCTGAAACACGAGTACCGGCAAATCATTTTATTTCGTCAATATATACACTGCCACACGAGTATGGAATCATGTGCACACCAGATGCTTTTAGAGAATCGCGGTATTTTACTGAAAAGATGTCTGAAAATTTCCAATGGGGCTTAAGGATGGTTTAGTGTAGTGTAGGAGTATGCTACTGACGCGGTCAGTGATACTTTGTATATAGGATAATGAGTTTTAGAAGGAAAGAACGATGTATACTGAGCATTAGGTTATGGAGCTCTAGTGTGCTGAATATTATATTTCGGAAAATTTGTATATTAAGATGTTGGTGACAGAATTTAATTCCTGGAGTAGAGAATACTGGTTATATACACTGAAACCTCTTTGAACTAAGGAGTTCATAAAGCCCTGTTTTTGAACGGAATGATGATGGGAAAGGGTGTTTAGATATGGGTTGGCGTGTGTAGGTTTGTGGTAAACTGAATGTCTTAGTGATCTATCAAAACGACGATTCACCAAGATGTCTAGAAAAGGAAGGGAACCTTCTGATTCAACATCCATGGTGAAATGTACGGAAATTTGGAGTGAGAATTTAGAAAAACACAGAAGTTATTCAATAAATTCAGACCATGCAGCCAAACAACGGTGTCGTTTACGTATATAAACCAATATGTAGGTCTTATTATAGAAATATAGAGAGGAGAACCTATGGCTGCACCGGTACCTATTCGTAGTAATTACCATGGAACTAGAAATAAGTAGAGGTTAAGTAAGTTCTTACGAGGTTGGCCAAATCATCAGATTGATAAAGACAAAACATTCACAGCAAAAGTACGGAGGACTCAGTTCCAAACCGGAAACCAAGATGAAGTAATCATGAAGAACGACCGCAGGAGTCTACAAGCCGATATAGATCAGTCAATTAAGTATTGCTTATTTTCTTCGATAACCTTTTGTTCTTTTTCCACATATAGTGAATTGAAGAGAACAAAATAAGTGGAGTGTGAAGGCGTAAGAGGCGTCGAGTATGATTGGTGTGGCAGTACATCCCATTTAAGATCCGATAATTTTAGACAGGCGATAAAACTTGTGTGTGTTATATTTACTATTGGCGTGTTTTGGACGCTTCTGGGCGATGGATGTTCCAAACTGTCCGACTACCGACAGCACGTACATTAATAAATAGTTTATTTTTTTGATGGGAGCTAGACAAACATTACACATTCAAAATCCTATCACATCGGGAGCATAAACTTCCTCTGATAAATGTCTTCCTACAATGATGTTTGAGGTTAAGTGTCATATCTCAGGACCAAGACGTTTTCCTACCACAATATTGTCAACTTCTCAACACTTCTCACTTCTCAAAACTCTACATTTAAGAAGCATATCTCGGATTCTTATACGCTCCAAGAAGTGAACTTGTTTGAGGACATAAGGAACCTAAATATTGAGCTTGTTAACGCATCTTATCTTTTTTAGTGGCCGTAAGCGTTTGAATGAATGTTTAACGTTTCGTAATTTTGGCAAAGCAAAACACTCTTCACACTGTTAAATTTAAGGTCAATACTTTTTAGATATTAAACATATTGCTTGTTACGAGTTAAAATTTTGTTTTTGAGAAACAAGCCTTAAATATTTCATTATTACCTACATTTGAAGTGTGTCAGAAAACTAAAGAAACTAATTTCTTTTTGTAAGTATTAACAGGTTTTCCAATAAGAGTGATATGACTTCTTTAAAAAAAAACATACTTATTGTTAAGAAAATTCAAAAGTTTATTATTTAATGTGAAGTACAATCGATACAAATAAGTTCTAAATAAAACGTCATTCAAATAGCCTCCATGACTCCTTCTGTAGGAACGAATTCGATGAACCCAATTTTCGAGCACTTTTTCCACTAAATCTAGTCGTATGTCATGAACTTGTAAAGCTTGAAGAGAGTCTGGTTTATTTTGATAGACCAATGACTTCAAATAACCCCACAAGAAATAGTCTAATGGTGTTAAATCACAACTTCTTGGAGGCCATTCAATATCACAATTTCTTGAAATAATTGAATCTCCAAACTTTTCTCGCAATAATTCTATTGTTGCTTTTGCTGTGTAGCACGTAGCCCCGTCTTGTTGGAACCAAACGTTGTCAAGATCAACTTCTTCCAATGTCGGCCATAAAAAGTTGGTTATCATCAATCTATCCGCTCTCCAATGACAGTAACGGTGTTACCAGCTTCATTTTGAAAGAAGTACGAACCGATGATTTCACTATACCAAAAAACACACGAAACTGTCAATTTAGGTGAATGTAATGGTTTTTCATGAATAATTTGTGGATTTTCTTCGCACCAGAATCGACAGTTTTGTTTATTTACCACATCATCCAGATGAAAGTGAGCCTCATCAGAGAGGATGATTTTCTTAAAAAAATCGTTATCGTTTTCAAGTTGTTCCAAGGCAAAATCAGCAAATTCATGACGTTTACAGTGGTCCTATGGCTTCAGTTCTTGAGTGAGAACAATTTTATAGGGATGCAAACCCAAATCCTTTCTCAAAATCCGCCAGGTTGTGGTTTGAGACAGTCGCAATTGTTGAGAACGTCTTGGAATCGACAAATTACGGTCTTCAGTAACACTTGCCTGAACGGCAGCAATATATGCATTACTTCGAGCGGTCCTTTGTCTTATTGGTACTTGAAAATTATGTAAAGAAGATGTTACCTCAAAATTTTTAACAATTCGACGAATAGCGAGCACACTTGGATGATTATTACGACCATAAAATGGCAAAAGCGCACGAAAAGTTGCAATTGGAGAACGATTATTTTGATAATAAAACTGAATAATTTGTAAACGTTGTTTTTGCGTATATCTCTCCATGATGAAATTGTAAACACTACTGAATACAATGAAAAATAAATGACAGATCATGACATATTACAAATGGCTGAAATGTCACTGCAAAATCATATCATCCCTATTGGAAAACTTTATATAACAATACCTTTTTTGTACATCAATACTATCTTTTTCAAAATAGTTTCCTGGCGTTTGTCCAGTCTTCATAGCACTGCTGGCATTACTTTTCTACCACACCTCGTATATAAAATAGAGCATTATAGATTAAAATGTAGGATGTAGGCATGCAAGGTCCGGGAAGTAACATATAGAATATAATTTGAGTCTGCCAAATTATTCTTTGTATACAGAGAACATGTTCAATACTGTATAGACAGTCTTTAGTTAACATTTGTTACAGATGTTAAGGTTGAATGAGCACAGAATTAATTAAGGCGGCCGTTAATCTGCTGTTGTATCAGGCTTACCTCTTCGAAACCCGGCAATGTGTTCGCTAAAAAAGTGTTTTTTAAAGCAAAATCGTTATTTTCCAATTTGACAGCAAAGAACAGCGAAAGAGGAAATGAATGAGAACGTTTTTTGCCGATCGTTTTTTTTTACAAATGAAGTAAGGCAAAACAACTGAACGGTTTTTATAGCGGTTGTTTGAAATAAAATGTTAAGCAATACCGATAAATATATTTAGACCCCTTTTTGTACATATTTTTTCACTCTCCGAACGAAACATATATCTTGGGATTTGTCTTTTTTTATAAACAAAATATCAACGGTACTAACTTAACAATTCAATAAATAATCTGAGCGAGGACGAAATTAAAATCGGAATTCCAATAGAACCGATAAAAACAAGTTCCATTTAGAATCTCGCACATTATATCCTGCCGCTTTCTCGTTTATTTTATTCCATGGGCGTAACCTAAATTTCCGATAACCCTATAAAACTTTTTTGCTCTATTTAATGAACCCCAGTGAATAGAGTCACTACTGTTTGTAAATGATAGACGTATCTAGCATTGAAAAACTAAATTGAACGGCTACAAAAATCAATTCGCTGACATCGTAAAAGCCATAAAAGTTGCTCGAGTAAAATGAAGGAAATACGAATGCTGTAAGAAATATCTCGAGAAAGATATATTTAGGTTTAATACATTTCGAATAACATTAACTCCTAATGCTGTAGTTACCTGAATAAAGAGTATATTTTGATTTCCAAATCATTAATATTCTCAGCAATCGAAGGGTTGTAATGATGCGTGTAATTTTTGGGATAGAATATTTTCGTTTTTTAATTTCATTCAAACAAAGATGTTACTTATAGCGGGTGGGCCATTTAAAAGTTTAAATTTAAAAATGCAATAAAACAAAAACGGTTTGAAATTTTGCCAAATTTATTTTTTGTTGTGAAGTACAATTGTTCCGGTTAGAGATGGAATATTATTTCATTCATATGGCTGCCGCGGCTGGCCGCACAGTACCCCATTCGATCGGACCAATTTTCGAGCACTTTTTCGATTGTATGGGGTCGTATCTCGGCAATGGCATTACGAATGTTGGCCTTCAAATGCTCAATTGTCTCTGGTTTGTTGGCATAACACTTATCTTTAACGGCGCCCCACAGGAAATAGTCCAACGGTGTCAAATCGCAGCTTCTTGGCGGTCAATTGACATCACCATTTCGGCTAATTAAACGGCCATCAAACGTTTGACGCAATAAATCGATTGTGGCATGAGATGTGTGGCAAGTTGCACCACCCTGTTGAAACCAAACATCGTTCACATCAATACCATGAAGAGCAAGCACAAAAAATCGGTTATCATGGTGCGATAGGTGTCTCCATTGACCGTAATGGTTGCGCCGTCCTCATTTTCAAAGAAATATGGGCCAATGATGCCTCCGCATCATGAATCGCCCTGAAAATTATTGCTTATAGATAATGTTGCATCTTTATGTAATTATAAGGTCATATGTTTAATCTTGTTTGCTAGTCGGTGCATTGTGCTATAATAATATATATTTAGATTTGATATTATCATTATATTGATATTATATATATAATTATTGATATAAAAGACGCTTTTATCTAAGTTAAAGTTACCCAATTGAAGATAGTTAAATAAAATGTTCCTTTTGGAATAGAAATCAACCGCTTATTGTATTTTTCATCAATTGTTATATCATAATATTTGTTTGATCTATTTTCATTGACTTACTCTGTATAAAGTACTTATAAACGTTGGGAACTTTTATGTACATAATGTACCGCTGTCAAAATAGACTTTTAAACACACGTACGTACTGACAAGAACATTAAATCCGTTTACAGGCGAACCTAAATTGAATTAAGTGAAATTGAAAACTCCCTTTGCTTTCTTCTCTATACGTTTTTGTTTCTAGATTGAATCGTTTTACATTTTAATTGCTCCTAAAGTTTAGCTTTCAAATACAGAGAAGGGATTTACGATGAAGATGAGCAAAACAGTAGAAGTTATAAGGCAATAATTACTCTCCATTCATACACTTCTATTTTTATTGTAAATTAAATATTATAGAATAAACACTTGGTGTTATTGGAAGTCATTGTCTCGAATAAATTTAAATTAATTTACTGCCGTTTTCGATTATTTTTTTCAATAATTTTTAATACATATAACCGATATATGTACTATATTTTTTATTAAATATTTGTTATAGATAAAAGGTGTTTCAAATTTCGCGTTTTTTTTTAAAGAATAAATAAAACACATAATTTGCTTTCATTTTCAAAAATTCTTTATTGGTAATTGAAGTATCAGTTATGAAATTTATATACGAAAAATAATATATTCCAAATGGCCTCCTCTTTCAGCTCCACAGACGTCCACTCTTTTGTTAAAATTTTCAATGACGTTTTGACATAATAGAAGTTCTATCTCACCAATGACACGAATAATTTCACATTTCAAAGCAGGGATTGATTGTGGATTGTTTTTATAAACCTGATTTTTCACATAACCCCAAAGAAAATAGTCTAAACGGTGTCAAATCACATGATCTTGGTGGCCAATTAACATCACCGTTTCTTGAGATTACACGTCCAGGAAATTTTTCTCTCAATAAATCAATTGATTCGTGTGCAAAGTGAGGTGTAGCGCCATCCTGTTGAAACCACTTATCCCCTAGATCAATATTCATTAATTCATGCCACAAAAATTCGGTTATCATCCGACGATATCGATCACTATTGACAGTTACAGCTTCACCAGCAGCATTTTCAAAGAAGTAAGGTCCAATGACACTAGCTAACCATAATGCACACCAAACAGTAACTCTTTTAGGATGCATAGGTTTCTCATGAATAATTCGCGGATTTTCCTCACCTCCAGATAGGGCAATTTTGTTTATTAACATAGCCAGCAAGTTCAAAATGTGCCTCACCGAAAAACATTATTTCTTGAGAAAAATGAGCTGGTTGTTCATTGATGAACTTGACAAATGAACGACGTTTTAAATGATCTAATGGCTTCAGTTCCTGTGTTATTTGAACCTTATATGCCTTCAGAGCTAAATTCTTATGTAAAATACGCCATGTTGTTGATCCATTAAGTTTAAGTTGTGAACGTCGTCTAATAGACATTTCAGGATCTTCAACAACACTTTCATGAACCAAAGCAATATTTTTTTTTGGACGACCACTACGACTGTATTTTTCACTTTTTTGATCTTCCACGAAACTGGTCTCTTGAAATTTTTTAATAATTCGGACCAATAGTGCTCTCAGATGGACGATTATATAAACCATAAAATTCACGTAATTTTCCAAAAACTCTTTTCACGGAACGCTGATTTTCATAAAATAATTCAACAATTTGATCACGTTGTTGCACCATTGTGAACCATTGTGAACCACTTTTCTTTTTACGAGCGTCAGAAAAAAATATTAGAAAGAAATTGAAATAAAATGCAACTTTAAACTAGTGAAGATATTGGATATTCGCTAATAATTTTTAAAAAATATGCGATTAATTTGTTCAATAAATTATTGGAGTAAATATAATATACAAATAGTTCTTTATTTTATTTATTTATTATCGGTATCCAGATAAAATTTCCAGGATGGATGTCTTCTTGCTGGAAATGTAATCTGAGACACGTGGTAAAACTATTTTTTCAACCGTAAGTTTTAATGGAGATTGTAGTTGATTGCATTAATCAGAAAAAGTAAATAAAATCCGTTTCCACGTATTCTGTATAATCATTTCGATAACTAAGTTGTCATCGTCAGCAGATAATTAATCACATTGTCGCATCTGAATTTGCGATAAAAAGTGTGTGTTTGGTTATTCATGGTAATGTCTGGTACTTATTTGTTTCTGTGCTATGCTTTTACGTGATTTATATATGTATGTTATGCAATAGCGTGATGATGGTTTATTTTTTTATTGTATTCTATAATGTTTTATTTAGCCTCACGTCGGATTGTGCCGAATACAATGTATTTGTGTGATGAAGGTTGTTAATTTTTAATGAATGTTAAATTAAAATTAATGTTTTTTTGATTTGACCGTGTAAAAAAGAAATAGAATGATTTAATATCTATAACTCAAATTAACTTCAATATTGTCTATACAAATATTAACAACATTTTCTATTAAAGACATTAAGTTAATATTCAAAAGAAAAAAAAATTGATACTTTGAGTCACTCTGTATATAATGATTAAAAAAGATTTGAAAAAAGTAAATATATTATATATCGTTAATTAAAATAAATGAAACCTTCTAATGGGTGTTTTTTAAGCTGCATGAGAACTATCCATATCGATAACTATGGTTTGACTGCTGATACTATCAAACTGTGTTGACATTTCTGTTCAGTAAGGTTTGACAAGTCATCATGAATCGTCTAACGCCAGAACAAGGCTTCCAAATTGTGGAAATTTACTTTGAAAAAAATAAGTCCGTTCGCGAAGTTCATAGAGAACTTCGTCCATTTTACAGTCAAGATAATGGGCTTAGTGAGCAAGCAATTCGTGCAGTTATTGATCATTTTCGCACTAATTTTACTCTTCTCGATTCAAAACCATCAACAAGACAAAATATGTGGGTACCGAAGAGAATATTGCTACTGTAGCGTATTGAAAAAGACGCCGAAATGTAGATTCGTCGTCGTTCTCAACTTGTTGGCCTTTGTCCTTCGACTACATGGAAAATTTTACGTAAGGATCTTGGCTTACCTGCCTATAAAATACAGCTCGCCTAAACGACCATCGTTTGCGTCGCATTTTTGCTGATTGGGCTCATTTGAAACTGGTCGAAGATGAGTATTTTTATAAAAGAATTGTGTTTAGTGATGTAGCTCATTTCTGGTTAAATGACTACGTCAATAAACAAAATTGCCATATTTGGAGCGAAGACGGTCCTCAAGTCGTTAACGAATCACCATTACATCCACTAAAATTGACTGTTTGGTCCGGTTTACACGCTGGCGGCATCTTCGGTCCTTATTTCTTTCGAAATGAGGAAGGAGCTGCCGTTACGGTGAATGGCGAGCGCTATTGACCCATGCTGATTAAATTTTTGTTTCCAAAAATTAATCAGCTAAACATTGACGACATTTGGTTCCAAAAAAGATGGCGCAACTTGCCATACAGCGCGCTTAGCAATCGATTTATTACAAACTCAATTTGGTGACAACTTTATTTCCAGAAGTTGACCTGTTCACTGGCCCCCCCATTCGTGCAATTTAACGCCTCTGGATTACTTTTTATGGAGCTATCTTAAGTCATTGGTGTATGCCGACAAACCAGCAACTCTTCAAGTATTGGCAGCCAATATTCAAGCCACCATTTACGCCATACGGCTAGATTTATTAGAAAAAGTAGTCAAAAATTGGACCGACCGAATGGACCATGTAACTCGTAGCCGCGGCGGACATATGTCGGAAATCATGTTTAAAAGATAAATGCCATGAAATTATCTACCAGATTATAATAAAAAATATTTCATTCCAACAATATTTCTGTCTTGTATTATCATTTTAAGTTCCCAAGCTCTTAAAAAAACACCCTATATTATTTAACATATAACATAATTGTTATGTTTTAATTTTGCTTTGAATTCAAAACTCTAACTTAATATTATCCACTTTAATGGACAACTACTTGTCAATATTATAAATCTTTAAATATTTTTTAATCAATCTTTAATTCTGCCAACTGCTTGGTCAAAGGTTCCAGTCATCAGCGTCATCAGGCGGTCGATGCCTTCAAAAACGCAATTTTGCTATCTACTGCTTTATTCCAGTTTTATATGCAAAACTTAAAAGACAACCCACCTAGATACACAAAACATGTTTAGTAGGCAATCGACTCACTTTATAAAACTAAAAGAACTACTTGCATTTTAAAATTATTATTGATTTAAATGCTAACAAATATTTTACTACAATTCGTTCTATTAGAAAATAATGTAGAACGATGTACATAAGCAAAATGTAGTGTGCAAACATAAATCAGAATACATTCTACATTTAATCTCCATATTTTAATATTTAGTACCAAAGACCTGTACAATAATATTCTCACTTCGGTTAACTTGGAAAGTTTTATTGTTTGCAGAATTGCTGCTTAATTTGCACTGCTATAAATTAAATAGAATTTATAGTTTGTTTCAAGTTATACAACCCCCGTGGCGATAAGAACTGTTCTCAGGAATTCCTACATACACAAGTTTTCAGTTCGTGAGAGCGATAAATCATAGACCCATAATTATTACATATTATAATTATGCATACGTGAATACTATACAATTACATTACATTACTAAGAAAAAAATGAATGTATAACACACTGCAATACCTTTTACAGTTATATATTTCCAATTGTGAACAATAGTTTTATATACAGCGTATTTCAAAAAGAATATACGTATTACAAACTATTATTTTGTCCAAACTATCGATCGCTGCGCCTCGGCTCGGATATTGGAGAAACGAATACATAGTCTAGTTTATTTAATAGCCGCTAGACGTCAGTTGTCTCCTGTTTCTCTTGGTAACCGTCATATGTTTAAAATGGCTACTCCGCAGCAGAAATCATTTTGTGTTCTCGAATTTGCCAAGTGCAATTCCGTTATTACAGTGCAAAGACGTTTCAGGTTGAGGTACCAAATTGATCCTCCGAATGGGTGGAACATTCGCAGATTGTAACGACAGTTTGTAGATACAGGATGTGTATGTTAAATAAAGAGTCCTGGACGCCCTCGTGTTTCTGAAGAAAATGTTACACAAATTCAAATTGCTTTCCAACGTAATCCTTCAAAATCAACTCGTCGTGCCAGTCGGGAGTTACAACTGCCTACAACATTCATGTTGCTATTGACAATGATAACACTTTCGCACATCGCATCGTGTTCAGTGATGAAGCGACTTTCCATGTTAGTAGTCTGGTAAACAAACACAATGCTCGAATTTGGGGTCTACAGAACCCACATGCAGCCATTGAACATGTACGAGATTCGCCTAAAATCAATGTGCGATATCCCGATCATCTGTTTACGACACATTCTTCTTTGATTGAAACACGGTTAATGGTCAGCAGTATCTCGCTGTGTTACAAAACTGGTTGTTTCCGAGGCTGCACGAAGACAACTTCATTTTTCAACAAGACGAGGCATCCCCTCACTGGAGTCGCTAAGTGCGTGAATATCTGATGAAACTCTACCGAACCATTGGATTGGTCGTCAAGGAGCTGGCGACTTAGCATGTCTCAGCTGGGCTCCACGGTCACCGAATTTGACACCCTGTGACTTCTTCCTGTGGGGTTTCGTTAAAGACAACGTTTACGTACCATCACTCCCACACAATCTGGAAGAGTTGAAGAACCGGATCCGTACTACCATTACATCATTGATTTTTAAATTGAAGACAACGCTCAACTTACGTTCACTTCCGTTTTTTTACCCAGAACACTCACAAACTGACTGTATATTCACAAAAGAGAGCGAATGTACGTGGTTCAACCAGTTATAAACGTTCGACCATACTTCATAAGCAAAATAATACGAGATAAGTGGGACATTGCAAGTGAATGCATATAAAAATTGAATATGAATAAAGTAGATGACACACCATGTCCTTTTTCGGGACTAAATATTAATATTGGAAGAATACTTATTAATACAAATACATAAAAATAACGACCCATACTCAATTAAAAAAAGTAAGTTCAATGAAATGCATATTCATCAGTCATGCAAGATAGTGAAAGTGGGTAAGAATTTGAAATTATTTAATTAATAAAAATATGCATGCTAAAGCTTTGCCCAACAATATACAACGATGGCCAATAAACATGCATCAAACGTAAAATATTGTATATACACGGCGCAATATTTTGCTTTATTAAACATATCTTTAACAGCTTTTTTACGTTACAGTACAAGAAAGTACACAATAAAGTACATTAACCTAAACTGTCTATAATTTAAAAATAATTATTTGACAAATTTTGACGCTTGTCAGTTTAACGTTCATTATTTTCGCTTCCATTACTTACCTCGTTTTTGTTATGTCCCAAGCAATTTATAATAAACACTTTCAACGAATACGCTGATATAAAGGTGTCCCAAAATTTAGATTTGAATTAAATAGAAAACACAGTTTTTAGTCTTTTGATTGTTTTTTTTTTATTGAAGCATAAAGTACATAGGATACGATTATTTATGGAATAACAGATCGAGCAAATAGCCTCCACGGCTTTGCATGCACATACGCACTCGTTTGTCGAAATGTTCCATGGCCATTATGCATATATGTGGCTGAATTTCGTTGATGCAGCGTTGAATCTCCTCCTTTAATGCACGGGTGGTTGTGGGCTTGTTGACATAGACCTGTGATTTCAAACAACCCCATAAAAAGAAATCTAATGGTGTTAAATCACACGATCTAGGGGGCCAATTCTGATCACCGAAACGAGAGAAAACACGACCTGGAAATGTCTCATGCAGTAATTGAATTGTTTCACGGGCTGTATGGCATGTAGCACCATCTTATTGAAACCACATATTGACCACATTAATATCATCCAGTTTCGGCAGAAAGAACTGTGTTTATCATGTTGCGATATCGAGCACCAGTAACAGTCACTACTTGACTAGCCTCATTTTCAAAAAAGTATGGTCCAATTATGAATCCAGCCCAAAATCAACACCAAACAGTGACACGTTGTGGATGAATTTGTTTTTCGATAATCACATGTGGGTTCTCAGAACCCCAAAAGCGGCAATTTTGGCGGTTAACAAAGCCATCAAGGTGAAAATGTGCTTCATCGCTTAGGATGATTTTGTTGGAAAAATCAGCATCCATTTGTTGATATTCCATAATCCATTCAACGAACTTTCTTCTCTGTGCTTGGTCATTAGGCTTCGGTTATTGTGTTAATTGAATTTTGAAATTTTCGAACTGCGGCCGCCAAGCTTTCATTCGTGTAACGTTACATTTTTACTAACCCTAAATTGTTAGCTGTCAAATTGTTTTTTTTAGGGTTGCCAACACTTTACTGTATAAATGGCGACAAATTCAAATCTTGCGTTAATTTTGGGACACCCATTATATATGGTATTTGAGAGTTTGCAATGTAAATGTGCACCTAGCAAAAGACGAATATTCAATACGGTATCCACATTCATTAGGCTTAAATAATACTCGTACATACATTGTTATAATATTCCTATTGATTTATTGATGGTTTTATTTATCGTTCTTTTAATGAATTCATATGGTTTAATTAATGACAATGCAACGTTTCTATATTCAGAATGTCGACTCGGAATTAATCGTAGATCGCTCTAGCTGTTAATTATTGGTGAATTTTTGACCACCTCGTATTATTTTGAAACTTGCTCTATTACATTATTTAATTTAAGGTATAATAAAGCATTTTCATAGTATAGTAAATGTGGTTGCACAAACAATTGCTAACAGTCATGCATACGTACTGCCTGACAAGCTCTATTATGATGTCCACATTGACTTAACAGGACCCGTTATTCCCGTGATAGCCTATTGTCGTATAATCAATTCCCTGATGCGTTAGTGTCGATGACAGACACTTGCTCTAAAATGGGAGTGTTTGACATCAATGGATCGATACATTATATAAGCTTAAGACCAGGTAATTGATTGCAATTAAATATTAAATACGTATTTTAATTTTGCCGAATTTTCATTAATAAATATGAAAATTAGTATACAATATTATGTTATTTTAACAAAAAAATCTTCAAAATAAATATAGTCTAACGACTAGAAAAAATAAGGTCGATTAGAAGAATATGAATATATGAACAATCTTCCGGGTAACCAGCGATGGTAATCGATGGTGAGCAGAACGCGTGCTGGCTTTGCCGATAGCTCGCTTTATGTCAGTGAAGCACGCTGTATGGCAAGTTGCGCCGTCTTGTTGAAACCAAATGTCGTCGATATTTAGCTGATTAATTTTTGGAAACAAAAATTCAGTCAGTATGACTGAATTTTTGGGCGATAGCGCTCGCCATTCACCGTAATGGCAGCTTCTTCCTCATTTCGAAAGAAATAAGGGCCGATGATGCCGCCAGCGCGTAAATCGCACCAAACAATCAATTTTAATGGATGTAATGGTGATTCGTTAACGGCTTGAGGATTGTTTTCGCCCCAAATACGGCAATTTTGCTTATTGACGTAGTCATTTAACCAGAAATGAGCTTTATTACTAAACACAATTCTTTGATAAAAATGCTCATCTTCGACCAGTTTTAAATGAGCCGCTTCAGCAAAAATGCGACGCAAACGATGGTCGTTTGGCTTCAATTCTTGCACGAACTGTATTTTATAGGCACGTAAGCCAAGAGCCCTACGTAAAATTTTCCACGTAGTCGAAAGACAAAGGCCAACAAGTTGAGAACGACGACGAATCAACATTTCGGCGTCTTCTTCAATACTTCGCGCTACAGTAGCAATATTCTCTTCGGTACGCACATTTCTTTGTCTTGTTGATGGTTTTGAATCGGGAAGAGTAAAATTAGTGCGAAAGCGATCAATAACTGCACGAATTGCTTGCTCACTAGGCCGATTATGTTGACCGTAAAATGGACGAAGTGCTCTATGAACTTCGCGAACAGATTTATTTTTTTCAAAGTAAATTTCCACAATTTGGAAGCGTTGTTCTGGCGTTAAACGAACCTTACTGAACAGAAATATCAACACAGTTTGATATTATCAGCTGTCAAACTATAGTTATCGATATCAATAGATCTCATGCAGTTTAAAAAACACCCATTACATATATGTACATAAATAAAAAAATGAGTTAATTTACGAAGGTTATATGACATAATCCCATTCTGTTTAAACACTAGATAAAAAAGGATGTTTAATTATTTTAGTATCGGTCTATGTGAATAGATATTACTTACCTATATTTAGTCCAACATCCCTATTAACACTATTTAGACCTTTAATACTAGTTTAAATATTGTATTTTAATTTGACTTTTTTTTCATTTTTTACAAGGGAAACTTTATTTTTATAGAACACAACCTAGATTACTTGTAAAATGTTCACGCAACCTAATGAATGATTATTTAATAGTATACCTTTGCATTTTCATTTTTAAGAAAATAAGTAGTTAAAAGAAAATTATTATTAGTTTACTTATTAAGTAAATAGGATTGTAAGGTATTTATGAAATTATTGTTTATTTTATTTATTGTAAAGTCTGTCCTAATATTTCATTAAATTAAATTATGATTTTCTTTAAGAAGTTGTTTATTTTTCAAGTCTAATTAAAGTACAATTTAATTATTATAATTAATACTTAAACAATTCATTATATTCGTTTTTCTGCCGTCTGAGATTAAGAAAATCAATTAAGCTAGCCGGAGTATTTTCTAAAAGGTTTTTATGTGGTGAGTATTTATAATATATTTACATAAATATACATATGTTACTTGAGTTTTCAATTTTTTCATTATCCATTCATCAATACATTTGTATTCAATCGAAACTCATTACATTTTGGCACGTCAACGTGTGGCTCAATACATTTTGATTAGCCAACATAAGACTACAATCCATTTCATTTTGGCGCATTCCAACGTGAGACTTAAGTTATAGAACGTTACAATATATATACAGACTTGTTCATTCTAGAATTAGATATGCACTGTCCACAAGTGGAAAGAGTGCAGTTAGGTTAAAGCGCGCGAGAAAGGAGGATAGAATATCTCTGACTGGCAGTTTCGTTTTCTCCCACTTTTATATTGCAAACAACTTCCCCTACTTTCTCGCGTGTTACGCGTGAGAATGTCTGAAATCAGTCTTCACCAGCGACATGATGTGTGTAGGTCGGGGCTGTAAATCATTATGCATTGACAATACGTACCTACATTTTTGAATTGTATAAATTATTTGATGCATTTTATTTGAATCTTTTAATAAAATGCAACATGGCTATTTTCTTGAAATGTTTTGCCGTTTGGCGTGAAACTAATAAAATATTCTTGAAATAAATGAAATAGAAAATTCTAAAAATTAAAAAGATTTTCAAACATGGCTATTTTCTTGAAATGTTTTGCCGTTTGGCGTGAAACTAATAAAATATTCTTGAAATAAATGAAATAGAAAATTCTAAAAATTAAAAAGATTTTCAAACATGGCTATTTTCTTGAAATGTTTTGCCGTTTGGCGTGAAACTAATAAAATATTCTTGAAATAAACGCGAGAAAGTAGGGGAAGTTGTTTGCAATACAAAAGTGGGAGGAAACGAAACTGCCAGTGAGAGATATTCTATCCTCCTTTCTCGCGCGCTTTAACCTAACTGCACTCTTTCCACTTGTGGACAGCCCATATCTAATTCTAGAATGAACAAGTCTGTATATAATAATAAGCTTTATTTTACCATCTATTATAATACAGATAAAGAGGTAACGTCATTGTCTATGATGGTCTGTGTGTGTATGTACGTGTATAAGTGTGGTATAAACATATGTGTGCACAAAGCAGAACATACAGTTTAATATTTGATTGATTTAATCTGCTCTTGGAACTCCGTTACTGTGTAGAATCCGTTTTCTAAAAGAAATGTTTTTATGTCATTTCTGAATTTCAAAATGGGTTTTTCAGTCCACGATAATGGCAACCTGTTAAACATATCCAAATGTTTGTGTTGGGCAGCAGTAGTACGTAGCCTATGGTTGGGAAGAAGTATTTGTTGTCTGGATCTCAGTCGTATTGCTCTTCCCTCTCCTTTCCTTTTCTGGGTTGGTAGCTCTCGTTTAGCGCGCAGCAATTGCTCATATATGTATGTGGAGGCCAACGTCATTATTTTATTTTTTATGAATATAGGTCTACAATGTGCCGTTATATTAACTTGTTCTATTATTCGTAATGCCTTCTTTTGTAAATTAAAAATTTGCATGCACTGAATCGCCCCATAGTTGGACACTGTATGCCATCCGCGAGTGAAAAAGTGCGTGATAAGCTGTTTTTGCAGTTTCCTTATTTGTAATGGCTCTGATTCTCCGCACAGCATATATTGCACGAGAGAGTTTTTTCGAGAGGGCGTCCACTTCATCCTTCCAGGTTAGTCTGGTATCTAAATTTATTCCCAATATTTTCACTGACCCTGCATTCGCGGGAGTTTCTTTCCTTTTGAAAGTGAATGCCAGTTTGACAGTTTTGGCTTCATTCAGGACCAGCTTGTTTGCCGAAAACCATGCCATGGCCTCCGACAGCGTTTCGTGAGCCCCTTCTCGAAGTTGCTGATCGCTCTTCCCTCTACATAGAAACATATATATATATATATATATATATATATATATATATATATATAGGGAATAAATAAAATCATTCGAAGAATTATTCGTAAATTGCACGCATTGCTGTATCTAAGCGAATAAAATTCTTAACAATTTCGTTCGGAGATAATGAGTTTTTGTATTACTATATTATGAATGAGACATTCTCTGACTCTTTTGTTTACATAAATCATTATTCTAAAAACTATTCTACATAAATTCGGCAGATATATTTTCGTGTACGTCGTAAATCTTTTTGTAGTACCCACTGTAGGACCGATAAATTATAAGAATCTCGCTTTTAAACTTATAGTACGTCCAGAACAGTGTTCTAGTAAAAGCCAAGAGCGTGAAAGTGATACGACGTAGAACGCTCATTTTCCAAATATACAAACGCATTTTCACCCCGTCGTAGGCGTTTGACTGAACTCTGGAAGGTATAGCGATGATACAATTTTACACCGCATTTTCACTTCAGAATACATCAAAACGTAAAAGATAAAAATTGGGCACTAATTACACACATTATTTATTTTGTTAAAATCGCATCTATCCTGACTTTCCAGCGAGGTGTACGCATTTGCGAATTCAGAGGTTCATTCAACATAATTAATCAGGATATTATTACAGACAAATGAAGATGAATAGGCTTTTTATATAATCTGAACAAATGAAAATTCAATTTCTTACTGAACATTTGTCATTTAATACTGAACACTAATAGCATTCCATATAGAGATTAGTAACTTTACAGTTGAATGGATTGGAAACATATACAATTTTAATAGCTACTCGTTAAATAACGCTCTAATATTCATTTCAATTTAACTTCTGTTTATAATTTAATTTACGGAATGGTATTCGAGTGCATATGTTAGTCATACGTACACCTCATTGGTCAATTAAATATAGGAAAAGTTTAACTTTCGAATTTCAACTTTTCGTTTCTGAAGTCTAGAAATTAACGAAATGATTTGGAGTTAAAATCTATACGAAGTATTCGTTTCATTTTTAGTATTAGGTGCTCAACTAAGTTCTCGCTGTTTTTCAAGAGATAGCTCCAGTAGCAAGTGCTGGTCGATTGTGACATAACCAAAACGTTATGAACCAACCTTAGACATATGGTAAACAAACCGCTTTGACACATTAGTGATTTTGTTCTTGCGTCATATACTTTTGGTTGTGTGAAAATGTCTGATTTTGTGCCAAATAATCGCCATTTGCGAGAAGTGTTGCTTTTCTTCTTTCATTCGAAGAAAACGGCGGCTGAAGCGCATCGAGAACTCCAAAAAGTTTACGGAGATGCTGCTCTAAGTGAAACAACGTGCCGTGATTGGTTCCGTCGCTTCAAAGACGGTGATTTCGATGTTGACGACCGTTCGCGTGAAGGAAGACCAAAAACCTTCGAAGACGCTGAATTGGAAGCATTGCTCGATGAGGAACCATGCCAAACGCAAAAAGAGATTGCTTCAGCATTAGGAGTTACCCGCCAAGCCATTTCCCAGCGACTGCATGCGTTGTGATTCTACAGCATAACAACGCTCGGCCTCACGTTGCCAAACCCGTCAAAACCTACTTAGAAACGCTCAAATGGGAGGTCCTACCCCACCCGCCATATTCCCCAGATATTGCGCCGTCCGATTATTACTTGTTCCGTTCGATGACACATGGTCTGGCTAATCAGCAGTTCTGCTCATATGAAGACATCTCAAAATGGCTTGATTCGTGGATAGCCTCAAAAGACGAACATTTATACCGTGACGGTATTCGAGCTATACCAGAAAGATGGGAAAAAGTTGTGGGCAGCGATGGGCAATATTTTGAATGATACATTTGTAAACATTTTTTCACAATAAAGTTGCATTTTCATCAAAAAAACAGCGCGAACTTTGTTGCGCACCAAATACCTTTCTCAATAAATGGATTTAATAATATATGAAATATCCAGCAATTAAATGTATTTCGTATCCAGTAATTTTCTAATCTACGTCCTAAGACGCGCAATTAAGCCTGACTAAACTTTCAAAAGCTTATTTGTGGTAGAATGGAGACGACATTTAGTCGCCCATCAACAAGGTTTCGAACTAAAAGTCGAGTTTTGTTTTTTAGCAATTTATTTAGAATCAATTAGGAAGCAGCTTTGAACTCATTATTCTAGTAGCAAGCGAAAGTAGAATAGTTTGAGTCATGAAAAGCGATTTTAGCCGCACGTATCAATCTGTCCATGGTTCCAATGCAAATTTATTGTTTATGGGTGTTTTACTAAAAAATTTCAATACCTACCTTGTTGTAAGCTATCACTTGTTTTAGTCTGAGCTATAGTGAAATCAGCGTCTCCGTTGCAATATAAGTTTACTTTGTTTTGTAATTTAGTAACCCTCGGATAATATAATTCCTTTCATTCTTGTTGTTCTCTGTTTTATTGAATGCAGCGTACCCAAGAAGTATCTCTTATTATTACTATCATGTTCAAGTGAAATTTTCTGGATTTTATTTTTTTAATATTGAATTTCGTTAAATGGAGTTTGAGGAAATTAAATCTAATTTTAATAAATATTCAAAATGTAAAATTTTTGTAAACGAAACTTGGCCCACTTTCGGAAAAGATCGCTTAATTTATTTTGAATTAATTGCGTTATAAAATCTAGATTACCTAACCTTCTACGTTCGGTATGTATAATTATCTTATTTTTGATTTTAGATATCATTTCTCTCAACATCGATTTATGCATTGCTTTCAATTTAATTTTGCTGAGACAAAATAAAATTACGTTTTCCTATTTGTTCGTTTTCTGTACCTTTTTGTTATTGGATTGCTTATATTTTTGGGACGTTCGATACCGCAAACAGGGTACGAAATTCCTTGTTTCTCACCCCGATTTGCAGATATACAGAGTGCTGCTTATTAATTTAACAACGCGGTATACTATGAGTAGACAACTTTGAATAATCAAATCGACTTTTAGTAGTTTTTTTTAATGTAGTATTTCGGTTTTTAAAAAAATAACGTCAGATAATGACAGGCTATAATACTTGGATACAATACCGGAATCTAAAAAGAAAATTAGAGTCTATGCAATGGTTACATAAGGACTATCCGCCTCAAAAAGAAAGTTACCACATAATTTTCAGTTGGAAAATTCATGACGGCCGCTTATTGAATACATGCATTTTCCTAGAATAATAAGTTAGCAGAATTACGTGCGGCTATTGATCAAAGATGTCCAGATTTGCGTCACAAAGAAGTCTTTCCTCTTCATGACAATACGCAAATGTATAAGGCAACAATTCAACCTATCCTACGCGAATGTAACTTCTTTGAGTTGGACCACCTATTATATAGCCCGGATTTCGTTCAGTTCGATTTCTCATTTAAAAATTAAAAAGCATCTCAGAGATTGTCATTCAGCATTGCCTGTTACAGAACAGACGGAGTAAGTGCTTTGAACTTAAGAGAGATTACGCCGAAAAATAAAATTATTAAAAAATCGTATCTCTTTCATTGTTAAATAGAAAACTTTTCCAGTTCCTCTCGTGTATAAACATTAATGCATTCATATTTATAGCATTAGCTATGTCTGGAACCCTTTTTACGAGCTGGGAAAAGTTGGATGGTATGAGGGAGTTCGAACTGGTTAAATCCGTAATATTATCGATTACTGAAGCAAGTTGAATATCAGGCGGGCAAATTCCGTGTTTATTAAGAGTCTGCTGCTTAGAAGTTTGAAAGGCGTAATGTGTAAAGTGTATGATTACATAAATTCACAAATATAGGGTGCAGCAAAATTCTTATTTAGAGCAACGAATGATTTTATTAAAAAGTTGTCGACATTGACGAACTTTTGCGTTCTTATTTAAAATATGTATTTTCAAGTAGAATATTTATTATTAGATTGGAATTATAATACCTCAAAGTAATAATGCTGTACTGTGGTATCACATATTCATTAGCAGCGTTTACTTTATGTCTTTCACTTAGTTTATATTCTCATTTTAAGTTTATAATAAACAGAAGAGTAAAGTTATTATTTTACAGCATTTATAATCCTTGTATTTTATTTATTTTTTTTCTTCTTACAATGCACCTAATCTTTGAGATTAACTAACATTTTGTTATTGTCCTAAATTACTACATCAATACTTATTAGTCAGGATGTTTCCGTCGACCCATCCTAGTTTTCTGCACACAATCTTCACATGGCTACACTTACACTATTCTCTGCTTTTCACTATTTCAATGCGCTTATCACTATACTATACTAGTTCGAAAGGCTTTGTTCTTTTGAGCCTGCGAACGAGGTCCTGATTTACTAGTAGCTGTAGAGCCTCTCCTCGTGGCTGCTGGCACACTTCCCAATCACGTCCTTCACCATCTCCACTTCGAGTTCCCGATGCATATCCCTGTCTCGCGCATACCAAGGAGCATTTACCATATTACGTAAAAGACAATTTTGAAATTTTTGGATGCAAGAATAATTACATCTTTTTGTGCAGCCCCATAATTGGATGCCATAAGTCTATACTTGTTTGTAAACCAGTACTTTATTACGGATTGATAATTAGGATTTCCTTCCCAATAGCCAATACATACTGTTATATTTTAATTTTAGCTTAGTTGTTTTCTTTTTAACATGCTTTTTAACCTGTTCTTATTTCATTAATTGCGCCTTGGAGATTGGCCATTGCTTCTTCTATATTATATCCAATAGCTAGTAGAGCATTATCATCCGCAAATGTTGCTACTTTGATACCTTCTTTTTCGGAAATATCACATGTATGTATTAGATATAATACTGGTCCAAGAACACTTCCCTGCGTAACACCGGCTTATTATTACTTTAAGTTCAGAAAACTCATCTTCTTGTTTAATTTTGAAGGTTCGGTCTGTTAAGTATGAGTATTTTGTATGATATAAAAAAACATATTTTTAAACTGCTCGCTAATTTCGTTTGAAGTTGGAAGACAGTATCATTAAGAAATAATTAATCATTCCAGAAAAATCCCCATTCTCCTTTTTATCCCCAAGTAACAACTTTCCAATATTCATTACAAAATAATAATAATAAAAGAGACTTAAGACCCATCGAATATAATTTTTTACATAATAATGGTACTTATATTCTTTAGAACACAAATCTATTAATGTAGACATTGCAGACATTACGGAATCATTTTAGACCGAGGTTGTTGTTATAGTTGCTAAGATATAGCTTGTTATATCTAGTTGTAAAAAGGATAACTTTCACATTGTCATGGTTCGTTTGCAAACAATTTGGTCGTAATTAATTCTCCAAAACATACAATTAGCTGTATTTTGTACAACTAATGCAAGGGTATTATTTGAAACTAGAAAAAGTGGTATTGTCAGCATTATTGGTAAGAAAGTCTTCTCTTGGTGAAAAATTATTAGAGCTGTCGATGTTATTGAAGTATACTACAGAAAGCAGAAGCCCAAGGATACTGTTACGAGATTGCCGTTATAGTTGGTAAGATACGAGAGTGGTCCCAGAAGTACCCGACCCAACAAAGAAAACACAATTTTTTTTTTGTTTTTCAACATAATCTCCTTTTAGCTCTATACACTTCTCAGCGATATTTAATAAATTCGACACCCTTTTTATAATAAGAACTATCTTGCTCCTCAAAATAGCCATTAACTGCCAACATCACTTCTTCATCGTCGGAAAATCTTTGACCAGTGAGCCATTGCTTCAAGTTTGGGAACAGAAAATAATCCGAAGGGGCTAAATTTGGCGAATAGGGTGCATAAGGTAGCAATTCAAACTTTAATTCATTAATTTTGGCCATTGCAGTAACGGATTTGTGATGCATTGTCTTGACGAAACAACACTTTCTTCTTGGCCAAATGCGGCTGTTTTTGCTTTGTTTGATTTCATCGTTCAAACGTTGCAATAAGTTTTTCCTTTTCCAAGATAGTCAATGAAAATTATTCTACGCGCATTCCAAGAAACCGATGCCATGACCTTGCCTGCAGACGAAACGGTCTTCGCCTTCTTTGGAGTCGGTTCTCCCTTTTGAGTCCATTGTTTTAATTGTTCTTTTGTCTCGAGAGTGAAGTATTTCCTATATTTCATTCATGGTTATAAAACGGCCCAAAAATTCTGCTTTATTGCTGTGAAACTTCGCTAAACACTCAATTGAAACATCTTCACGACACTGTTTTTGCTCGAGTGTGAGCAAACGCGGCACCAATCTTGCACACAGCTTTCTCATGTCCAAATTTTCAGATAATATGCGATGTACTGCACTTTTTAAATGCCTACTATATCTGCTAGCTCGCACACACAGTACCGCTTTGTAGAGTTTCTTCACCATTTCTGAAATCACCTCATTTGGTCGACCTCGGCGATGCTCGTCTTGGCAACTCGTATGGCCTCGTTTAAACTCTGCTACCCAATATTTCACTATTGTAAACGAAGAAGCATACTCACCCAGAATAGAATCCAGTTCTCCAAGGTTGCTGTTACGGTTGCTAAGATATAGCTTGGATAACAAGCGCCTCCCTGTGTCGTCCATTATGCTGAACGACAAAGCGAGAAACGCGTTTATCTCGCTTGTCGATAACTACGTTATTAGAGCGTATTAG
Source organism: Dermolepida albohirtum (assembly GCA_031893035.1). NCBI lineage: Eukaryota > Metazoa > Arthropoda > Insecta > Coleoptera > Scarabaeidae > Dermolepida > Dermolepida albohirtum. The sequence goes on along the minus strand of JAVIWB010004151.1, from coordinate 75,473 downwards.
ACAGACACATTGCGTAACGACTATTTGCCAATTAAAAGAATGTTAAAAGGAATCATTCTATTATCAATAACACCCTATCTACTACATATGTTTCATCGATATCACGGATCGTCAGGCAGATTTGTGTTATTAATGAACGATTCCTTGGTAGCGTCTATCATATCACTACGATACAGAAAAATAATGGATAACAAGCGCCTCCCTCTGTCGTCATAGCTTGTTATATTTAGCTGTAAAAAGGGAAACTTTCATTTTGTCATGATTCGTTTGCAAACAATTTTGTCGTTATTAATTCTCCAAAACATACAATTAGCAGTATTTTATGCAACCAATGCAAGGGTGTTACATGAAACTAGAAAAAGTGGTATTGTCGGTATAATAAACGGTAAGAAAGTTTTCGCTGGGTGAAAAATTATTAGAACAGTAAATGTCATTGAAATATAATACAGAAAGCAGAAATCCATACATTTAAACAAAAGCTTCGCATTGAGTTGCCTGTCTGGTGTCTGACTTGTATTTTAATTTCAACAGAAAAACAAAAAATAAATATCGGAACATATCGTGTTGAATTTTAATGCGCCAACTGTTACAATTTTTATCTTGAACATTTATTACACCACGGTATGGCATGCTCTAAATTCTTCTGATCATTTATCTTTGTAAAACCATTCATTTTTACTACTGATTACGCGAAACAATATATCTGCATGTATTTCCATCATTTATCAAAATTTCTATGTTGTGAAAAGTGATTCAATTTGAGAATTGGAGCTGAAAGCGCCTGCGATTAAGAACAACCTCGCTTCATTACGTTCACTAAAAGCGTTACAATGGACAACTTATACAGCAGTCATATAAAGCGAAATATTGCTCTAATGTTATTGTCTTTAAAAGTCTTTTAATTCTTAAAGGCTGCTATACGAGGACGGGAAGTGAGATCTTTCTATATTTCGGAAAAACTTGTTATAAACAATATATCCTAATTCTGTGATGTTCTTTACGGTTGAAGGTAAAATTTGGTTAATTTCAGAGATTTAGTTTTAATTTAAATAATTAAGGTTAACATAGCCTCTTTCCATAATAATTTTTGTATTCTGTATACACCGTCGAAAGCCAAATGTACAAAATGCACACATTTCACAAAAAATACAATGGCGGTGCTTCGAAGAACACTTATAAAGTCGTCACAGGTGATGAATCTTGGATCTACACATATGAGCCCGATAGTAAGCAGCAATCGATGGTCTGGATGTTCCAAGATGAGCCAAAACCAACGAAAATTGTTCGCGCTCGAAGCACATCAAAACAAATGGTCGCCTGTTTTTTCGGAAAAAGCGGTCACGTTGCAACCTTGCCTTTAGAGAGTTGTAGAACGGTCAATTCCGAATGGTACACAAACATTTGTTTGCCAGAAGTTTATGAAGAAATAAGGAGAACAAACCGAAAACGACAGATCATTCTCCACCATGACAATGCGAGTTCTTACAGGTCGGTTCAAACAATTGAATATTTGACCGGGCAAAACATTGAATTGATAAGCCATCCGCCGTACAGCCCTGATCTAGCACCCTATGATTTCTTTTTGTTCCCCCACATGAAGAATAAACTTCGTGGTTAACGGTTTTCTACACCGGAAGAGGCAGTTGCGGCATTCAAAACTCATATTTTGTAGATACCGCCTTCACAGTTGCAGCAATGCTTTTCGGATTGGTTTAAACGAATGCAAAATTGCATTGATTTTCAAGGGGAATATTTCGAAAAACAATAAAACTATTTTTGATAACAACAAATTTTTTTTTGATTGCTATTTTCGAAATATAAATGGCTGGCCTCGTATTGTACCTAAACATGTACGAGGATAGTTTGACAAGTAGTGAGAATGACACATAGGTGACGCTCTAATTGGTAAAACGAATGCACTATAATTTAGGTTGCCTATTTATATGTTTACATTCCGATATTTAGATAAATCGGTTGCTTATTTTATTTTTAACAGCTGATTGAAAAAGAAGAAACACGTCGTTTTGTTAAAATGGAAAAACCAGAGTATCGTGCGGTGATTAAATACTTCGTAATTAAGGATATGAAAGCTACCGAAATGAAAGATGAGCTACGGGAAACATTAGGTGAATCTGCTTCATCATCCGCCACAATAAGTAGATGGATAAATGAATTTAAAAGTGGTAGAACAAGCTGTGTTGATGAAGCGCTCTCTGGAGCACCCAAAATCGTGACTTCTAAGGAAATGATTATAAAAAATCTGTAATATTATTACGCAAGATCGACGACTCAAAGTGAGAGAGATAGCAGACATGGTAAACATTTCAACAGAACGCGTACACCACATTTTAATGAAAGAATTGGGTCTTTCCAAGCTTTCAGCAAAATGGGTGCCGCGATTGCTTACGACTGATCAAAAGTTCACTCATTTGCGCATTTCCAATGAGTGTTTGGATCTTTATAATCGGAGTCCGGTGGATTTTTGTAGGCGATATGTTACTTGCGATGAAACTTGGATACACTACAGTACACCCGAAACTAAACAACAGTCTAAACAATGGTTAGAACGTGGTTCTGCACCTCTAAAGAAAGCGAAAACCACTTTATCGGCAAACAAGGTGATGGCATCAATTTTTTGGGATTCAAAGGGCATTTTGCTCATTGATTACCTTCAGAAAGGTGTCACAATAAACGGACAATATTATGCAGAACTTCTGCAAAAATTAAATATTGAGATTCGTGCTAAACGGCCAGGAATGGCAAAGAAAAAGATTCTGTTTCACCAAGACGACGCTCCCTCGCATACCAGCGCAGTTGCGATGTCCAAAGTCCACGAGTTGCATTTCCAATTAGTAACGCATGCGCCTTATTCGCCAGATCTAGCCGGATCTAACCCCTTCCGACTTCCACCTTTTTCCAAAATTGAAAACGACATTAGGTGGAAAGAAATTTTCGTCTAACGACGAGCTTATCATCTTCGTAAATGAGTATTTTGCAAGCCTTCCGGAATCGCACTTTGGAGATGGCATAAGGGCATTGGAGCACCGTTGCAATAAATATATTGCTCTTTTAGGAGAATATATTGAAAAATAAAAATTATATCGTATTTAAAAAATTCATTTTTCTTTTCCATTCTCACTACTTGTCAAACTACCCTCGTAATTAGTACTAATTCAAAGTTCAGTTCTGTAACTAAATTTGAACCGACGAATATGGACTGTTTAAACAATACGGCAATATTAATCTAGTTATTTCAGAACAAACAGTACCCATACCAGTTCGCATTGTTTGCTAGGTCGGAAATGTAATCGAAATATTCCAGCGTATGATGAGAATCCACAATACTATATAGAATCGACGTCCACATCCACTTTTGAAATCAATAATATTCTACGCAAGTATATTGCAGTAAGGGTTATATGTGGTATGTTGAAACGAACCCATAGGAAATTTATCTGTACACGTAGACGCATAAAATGTTTCGCACGACTATTCTTTCCTGAAACTTTTTATTTGTTTCAGTGAACTTCGACCATTTTCAAATTCTGCGGGCCATAGGGAAAGGAAGTTTCGGAAAAGTAAGTCAATTTATTATTGTAAAACTTTTTCTATTTCATTTTTTCTTAGATTTGTACCAAAACTCATATATAACATCTTTGTTTGATTTGCGTTAGTTAAATTTACAGTATTTAATGTGAATATACACTATTTAGAATCTTCTTTTAGTTACACCAAGTGTACCGGGAAGTCATTACTGATTTTTCTAAGAGATATCGCTAGGCTTAAGTATACATTGTTATGATTTGAAACACATTTTATTCTACTGATATCAAGTTTCAAAGCCACATATGTTATATTTTGCGAAAGTAGCACTGTCATAGGTTTATACATCTTTGAAAATGTCGAGTTTCGTGCCTGAAAAAGTGCATTTGCGACACGCACTACTTTTCTTATTTAATCGAAAGAAAAAAGCAGCTGAAAGTCATCGTTTGCTGATAGAAACTTCCGGTGAGTATGCTTCAACCATAAAAATATGTGACGCGTGGTTTTAATAATTCAAAAGTGGTGATTTCGATGTGCAAGGCAAAGAACGTTTTGATAGACCGAAAAAGTTTGAAGATGCGAAACTGCAGGAGTTATTGGATGAAGACCCAATATGAACTCAAAAACAATTGACACAAGCGTTAAATGTGGGCGACGAAACGTTTAGCGACTGATTACGAGTGATGGGAAAAATCCAAAAGATGGGAAAATAGGTGCCATATCAATTGAATTACAGGCAAACGGAAAATCGAACAATCGTCTGTGAAATGCTGCTTCAAAGGAATGATCTGAAGTTACTTTTGCATAGAATGGTGATGGGTGATGAAAAATGGATTTATTTCGAAAACTTTAAGCGCAAAGATCATAGTTATCACCTGGCGAAGTCGACCCATCGATTCCAGGGCTATATCGCCTTGGTCGCAAGAAAATGCTCTGTGTTTGGCGGGACCAGAGTGGCATGATGTATTACAAACTATTGAAACCTGATGAAACAATAAATACTGATCCCTACCGACAACAAATTGTCAATTTGAACCATGCATTGACAGAAGAACGCTCAGCATAGGCCCGAAGACGCGGTAAAGTGATTTTACAGTACGATAACGGGCCGTCTCATACAACAAAACCGATCAAGGAAGCGTTGAAAGCACTTGGATGGGTCATAATATCGCAGCCACCATACACTTCAGACCTTGCCCTGTCCGACTATCACCTTTTCGCATCAATAAAACACGGGCCTGTAGAGTAATACTTCGCCAATTTCGAAGAAGTAAGAAAATGGCTCGACGAATGGTTTTACTCGAAGGACAAACAGTTTTTTTTGGAATGGCTTCCATAAATTGCCTGAAAGATAGGCAAAATGTATAGAATCAAATGGCCAATACTTTAAATAAATACATTTTTTCATTTTCTTGAAACCGGTAATGACTTTCCGGTACACGTGGTATGTACTATGGATTTCTCCATAACATTGTAACTGCCAATCGATGAACAATGGAACTTGCAATCACTGGAAATTAATAAAATGAAACTAAAAAATTTACTGGAGACATAGTCATACGAATTATAGAATTACAATAATAAGTTTGATGTGAAACGCTTCTTATCAGGGTTACTCTGAAGATGATAGTCGACTAAGTACTGTAACATAAGGAATATGAAAATTCTGCAAACGATTGAAATAATCTAAACAAACCCGGTTACAATCCATTGTCAATAATTAGATGTCACAAACTATAAAACATTCGAACAAAAATTTTTTGTGATGAGAGAATTGAAGAACATGAATTTACTAAATTCAAGGTTGTATCAAACATAAGCTGTAATTTTCTTTCAAAGCTCGTTATGCGAATTAAGTGGCAAGTCTTAGTATGTTCAAAACAACAACTCCAGTAACAATCCATTACTAATAATTACACGACACGAACTATAAAACATTCATACAAAAGGCTTTTTGCAATGAGAGAATAAAGGAATATGAATTTACCAAATACGAGGTTGGCTCAAATATAAACTGTACTTTTCTTTCAATGTTTGCTGGACAAATTGAGTGGCAGGGCGTGTTAGTATGTTTTGAGTGGGAATGACATAAGGTGAAAATTTCATCGCTTACGGGTACGTTAAATAGTATACGAAGCTAGTTCACAAACTAACTTCCTTTTAGCTATTAATAAAACGAAGATGTAAATATAGAAATATTAATAGATACAACTTAAAACTATGGCCTGTACGATATTTGTTGAGCCGGAATTCCTAGAAGACCGCTGCACCATAAATAAAATAAACCACACTCGATGCAAGAGTTTGCCATGATTAGATATTTGCAAACAGTGGCGTGCTTTAAAATTTTCCTCGTAATTTGTTCGTAAATGTTTCAGAAATTATTGAACGGATTTTCAGCAAGTATTCTTTATTGTAAAAAATTAAATCACGAGAAATGAAGTGTATCATCCAACGTCGACTTTTTGTATGAAACCTAATCTTACAAGCTATGTGTTTTTAGAAAATATAGTGAACAACACTGTCGTGATATCTAACATAATAATCAGTGAACTAACTATATGAATGAGAGATGTATGGCGTATTATTGACAACATAGCTATCTAACGGGCATCTATATGACTAACGACGCCATACATCCCTCGTTCAGCCAGTTAATAGGAGTGTCATTGACCTTGATACTTCCTAAGCAACAACCCGTAGTTCGTCTCTCTGTTTGCTTTCTTACTTTCGAGCTTTAATTGTAGACGGCATTGTTACTTAGTAGTGCCGTGATAATGGTTGACATAAAAATCGAGCGGCGACTTAACCTGAAATTCCTTGTCAAATTTAAAAAAAACACCAAATAATAATATTGAAGAAGGTGTTTGGTGATAATGTTACGCCACGTGCGCGAATTTTTGATTGGCACAAAAGGTTTTCCGAAGGTCAGGAAGACGTCGAAGATGATGAACGTCCTGGTCGACGTGTTACTACAAGAACTGAAAGGATTCGCCGGATTTCGCACCGACTTCACCTGTTCCCAAAAGTGAAAATTGCTTTAAAGGGAATACATTTTCAGCCTGCTGAACATGTAAAAGCAAAAACGGCAGATTTGTTGAAGAGACTGACAACTGATGAATTCCAGCATTGTTTTGAACAATGGAAGACACGTAAACAGCGGTGTATAGATAGGGGAGGAGAGTATATTGAAGAGGATAAAAGTTAAATATAAGTTTATTTGCAATAAATAATATTTCTCGTACCAGTCTCGTTATTTAATTTCCACACCCCGTATATTATAATAGAATGTTTATCTCGTAGCGTAGCAAAAGCTCGTAAAACATGTCACAGCAATATTTACGTATGCATACGTGCATATGTTTCTAGCCACGAAATTAAAGCTTATCCTGATCTGTAAATATTTAAAGCAACTTCATATTCCTTAATCTTTTTCACCAATGAGTTTCACATAGAATTTTTTTTATGAAATTAAAATTAACCGTTCCTTATTTAGATATTTTTATAATCTCGACTTTGCCTTCTAATAATCTTGAAAACTTCGCAAATTGTTGCCAATTTCGCCTTTTCCTTTGTGGATTTTGATCGAAATGAAAAATAACCTTAACAGAAAATATCTTTGTTGAAAAAAGTCAATAATACACGCTTGGTTTCATCAAGAATTTAAAGTTTGTAAAATCCGAAACCTCACATATTTTTTGAGTGGATTTATGTCAAGTATATCAACTGCTACAAATCTGGTTATTTATTATATACGGTCCGTGACTGGCATTTTCTACAGAAAGGGTCGTCAAACTGGTATTAGTACACATTCAAACATTGTGTAAATTTGAAACGGTTGAGTTTACTTTGCGCATTTTTACGTAGATTTAATAGTGTTACATGCTTCATTGATATTTATAGTATTCTAACGAAACATAAACTCACCACCTTTTATATCAAACTAATTAAAACTTTAGAGATAATCCGCTTACGTATTCAAAAGTTCACATTTTGACGTGGCTCTTCAAGTTTTTTATTCTCTCAGATTTGAGCGATAGAGATTAGATAAATATTGACATCAAAATTGGTTTTAGGATCTTTCAAAATATCAGCACCTTATTGGTTAATGAACATTAACTTTTGAAAAATATCAACTTAGAAATATACAGTCTGTCGCAGAGAAAACCCATCTTTTTTAAAATAATAATTCGTAGTGGCGCCGTCTATTAAAAAAAATATGCGTCGGTAAGGTAGATCTTTTACCAATGTTATGTCAAAATATTATGACGTTTGCATTATTAGAGGCAGAGAAATTAAGTAACTGTGTGTATTTGGCATTGGTTGAAAAATTAATTTTGAACAAAGAGCAAATACCAAGTTTTGTTTTAAACTCGGTAAATTGTTTACTGAAACGTTTAATTTGATGAAATAAGTGTATGGTGATATGTGTTTATCACGTGGGAGTGTGTACGAGTAGTATAAACTATTTAAACACGGTCGTACGCACATGAATGACGACGAACATCCTGTGGTGTAAAAAAATCTGTGGCTACGGAAAGTAACATCGAACTTGTTCGCGAATTTATCAAAAATGAGCCGAAATTCTTATACGATACGTGAGAATGGAATTACTATTTCCAAAGATTCAATTCATCGCATTTTGACACAGCATTTGGAATTGAGAAAGATTTGTGCAAAGTCTCTTCTATATAAGTTGACTGAATTCAGCATGGTACTGACTTGATTAAAGACTCAAAAAAGGACAAAAACTTCAGGTATTTTATTGTAACTAGCGGTGAGATCTGGTGTTTTCAATATTATCCAGAGACTAAGCGTCAAAGCTCTGAACAGAAGCATCCAAGCGACGAAAGATCGAAAAAAGTCGTTTGGAGAAGTCAAAAGTGAAGACAATATTGTTTTGTTTCATGATTCGAAATGCGTAATGCCCAAAGAGTTTGTACCAATTAGTCAAACAGACAAATGATGCGTCTCATGGCGCGTATTCGTCGTGTGCGCTCTCAATATCGTGAAAATGGTAGCTGGTGTTTGTTACATGATAATGCACCAATTTCATCGCTCGTTGCTTATCACTGATTTTCTAATTACAAATGGCGTTTTGACCATCAACCATTCACCGTATTCACCCTATTCGGTCCCCTGTGGTTTCTATCTGTTCTCCAAACTGCATTTGCCAATGAAAGGACAGCGTTATGCCGAAGTTGAAACCATTAAAAAGGCGTCGACAGCGATCTTGAAGGACATCTGATAAGATAAACTTTAGAATTCATTCGACATATTAATTGACCATGCAAAACGTTGTATTGAAGCCGAAGGTGACTACTTAGAATAAAATAATTGAATTTCACCAAAACAGTAAACTTTTATTTTTATTTTAAAAAAGTTCCGTGTTCTCTGAAATAAATAAATTTAGAATCTCTTGTTACAAATACCCTTTTCAATAGTTTTAAATAAATTCATAGATTTGTTTTGTGCTCAGTTCCAAAATATTTTTCATATGCATTACTAGGTATAAGTGCTTTTTCATTTTTTGTACGAGGATCCCGGAAATAACAGTAATAGATTTGCTTAAATGGGAAAAGAAATGTAGTTTTACGAACTTGAATTAGTGCTGCTGTAATATTTCAGCAAAATTTCATAGCCTACTAGATATTTGCAGTGAACTAAATTGCTCCATTTTCTTTAACCTCATATAACTACATTATTAATGGATTTAGAGAAAAATTGATGTCCAAGTCTAAGGTAACTATACTCTCTAACAAGTGGTGATTTAATTTTTTATCGAAATTTCTCCTTTTGGATTATAACTCAAACTTTTGTTTTTTAAATTTTTAAATGGCACTCTTAGTTGGCTACGACTTCAGTAAAATGAGTTTATTTTTACCGTTACCAAAATGTCTCACTTCGTATAGTAATTATGTTAAATGAACGAGTTATAGCAATTTAGTATCTTTGTGATTGAAAATAGAGTTGGCTTTTGAAAAAATTGAACATACAGATATTGAAACACAACATAAAGTGCCTCGGTGTAATGTAAAAATAATCAACTACATTTCCACAAATTATATTACAAAATTCGAAACGAAAATTTATTTGTCGAAACAAAATTCAAAATTGACCATTCAAAATACGAGGATAGTTTGACAAGTAGTGAGAATGACACATAGGTGGCGCTCTAATTGGTAAAACAAGTGCACTATATTTAGGTTAGCTATTTATATGTTTACATTCCGATATTTAGAAAAATCGGTTGATTAGTTTATTTTTGACAGCTGATTGAAAAAGAAGCAACACTTCGTTTTGTTAAAATGGAAAAAAGCAGAGTATTGTGCGGTGATTAAATACTTCGTAATTAGGGGTATTAAAGCTACCGGAATAAAAGATGAGTTACGGGAAACATTAGGTGAATCTACTCCATCATCCGCCACAATAAGTAGATGGGTAAATGAATTTAAACGTGGTAGATCAAGCTGTGTTGATGAAGCGCGCTCTGGAGCACCCAAAATCCTGACTTCTAAGGAAATTATTATAAAAATCCACAATATTATTACGTAAGATCGACGACTCAAAGTGAGAGAGATAGCAGACATGGTAAACATTTCAACAGAACGCGTACACCACATTTTAACGAAAGAATTGGGCCTTTCCAAGCTTTCGGCAAGATAGGTGCCGCGATTGCTTACGACTGATCAAAAGTTCACTCATTTGCGCATTTCCAATGAGTGTTTGGACCTTTATAAGCGGACTCCGGTTGATTTTTGTAGGCGATTTGTTACTTGCGATGAAACTTGGATACACTACAGTACACCTGAAACTAAACAACAGTCGAAACAATGGTTAGAACATGGTTCTGCACCTCCAAAGAAAGCGAAAACTACTTTATCGGCAAACAAGGTGATAGCATCAATTTTTTGGGATTCAAGGGGCATTTTGCTCATTCATTACCTTCAGAAAGGTGCCACAATGAACGGACAATATCATGCAGAACTTCTACAAAAATTAAATGTTGAGATTCGTGCTAAACGGCCAGGAATGGCAAAGAAAAAGATTCCGTTTCACGAAAACAACGCTCCCTCGCATACCAGTACAGTTGCGATGTCTAAAATCCACGAGTTGCATTTTCAATTAGTACCGCATGCGCCTTATTCGCCGGAGCTAGTCCCTTCCGACTTCCACCTTTTTCCAAAATTGAAAACGGCACTAGGTGGAAAGAAATTTTCGTCTAACGACGAGCTTATCATCTTCGTAAATAAGTATTTTGCAAGCCTTCCGGAATCGCATTTTAGAGATGGTATAAGGGCGTTGGAGCACCGTTGGAATAAATGTATTGCTCTTTTAGGAGAATATATTGAAAAATAAAAATTATTTTGTATTTAAAAAATTCGTTTTTCTTTTCCATTCTCACTTCTTGTCAAACTACCCTCGTATGTGAGTAAAAATACTACTAATTACAACTGTTCAAAATGATCACCATTATTCTTTATGCAAAGATCGCACCGTTTTTAGAATAGAAATCGCTTTTTTACGTAATTCTACTTATTACAACTAGATTTCTTCATTTTAAGTGTCCAGCTCTTTTTTTCTTCATACGTTTCAGTTCCACATTTTACAGAAGTACGTTAGTATTACGTGCATACATTTTCTATCGTTCTTATCCGTGGTTTTCAGAATTTATCGGATAAATTCTGCGGCGTGGATTTGTGAGCACATCTTCTTTAAACATTTCAGTATTTCCATTCAATACGTCGAGAAATGTTTTCACATTCAGCAATTTTCAATTTAGAATATAAAGTCGTTCGCAGAAACGTTTACATTCTCATATTCTTTTTGTTCTCTTTTATACTCTCCACAGTCGTTATTCAATAAATCGAGGATTAAGTTTAAAATCGAGGATTAAGTTCAAATGGCGAGTAAATTAGAATCAACCAAAGCAAATCACTAGAAAAAAAAGTTAAAAGCTAGAAATATTTAATGAAGTAAAAATATAAATTGTTCACCAAAGTTTTTTTCCACCAAGAAAGAATAGCTTTGGATTAAATTTTCAATAGTTCATGCAGCATGAAAGCAAAACGAAAACGTATACAGTAAACGATATTCTTTTATTGCTGTACTTAAATTTACTTTGTACACAGAGTGTTTTAAAACAACGTTTGCAGATTTTTAGGGCATGTACGAGGGTAGCCGTTTATATTTCGGGAATAGCAAATAAAAGAAAAATTTTTATTATCGAATATAGTTTTATTGCTTTTCAAAATATTCTCCTTGAAAATCAATGCATCTCGGCATTCGCTTAAACCAATCCGAAAAGCATTGCTGCCACTGTGAAAGCGGTATCTCCAAAATATGAGTTTTGAATGCCTCAACTGCCTCTTCTGGCGTGGAAAACTGTTGACCCTCAAGTTTATTGTTCACGTGTGGGAACAAAAAGAAATCACAGGGTGCTAAATCAGGACTGTACGGTGGATGGCTCATCAATTCAATGTTTTGCCCGGTCAAATATTCAATTGTTTGAACCGATCTGTGAGAGCTCGCATTATCATGGTGGAGAATCATCTGTCGTTTCTGGTTTGTTTTCCTTATTTCTTTCAAAAACTTTTGACAAACAAATATTTGTGTATCGTTCGGAATTGACCGTTCTACAACTCTCTAAAGATTGCAATGTGACCGGTTTTTACGAAAAAATGGGCGACCATTTACTTTGATGTGCTCCGAGCGCGTACAACTTTTGTTGGTTTTGGCTCATCTTGGAGTACCCGCACAGTCGACTTCTGTTTACTATCGAGCTCATACGTATAGATCCAAGATTCATCACCTGTGATGACTTTATAAATGTTCTTTGAAGCACTGCCATTGTATTTTTTGTGCATTTCTTGGCATCAATCGACGCCAGTCCTTTTTTTAAGCGGTTGTGAAATTATGTGGCACCCAACGTGAACATAGCTTCTTAACGGCTAAATGTTCATATAACATCTTATGCACGCTGGTGTTACTGATATATAGCGATGTCTCGATCTCATGGTATGTCACACGACGGTCTTGCATTATCAATTCAGACACTGCATTAATGTTTTTCGACACAACAACATTTGTGGGACTACCCTCACGAAATTCATTGTCCAAAGAACGCCGTCCAAGTTTGAATTCACAATATCAACGATATACTGTAGTTTTCGATGGTGCTTCATCACCAAATAAAGAATTCAGCACGTCGATGCATTCTTGTTGAGATAATCCACGCCCAAAGTTATGAAAAATAATTGCACGAAAATGTTCGCGAGTTAATTTCATTTTTTCGCTGATATAAAATTGTAAGGAAGAACAGTACGGTTATCAACATTTAAATAATTGTTTATGCAACGACGTTAAGTGTTTGTACCAGAAATCATGTATGTGATCCACATCCTACGCTTTCCAGTTACGAGTAGTTTGTATTATCGCTTCAAAATTTCTTCAGTGGTAATTATGGAATCTCTTTTTCAATTATTATTATTATACAACAGAATAGAGCATAGTATAGTATCCTACAATACTTAGAAAAAATAAAACAAAGACGTACGTAATAAGGACAATAAACAAGAACTTCATCTAAACTAATGTAAGAGATTTTGTGATACACGTATACAGTAGAGTATATAAAAAGGCTCATCTTCTGTGTTTTACTCTAGAAGACACTTCTCCAGATAGTTCTTCAGATAATAGAGACTCCATAAATAGCAGCAATCCACCCGAAAAGACACAGATACCAGCGTTCATAGCACCCCAAAAGATTCAAAACGATTTTTTAAAGGCGATAGATGATTTCGTATACTGCGTCGCTGGGTTGTTCCGAACGTGAAACACTCGATTTGTCAGGAGATATTGCCACATAAAAGTTGCGAAACTTCTGCTTATGTAGCTATGTACGTGACTCGTCCTTTCCATCAATATAACTTAAATAATAAAATGTTAAATAATTTTAATGTAGTATATCACATCATGAAACATTGCGAGAAAACGGTGTTTTTGTTTATCATTTCTTAATGACAAGTTAAGATATGGGAAGACCAAAACGTCCAAAAAAAGTAAATTAAAATACAGAATCGCGGTAAAAACTTCGAATCAAAATATTCAAAACACAGACACTCAAACACTAATTTTAAAAACTGTACTGTAAAGTTGCTGAAGTTGTGAGCATATCAGATGTAAAATAGATGCATCAGTGTCTCTGTAATTCTCCTTTTGAACTTCTAAAATTGCTGCAAAAGATTTTGTTGGTTTATTCGATAATCTTTTATGTAGTATAGATTTATTAAATAAAATTTCGATATTTTGACATATTTATGCGGAAGTTGAAGTTTTAACTTGTATAGGGTCTTCACCTGTGGTAGATCTGATCAAAGTTTTACAGAACCTGAAGCCAAAGAGCAGCATTTACTTTCCAGATCATATCTTTTGGTGGCTATGTGATTAATATGTTTCATAGTGAAGCACTGCATACTAAACCCGAACTAGTACTTGGAAATTGATTATCTATTCCCTAATTAAGATCTAGATAACTTTGAACAAGATAGGATATAGACATCTGTTTAAGATAGCTATTATCATGTTATTTCCCTTGTTTTGGTATTGACATAAATTTTGACAATTAGAAATGTGATGAAATATTATATTGTCTCTTATTCACAACATCCACGACCTTCCTTCTTAACGTCCGATCTGCTAACATTATAGATTCCAGCATACCAAACACCGCAGTTTCGACAAGAGAAACTGCGGTGTTTGGAATTCAGTGGCTCGTTAGTAAGTTTACTTCAATCTTACCTTACGTATCGTTAATTTGTTGTTTCATATAATAATGTTTCTTCTAGTCGTCGTTCCATTACATCTGGAGTATCACAGGGGTCTAACTTAGGACTACTTTCATTTTTGTTTTTCTCTAACGACCTGCCAGAGTCTGTTAATCGGCAGATATTGAAGTTTGCTAAACATTTTTTCAATTGTAGCATCAAAGGCTGATTGTGGGGGGTTACAGCATAATTTGACTGGTGTTTATGAATGGTGTAGTGGAATTAGGTTGACATTGAATACTTCCAAATGCAAAGTTATGTCTTACACCCATAGGAAATCTTTATTAGAAGACAAATACGAGGTTACTTCTGTTCCTCTCCTTAGATGTGATGTGGTATCGGATTTGGGAGTGTATTTTGATATTGATTTATCTTTTAATATCCATCTTACCAATATAGATTCATCGGTGTATGGTATGATGGGTTTTATATTGCGAAATACTAGGCAATTTAACAATATATCCATATTGAAAACTTTATAGATTTCGCTAGTCCGTTCGAGATTGAAGTATGACTCGATAATATAAAATCCTTATTACGAAGTCCAAAGAAAAGCTATAGAATGTGTGCAAAGACGATTTTTGAAATACCTTTGGTTTAGAAATCACTGCGTCTACCATTATAGAAGTTTTCCCTATGACACCTTATTGAATACTTTTGCCATGGCTTCATTGGAGATGAGACGTGTTATGTCCGGTTTGTCTTTCTTACATGGGTTAATCCATAGTCAGATAGATTCTCCGGAGGTTTTGGGTGGACTCAACTTTAGTGTGCCGCGTCTTGCTGCTCGGAATGTTCAGACTTTCTTTACTCCACGAGCACGAACGAATCTACTTGTTAAATAGTCCATTTCATTTATGTATATTTCATATAATAAATTTGGTAATAATTGCGATATATTCAGTTGCTCCGCTAAGGATTTGCAAAATATTTTTGGTGTGCCGTAAGATGTATGCATGTATGTATGTTGTTTAATTTTTTAGATGTAAGCTTCTTGTTATGTATATTGATGATTTTGATATTTGTAGTTCTTTATTATACATTGTCCTGTTATTAGTACAGGATGGGGCAGAATAACGAGCGATTTCAAAAAGCCCGCGGTTCGCGCCTTGTCATTCGAAGGTGGTAGAGACGCTATCGGCCATGTTTCCTTGATATTAGCATTTAGTAACAATGGAGCCTTGGAGTGCAGTACCGTCTGCCTGTGCCATTAAAAAATGGGAACTTTGAGGAAATTTCGTCAACGACAAAAAAGAAGCCTGGTCGGCCAAAATCGGTGCGTACGCCCGAGAATATCGACCGTGTAAGAACTGCTATTGAGCGAAGCCCGTGTCGTTCAGCTCGCCGGCATAGCACTACACTTGGGATTTCAAACCGAACTGTCAGACGAATATTACACAAGGATCTCCACCTTCATCCATACAAAATCCAAATCGTACAGGCTCTTAAAGGCACGAATTATGTGAGTCGACAACGATTCTGTGAAGAGTTTTCAGATTTAATTAATCAACATGAGGATATTGTAAACAACTTATGGATGAGTGACGAAGCCCATTTCCATTTGTCCGGTTACGTCAATAAGCAGAACTATAGATACTGGAGTGACGTAAATCCTAGACAAATGCATCAAGAACCCCTTCACTCCACAAAGGTTACTGTGTGGTGCGCTATGTCTTCATCGGGTATCATAGGGCCTTACTTTTTTGAAAATGTTCGTGGCAATGCTGTGACAGTAACCTCACAAGGATACGCCGACATGTTGGAAAACTTTTTTGAACCACAGCTTGCACGCTACGAAGTTAACGAGGAAACATTTTTTCAACAAGACGGAGCAACCTCCCATACAGCCAGAGTATGCATGAATATTGTTAACAGATTATTTCTAAATCATGTGATTTCTCGAAATGGGGACATCACCTGGCCTTCCCGTTCACCGGACCTCACACCGTGCGACTTTTTCTTGTGGGGGTACTTAAAGAGTAAAGTGTTTCAAGATAACCCACCACAAACAATTCAAGCCCTGAAAGAATGGATCCGACAGGAAGTGGAAAACATTCCCCTAGCAATGCTGCAAAATGCAATGAGTAGTTTCAAAACACGATTGGAAGAATGTGTACACCTGAACGGATGTCATCTTTCCGGAGTTATTTTTAAAAAATAAAATAATTAATGCTTTTTTATGTTCTTTGAGAAAATAATGAATTTATTCCTAAATATTGTTTTTCTTGTTTTTTGCAGCCTTTTTAAAATCGCTCGTTATACTGCCTCACCCGTTATATGTATACTGTTGGGACATAAATACAATTATTATTATTTCCAAAACGTCTTGGTGGAAGCGCTCGCTGTGCTCATTACTAACGCCGCTCATACTCGGGAAAAAGTCCAAGTGAGAATATAGAAAGTGCACTTTAAGGGACATGACCAAAGATTTTTAATTTTCTGCTTCTTTGTTTCCAAAAAACTAGTAAAAATTTATACTACGAATACCCATGCATCTTTCCCACGCTGTTAATTTGACTTCAAATTTATTTAATTTAAATATTTACTATTTCCTTCTGTTATTTTTGGGACCTTTTCTCGAAGTTATTTTAAACCATCACACTGTTGATCCAATACCTTAACAAATTTTTTACAAATCCTCGCTTAACGTCCAGAGGTGATATTGTGGGGTCTTTGCTTTTTCCACTGAAGGCTGAACATCGTACATGTCTTTCCTTGGCATAAAGTTCAATCGTAATTGCCACTTTTACTTAATGCAATGCTTCTTTCTGTCACGGCTGTCCCAAAAACATAAAAAGCAACAGTATTTCGTGCAAAGTGTTTGCATAGCCAAAATAATTGTAATAATTTTAAAATTCATAGAAATATTTCAGAAATAGTCTTCGTACTTTATCTTCTCTAACAAGATTTGTAGGTTTACGAGTTTACTTCATAGAAATAGCATGGTCTTTTGAAAGGGAAGGGTAAAGGTATCTATTATTTAACTTTTAACTGCTTTTAGAATGGTTTTTGACTAATCTATATATAATCACCTTGATCTGAATGACTAATGTATCCTGAGATATTCAAAAGGTTTACAAATATTATTGCAGTAGACCAAATTCCCGGCCATACTATACAGGGAGTACTAGGAAAGTTTTGCAATGCAGCTCTGTATATTTAATTTTTTCAAAGTAATTTCCTCTACACTCAGTACACTTCTACATCCTCCGAAACCAATCTTTAAACTAGTTCTGTCAAGTTTCACTAAGTAAGCACAATCGTTGTCCCAATCCCGCAGAAGAGCCTCATCACTGGAAAACCGCCTCCATTTTAGTTTCATTTTCACATGCGGGAATAGTGCAAAGTCGCAGGGAGCAAGACCTGGACTGTACGGAAGGTGCTCGAGAAGTTTCAATCCTGTCGTGGTCAAATATTCGGTGCAGGCTTTGGCGCGGTGAGCTGGAGCATTATCGTGATAGAGAAACCACGTGTCCATTCTTGACTTTGGCCGCAGGTTTTTCATAGATCCAATGACTTTAGGCAGGCACTGTTCAGTGTACTACTTAGCTGTGACTATCTTCTGTGTGTCCAAAACGACGCGTTCCACAATTCCACTCGACTTGAAAAATACAGCTATCATTTTCTTCTTTACAAATCGGGATTTTCTGACAACTAAGGGTGTGTCCTCATCATCAGAGACCCAAACTTTGTTTTAAGTTTTGGTCGGCATATCGTAATAGTACAGCCAAGTCTCGTCACCTGTCACGATGTTGTTCACACACCGAGATTGTCCCTTATTAAACTTTTTTAGCATCTCCCAACACCAAGTCACACGTCGTCTCATCTGCTCTTCAGTCAGTCGACGCGGCACCCAGAGAGAACAAAGTTTCTTCAAGCGCAAATGATCATGCAGAATCGAACGAATTGCTGGTGCATTTAGGCCTGAAGTACCCTCTATCTGTTGGTAGGTCACTCGCCTCTCCTCGCCAAGCATTTTCCTCCAAGTAGTAACGTTTTCCTCCGTAACTGACGTTCGTGGCCTTTTCGATCTCTCAGCACCCTCCACAGTTAAATTTCCCCTTTGGAATTCTCTATACCACCTGAATATCGTTGTGCGATGTGGACAAACATCACCTAGTGCAAGAATCATTTCTTCGAAGCACTGGTCTATATGTAGACAAATTTTAACGCAAAACTGTCCTTTTCTCATTTCGTGACCACGATGCCATCGCAAGCACTTTACACTCTTACTGCTAATGGATAACTGAGCCCATCGAAATGGCGCGGCGGTTACTATGCACGTATGAACATGTCTCAACATGCAGCAATAAGTAGCTTCCTACGGTTCATTGTTGCGTCATATTGCAAAACTTTGTTAGTACCGTTTGTAGAAGTCAACGAGATATCCATGACAGCATTTCTCCGCATTCAGAGCTAAGCCAAAACTAGCGCTTTTCGAGTAATTTGTAGCTTATATATGCTATTTAATTTGGTCAGTTACTGAACTGGTAAAAACTTTGTTGGTGTTATTACAAGCAATACATTTTTAAAATTAAAAGCATTTTTAAAAAGCGGACTATTATGTTATAAAACACAAGAACTTCCTTCGTTTCCGTCATTTTACTGTCACTAATGAATCTAAAAAAAGATGTTCATAAAATACGAGACAGTATATTTTGGCTCTGTCAATTTTATAAATAGATTGGAAATGATAATTTTGTTAAACTTTTTAAGATAAATACATTTAACACACGCACACACTGACGTCAAAATAAGCGTTAACTTCCTTCTGCGTACAATAACAATTTATCTCCAACAATGTCCTAAAGTTTTCCCAATCCCATTCAAAGTTTCACGAACTCGTAAAGTCTCGAAGTACAATAACAATGCGATCGGGAAATTAATTGGTTTTCAACCCAGTATCTAGTTAAGCAAATACGCAATCAGGTAGAATTGGTAAATGCAGGAAATATATGCGGTCTTTCGTGAACAGAGCTCTCATATGAGATTGTTATTTATTTTCTATGTATTATACATGTTACCTAAGAGAACTTAAGAGAAGTTTTGGATTGTATTACGGCGGTGGTTCTCAATCTGATGAGGACGCGAGTATATAAAAAAAAACTTAAAAAATATTTTTTTGAAGATTCTCTAGGTGAAAGAAAACATTTGCATTCTAACATAAATTACAAACAAGTTTAATAATTATTAGTGGTTCTCTTGGGCCTATTTTAATAATAATAATAATAATAAATCTTTATTGTCCAACAGATTGTTACAATCCAATAACAGGACAAATACAAAAATAAAAATCATCAGATAATCAAACAATAGTAAACTAATCAATGTTCACAGTGCATAAAAAAAGAAAAATTAAAATAAAGATATAAATGAATACAAATATAGTCATACACACACACCCATAATTAAGAAAATTAAAAAAAATAAGACAAACGCGCCCTAGCGACAGCCAGTATCCGCCCCAAGGAATCAAAATTTATATCGCATTGGTCCGACAAACCGTTGAAGGCCCGACATGCAACTGCTAATGGGGAATTGAAACCAATATTGGTACTAAATGTTTCGATATAAAAGCAATGGCTATGTCTAGCCGACACTCGCGGTACCATAAAATTAAGCTGAGACAGCAAATGAGCACAATCTATATTTCCTCTAATCAAGTTAAATACAAACTTTATACTGTTTAGTTGATGTCTGACTTCCAAGGACTCCATTCCAAACTTATTACACAGAGCAAAGACCTGTAGAGCAAAGGTTTTCAAAAGAAGATTTGATATTTGAAATACTTTCAGTACTTTTTCTATAATCAGCTGAGATCTATATTTTGTCTTAAAAACAGCTACCGTCGAATATCCGGTTTTGTAAAAGTAATATACAAAATCCCTTGTTCATCATCCACAGACATGAAGTCTATAAAGATTTCTTTTTCATCAGTTATGAGAGTATATTGAAATGGGTCTCTAATCCACTTAATTCGCAGTTGTCGTCAGTAAAATATACTTTAAAAAATTCTCTGTCAGCATGACTAAATAATTTTCAATGTTTGCAAAACAACTTTAATCTGTTACTCTTTGACCTTGTAAGTTCTAATAAGTCCTTCCACATTTGCAAACATTTTTAGGTCTTTTGCTTTATATGTATGCCCCACAATTCCAATTTTCTATGAAAACTTTCATTTAATATACGTGCGTTTGCTCCTTGAAGCATTCAAGATACTTCATTTCTGAATATGTCGACTAAGTAGCTCAATTACATCACAAGCGAATCATCTGACATCACAGCTTCCAGTCTATTTAGTTCTTCTAGAAAAATGTCGATTTCCACCATCTTGACTTGCTATGAAACAGTACCAATGAATGTACCGTATCGTAAGATTCTGGATTTAACAAATTTCATTTTCATATAATATACTACGGTTACAACCCTAATAAATTGTCTTCCAGACATTGTACAAGCATTATCTATGCGTATTCCAACGAAATTTTTCCACTCTATGTTCGCTTCGTTTACAAAATCATTTAATGAATTAATTAATGCATTTGATGTGGCTTTGAGTTCTATTGGCTTGCAGGAAAGTAGTTCTTCTACTGCTGATATATCATCACAACTCGAACGTATGCAATTAAACGAATATCTTTACTGCTATCTGTTGCCTCACCAAGCTGAATTGAAAACAATATATTTCGCAACTTTCCGAAAAGCTTATGCTCTATATCTTCAGCTATATCACCAATTCGATGGTCAACGGTATCATTTGATAGAGGTATGGATTGCAATGTTTTGACAAAATTATCTCCAAACGTAGTTTCTACTATCTCAATCGGAGCTGGCAGTAGTAGTTCTCCATCAATGGTGTGAAGCTTTTTACATTTGGCTATTTTATATGAAACTTTATAAAAGGCAAGCGAAGCTTTTTCATCCACAGACAAGGCTTTTCTGAAAACTGATTTTTGCTTTTCACAGTTTTAATTTTAATTCGAAAAATTTTCGAGTTTATTCGCGTGCTCACCATGTAGCGTTTCCAAATGTCGTTTCATGCAGTTTGCTGCCAAAACTATTTTAACTCTCCCATTTATGTATATATGGTATAAGTACATAATAAGAATATCTATTTGACCTTTGTCAATGTCGTTTATAACTTTTAAGTTTTATCAACAACTAAACCTTTGTTTTTTATTATTTACCTTTTTGCATGGTTATATAGTATACGAGGAGGAGTCAAAAAGTTCCCGGAATTTTGTTTTAACTCTTTATTACCACAACATAGGTACACAGTCACTTAATTGCCTTCAAAGTAGGCGCCGTCTGAACACACACACTTGCTCCACCGCTCCTGCCATTGTTGGAAACAACGATGAAAGTCCTGTTGTGGTATCTTCCGAAGTTCAGCCGTCGCGTTGGTTTTGATGTCTTCTACGTTGTCAAAACGGTTACCTTTGAGGCCCTTTTTGAGCTTGGGGAAGAGCCAGAAATCCAATGGCGCTACCTCCGGTGAGTAAGGAGGCTGCTGGAGGACTGGAATGTTTTTTTCTGCAAGCCATGTTTGCACAACAATCGACGTGTGGGAGGGAGTATTGTCGTGATGGAGTGACCATCCTTCTTGCCATTTGCCTGGACGTTTTCTTCGAACTGCTTCCCTCACTCTTTTCAAAACTTGCACGTAAAAAGGACCGTCAACCGTTTGTCCAGCTGGTACAAATTCATGGTGCACCACACCTTCGTTGTCGAAAAACGCAATGAGCATCACTTTTGTTTTCGATTTGACATGACGTGATTTCTTTGGTCGAGGAGAGGACGATGTGTGCCATTCTGATGACTGCATCTTGGTTTCCGGGTCGTACGCGTACACCCAAGTCTCGTCACCAGTAACGATTATCTGCAAGAACATCGGGTCCTCTGTGCTTTTTTCAAAACATTCGGCCGCCGTCAACTTCCGAGTTTCCATCTGATCCGAATTTAGCAAGCGCAGGACAAAATTTGCACTGACACGTTTCATCTTCAAATCATCTGACAGGATTGCGTGTATGGATCCATGAGAGATCCCCGCTTCTTGTGCCAACTCGTCGATGGTCATTCTGCGGTCTACTCTGATTAATTGTTTCACTCGCTCGACCATTCCTTCGTTCCTGGAGGTTGAAGGTCTCCCACTGCGACTCTCGTCTTCCAGCGATTCCTGTCCACCCTTAAATCTTGAAAACCACTAGTAAACGGCTGTTTTCTTTAAAGAATCGTCACCGTAAACTGTTTGTAAAGCTAACAAAGTCTATGAAGCACATTTTCCCAATCTGCACATGAACTTGATGTTCGCCCGTTGCTCGAACTGCGACATCGCGCCAACTGATCACCACACACTCCTACCTTCCGCTAAACTGCAGTCACACTGCGTGTTCAGACTTGCTCAGACCTGTCAGCGTCATAACTATGCACCATAAGGAATGTACTGTACAAAATTTATTGTGATTGCATCACAACTGCCAACACTACGACTCAATTCCGGGAACATTTTGACTTCTCGTCGTATAGGTTATAAGTGCTTATGATGGAATGCCTGAAAGTTTCGCTTGTTTACTAATAAATATATCTTTGGACAAAAATGAAATGATAATCAACAAATCTTCAAGATACAATAAAAAAAAACTGTTTGTCGTTCTGTCAAATCAAATTATAAAATGATAAATCTTTATTCACATTTGAATAAGAATTTGGATACAATATTTAGATTCACCAAATTCTAATTACTCAGCTATTCAAAATTTATATTTTAAATCTTTCAAATAGGATAGTTCCATTTTTGATTTGTCAAAATTCTAAATTTCATTATAAGGCTTAAGACCTTAATTAACGTACCGATTATTCTGGAATCGGATATTTTTCACGCATTAAAACGACTTAAGAATTCCAATACTGCGGGTAGTGATGGTATCCCTAGCTTCTTGATTAAGGATTGTGCTGGCGTCCTTGCTGCTCCATTGTGTCAATTATTTAATCTTGCACATCAGTCTTGTACTTTTCCTGAATGCTGGAAAATTGGTAGAATGATTCCGGTTTATAAGAAAGGCGATGTGGGTTGCATTCAAAATTACTGTCCAATTATAATAATAAACAACTTCGCTAAAGTTTTTGAGGCTTGCCTCTTTCATAACATCTCTCCGCAAATCAAATCTCTGCTATCCACATGCCAGCATGGTTTTTTTGGTAAGCGTTCAACGGTCACTAACTTAACAATATTTACGCAGTTTCTGTCTGATAACATGGATAAGAACATTCAAGTAGACGCTATTTTTACCGATTTCTCTAAAGCGTTTGATCGGATAGCTCACTCAATATTGGCTAAAGTGGATTTCTCGCCGTCACTTACACTGCTATTTTGGTCCTACTTATCTCATAGACCTAACTATGTATACTACAAAGGTCATAAATCACAGCCTTTTCATTCAACATCTGGAGTTCCGCAAGTGTCAAATCTCGGACCTCTTTTATTTTCTATTTTTATAAACGACCTTGTTGAAGTTCCAGACTGTGAGAAATTATTATTCGCAGATGATCTGAAAATATATCATGCAATAAATAATATCGATGACTGCGCTCACCTTCAGGAACAGTTGGATGTAATCCAGACATGGTGCACCGATAATGGGCTTCTCTTGAATATTTTTAAGTGTAGATACGTCTCATTCACTCGTAGAAGTTCCTCTATTGAATTCAATTACACTTTGAACAATGCTTGCCTAGAGAAATGAAAAGTTGTTAGGAATTTGGGTATTACATTTTACTCCAAATTATTATTCAATATCCATATAAATAATGTATCCAATGCTACATTAAAAACTTTGGGTTTCATAATTAGAACAACCAAGTCCTTCTCGTCAATTGTCAGCATAATACCACTTTATTTTGCTTTTGTTAGGTCGAAACTCGAATATGCGTCTTTGGTGTGGTCACATCTTTATAAAACACATACCCATGTGCTGGAATTAGTGCAAAGGCGCTTTCCGAAGTACCTCTTCTTTCGCCAGTTTGGGAACTATGCTCCTCGGGGCTACAGCCATATTAATCTACTAACTACATTTAACATAGAATCATTAGAGCTCCGTAGACACCGCAATGATGTAAAATTTCTTTACCATCTTCTGCATAATGGAATAGACGCGCCTGAAATTCTAGCAAAGATAAACTTTTTGGTTCCCAGGCAAGCGACTAGAATAAGGAGCACCTTTCGTCTGCCCATTCCAAGGACAAATGTAATGATTGGAATCGCCTGTCTACCGAATATGTAATAACTTCAATAATTTAACAGCCGTGGATATAAACTATAGTCCTTTACCAACGATTTTACGTCAGTGTTTGTAGTGTATAAGTGTGTTTATACTTTTTATGGTGGTGGGTCTTACAAATGAGTATTTAACGTTAATTAGTATTTAATGTATTTAGAAAATTTAGTGTTCACTGTAAGTCAACGTAGAAGTAATTAGACTTAAAAATTCTCCTGCAATAGGATTGTAAAGATCTGTTGGGCAAATATATACATTATTATTATTATTATTATTATTAAGACTTCTCTTTCTATTTAAAATATTGGCTTTGGAAAATTCCATAAAATAAATAAATTACCTATATAACTGACATTGTATTTGTTTAATCTAAGTTATCTTTTTCTTTGTCTTAATTTACTCCTTTGTATGCTTTTGTGTTTATGAATTGATTCTATTTTAAGCATGTATTTTTTTAGATTCATGGGTTATATGTGCAACTATACATAAGGAAACAATACATTAATTCAGCAATAATTACAAATATTTACAATATATTCCTAACTTATATCTGGCTTAAATGTTTGGAATTAAAGAACTTTTAAATATATATCTTTAAAAATATTAGCAAATAAGAGTACTATCGTATTCAGTAGAAAGTACTTAGATTTAATTTACCTCTTAATGTGATACATAATTAATTATATACGTTTAATATGGAATTTTTTTCCAATATTGTACGAGGTTCATTGAAAATTTTGTGAAAATGCTTATAACTTTTCAGTGACTTAATAATTAATATTTATGCTGCTTTTACATCAGAACAATATATAATATTGCGTTACTTAAAAATGTTAGCTTCAGATAGCAGGAACCGCAACTTAAACTTTTTCCAAGTTAGTTTTCTGTTTTACCCCATGGTTCTGCTTTGCCTTGTTTTACGGCTCTGCTTACCACTTTGCTATATCTTCAAGCTATAAGACTTGTTTACATGTCACTAAAAGTATCATAATATACGCTCATACTCACAAATATTTAATAATCTCGGTAAAGTTTTTGCGAAAGAGTAAGCGAACAAATATTTACAATTATGATCTTTATTTTCATCACATATTAAATACCAGGTTTTCCAATAAGAGTGATATGATTTATTTAAAAAAAAAACACACTTATTGTTAAGAAAATTCAAAAGTTTTTTATTTAATGTGAAGTACAATCGATACAATTAAGTTCTAAATAAAACGTCATTCAAATGGCCTCCACAACTTCTTCTGCAGGAACGAATTCGATTAACCCAATTTTCGAGCACTTTTTCCACTAAATCTAGTCGTATGTCATGAATGGCACGTTCAATATTGACTTGTAAAGCTTGAAGAGAATCTGATTTATTTCGATAGACCAATGACTTCAAATAACCCTACAAGATATAGTCTAATGGTGTTAAATCACAACTTCTTGGAGGTCATTCAATATCACAATTTCTTGAAATAATCGAATCTCTAAACTTTTCTCGCAATAATTCTATTCTTGCATTTGCTGTGTGGCACGTAGCCCCGACTTGTTGGAACCAAATGTTGTCAAGATCAACTTCTTCCAATGTCGGCTATAAAAAGTTGGTTATCATCAATCTATACCGCTCTCCATTGACAGTAACGATGTTACCAGCTTCATTTTGAAAGAAGTACGGACTGATGATTCCACCATACCAAAAACCACACCAAGCTGTTAATTTAGGTGAATGTAATGGTTTTTCATAAATAATTTGTGGATTTTCTTCGCACCAGAATCGACAGTTTTGTTTATTTACCACACCATCCAGATGAAAGTGAGCCTCATCAGAGAAGATGATTTTCTTAAAAAAATCGTTGTCGTTTTTAAGTTGTTCCAAGGCAAAATCAGCAAATTCACGACGTTTATGGTGGTCCAATGGCTTCAGTTCTTGAGTGAGAACAATTGTATAGGGATGCAAACCCAAATCCTTTCTCAAAATCCGCCAGGTTGTGGTTTGAGACAGTCGGAATTGTTGAGAACGTCTTGGAATCGACGAATTACGGTCTTCAGTAACACATGCCTGAACGGCAGCAATATTTGCATTACTTCGAGCGGTTCTTTGTCTTATTGGCACTTGAAAATTATGTAAAGAAAATATAACCTCAAAATTTTTAACAATTCGACGAATAGCGAGCACACTTGGACGCGCACGAAAAGTCGCAATTGGAGAACGATTATTTTGATAATAAAACTGAATAATTTGTAAACGTTGTTCTTGCGTATATCTCTCCATGATGAAATTGTAAACACTACTGAATACAATGAAAAACAAATGACAGATCATGACATATTACAAAATGGCCGAAATGTCACTTCAAAGTCATATCATCCCTATTGGAAAACCTTATATTATATTTCCCAAAATTATATAAAAAAGAGAAAGTAATATATAGGGGATCATATATAAGCTAAATTCCATAGTAAAGAAGAAATGTGATATACACAAATGAAAACGGAATTTGAGGCCACTGCGCCTTTCT
Organism: Dermolepida albohirtum; assembly: GCA_031893035.1. NCBI lineage: Eukaryota > Metazoa > Arthropoda > Insecta > Coleoptera > Scarabaeidae > Dermolepida > Dermolepida albohirtum. The sequence goes on along the minus strand of JAVIWB010004151.1, from coordinate 48,320 downwards.
TGTTTGAAAATTTGGGGTGAGGGGAAGCCGAGCTGGTAGTACTCATTTGAATTTAATTGTAGGCCGCTTGAAATTTCACGGGGTGACGTAAATCGCGATAATATTGAGAAAATGGGAGCTGTTTAACTTTTAGCTAATGGTGTGGCTGGTTAATTTAGAATCGATTTGGGGAGAACTCGATTAAATTGCCACTGGATTTATAACTTTCTGTTTAATTGCATATTCATTGCGTGGATTCAGTATTTAGGATTTATTTCCGAGGCACAGAAAGTTATAAAAGAAAATTGGAATTGCAGGCTACTACTTTTATTATTTTATTTCGATGTATTTATTTCCAACAAGTAATGAGACCTATGGTAAAGAAATAATAAACTAATAATATTAATAATAATAAACAATATTATTAAACTGTAATGTATTAAAACGGAAAGGACACAAACGCACGAAAAAGAACAACCCCTCAAATTAATTATAATTCTTAATATTTTGTTATTTAGCAGAACAAGAGAAATTCATATAGTATCTGATTCTAAAAAAAAGCTAAAGAAATCAGAAAGAAAGACCACAAAGGCTTTTTCGTGTTCTGTAACAAATTCGTTGCTCAACAACTCTTCCTAAGTAAAGTGTGGAATGTTGCTCAGGTTCCCATCTACCATTTCTTCCGTCCTCTCTGAATGATGGGGAAGAGAGTGTCTACGATATTCTGTATTCGAGGGCAGTTTGACAAGTACTGAGAATGGAAAAGAAAAACGAATTTTTTAAATACAAAATAATTTTTATTTTTCAATATATTCTCCTAAAAGAGCAATACATTTATTCCAAGGGTGCTCCGATGTCCTTATGCCATCTCTAAAATGCGATTCCGGAAGGCTTGCAAAATACTCATTACGAAGATGATAAGCTCGTCGTTAGACGAAAATTTCTTTCCACCTAGTGACATTTTCAATTTTGGAAAAAGGTTGAAGTTGGAAGGGGTTAGATCCGGCGAATAAGGCGCATGCGGTACTAATTGGAAATGCAACTCGTGGATTTTGGACATCGCAACTGTGCTGGTATGCGAGGGAGCGTTGTCTTGGTGAAACAGAATCTTTTTTTTGCCATTCCTGGCCGTTTAGTACGAATCTCAACATTCAATTTTTGTAGAAGTTCTGTATAATATTGTCCGTTTGTTGTGGCACCTGTCTGAAGGTAATCTATGAGCAAAATGCCCTTTGAATCCCAAAAAATTGATGCCATCACCTTGTTTGCCGATAAAGTGTTGAAAGTTAAATTGAAAACCACTTTATCGGCAAACAAGGTGATGGCATCAATTTTTTGGGACTGATTACCTTCAGAAAGGTGCCACAATAAACGGACAATATTATGCAGAACTTCTATAAAAATTAAATGTTGAGATTCATGCTAAGCGGCCAGAAATGGCAAAGAGTTGCATTTACAATTAGGCATGCGCCTTATTCGCCGGATCTAACCCCTTCCGACTTCCACCTTTTTCCAAAATTGAAAACGGCACTAGGTGGAAAGAAATTTTCGTCTAACGACGAACTTCATCTTCGTAAATGAGTATTTTGCAAGCCTTCCGAAATCGCATTTTAGAGATGGCATAAGGGCATTGAAGCACCGTTGGAATAAATGTATTGCCCTTTTAGGAGAATATATTGAAAAATAAAAATCGATTTGTATTTAAAAAATTCGTTTTTCTTTTCCATTCTCACTACTTGTCAAACTACCCTCGTATATATTTTAATTGACCGAAAGTAATGTATTGGTGCAATAAGGAAGAAAACATTTTACTAACACTAATAACCAAGATGAAACTATAAAACCTTGGATGGCGTTAGAATAATCTGAGGGTATAATTAATAATACCAAAATAGTTTTAAAAATAAATCTAAAACAGTTGGGCTAGTTATAAAACAAAATTGTTACTTATTTGTACCCAGCCCTGAGGTAAATGAAGTTATTTAAACAAAAACATTTTACAAACGAAAGCAATACTTACGAGTTATAAAAAATCCAACAGAAAGGATGACTAAGCAAATAAAACATTAAACTAATTCCAAAATAGTAACTAAAAATAAAACTAGTGAAATATATAAGGATAATCTAATAGATTAAAAATATATAAAAATATAGAGCCGTACTAAAATAAATCAATAACATTGCCAGTCTTAAACTAAAAAATTAAAGTGAAGAAGTGTTAAGGATGTAAAAATTATCTAATTATATTACTCATAAAATGATAACACTGGATATATAGTGGTATACACAAAATAAAGACAAAATAAGAAACTGAAAATCATACAGTTAAACACCAAAACGCTAAAAACCGGTAAGAAACAAATGGTGTTCACGATCTCTACCGTCGAAAGCCAAGACGCACACTGAATTTTACCGTAGTTTTCCAGGTGAAACGCTGTTTAATTATCTGCTGATGATGGCAACTTAGTTGTCGAAATACGTATACAGAATACGAAAATTAATGTGGAAAGGGGTTATATATTAACCTTAAGTGATTAAGTTAATCAACGACAAGCTCCTTAAGAATTATCTCTAAAATAAACCAAAAGCCGAAATAAACCCGTAATAATGTATATATATTTAGCGGCATATGCAGATTCCTGTTTTGATTTGAATACATGTAGAATTGCAAACCGTTAAGTAGACGGTATTCGTTATGGTTATTAAAACTAAGAAATATTTAAGTATATTTATGTTAAGTTGTCGAAGAATTGTTTAATTCGGTTTTTTATGTAAATATTTCTATTTAATTCTGTAATAGATGTATATAAGAGATTCTTGTGTTTCTTTTATTTCTGAAACGAATCTAAAATACGCAATTTCGCAAAGATCTATTAATACGTGGCTAAACCCGCAAACATACCTTCTGCTGAGTACGTTATAAGTTACTTTCTCATATATGCACATTCTTATGACATTTTACAATTTCTTTTACTATCGATTCCTATATAAACATCTATCTGTGTGAGAAGAACGACGCCTGTCATCCCATATCATCGATCAGTTAATGAAGATGGAACCCTCCAGCGAACTTTCCGCTTACCGCAAAAACGTTAATAAAATTTTAAACAAGGTGGTAACTTCCAACACGCAATTCGAATTAACAGTGTTAATTAAGTTGTTTAAATATTTATAAATAAAAAGTACGATGCGGATTTTATAAAAGTTGCCAGTTTTAATTCGACGCGTAAAATGTATCGGGATAAAAAATAAGCGCCAGGTGAAAAGTTATTAAAAAAACTTTTGCAGCGAATTTGTCCGTGTACATTATTTTGTTGATTTTGATGAGTTATGAATGTAAGGAAAATTTCGGAACACTTTTTATGAATCAATTTAGTTCATCTACACCGTCTTAATCAAGAGTCTGAGATTATTTTCTCATAAGTTTAGTGTTATATTTGTTATTAAAATAAATATTGGTATTGTTACGAAAATACAGGTAAAAGGATAAAATAATAAATGTCAGGGAAAGTTTTGTAGTTCTTAAAAACATGTATTTATATGCGATGTCGGTCATTACTAAGGCTGCAGAAACGAGTGCTTTCGCAGTGGCGTACGGCGCAGTTACTGTCAATATTAAAAATAATAAATGTAATTATTTACTATTTAATTTGTTGTGTGTGTCCTTGATGAAGAGTGACGCAAAAATTCCCTGTGATATTGTGCCAATAGTATGCCTTCCAGTGCTGACTCAGTCATACTCCTACGATGAGGTGAAAATACGTTGGTGTATTTGGAAAAGGAGCGTTCTGCGTCTAATGATGTGATGTTAGCGAATTTAAAAAGGATGCTCGCATCATATTCGCGGTTTTCAGTTAAACTCTTGTCTATACGCACTGTAGTTTGAAAACCGGTATTCTTACATATAACCGCACACAATTTATCGAATGTTAATCTTCCTATACTACCTGAGGTAATATACTATATTTAGCGCTTCATGTATGACAGTTTGGTGTCCTCTAATTTGGAAATAGTATCTAAAATTAAAATATTAATAATGTAAAAAATTTCTCATAGTATAAAACAGCTTTAATCCAAGTTCCCCATCTCGTCAATACCGGCTGCGGTGACTGAAGAATGTCCAGACAAGCCTGTTTAAACTTACGAATGCATTTAGGAAGTTATAACTGTTTCTAATTAATTCAGCTACAAGATGACATCCATGGAGCGAATGGGTTATATGAAGCAATTGAGGATAAGATTGTTCTAGTAACTTTCCAGCTTTAATCATATTCGAACTCCCATCAATAACCAACATTAGATGTTAAGTTGCCGATATATTGAATTTCCCAAAGATATATTTTGTAGTCTCTGCTATCCTTTCCGCGTTTATCTTCTGTTATATTCTACTACTAGAAGAAATACTAAGGAAGAAAGACCAAAACTGGCAAGAGGCCATGGTATTGGCGCGAGACAAAAGGAAATGAGTAGAGTTTGTGCATATGGACAAACGAGCACAGTGAGATGAGAAAGTGACAATCAAACTGAGTGTAGGTGAAGTGAGAACCGAACCTGGTGAGAAGTGAGAGTGATAATGGACCTCAATGAGAGTGGAAGTGAGAATTTACCCTACACCGAAAGGTAGACGGGGACTGGATTATATATATATATATATATGTATATATAATCTAATATGTATATATATATATATATATACATATTCTACTACGTAAAAGAAGAGCCAAGGAAATCTCACCGCTTTTTAAAGAGCGCATTAACACATTTAAAGTTCTATTCTTTCTTGCACCCGTTGCTTCATCGACTGTCAGACATATTTTTTGATTTTTTAACTGCTTTTATTTGATAAAAAGTATCTTCGAATAGTTTGTTCGCATTATAGCTCATAATTTTTTATATTAATTGTACAATCTTTTATTTAACAAACTTGAAGATTGAAGATAGGTTTGATGGAGCCTGTGGTTGATTCACTTAATCACTGAAGGTTGATATATAACCCCTCGCCACATTAATTTTCGTATTCTGTATACGTATTTCGAAAACTAAGTTGTCATCATCAGCAGATAATTAAACAGTGTCGCACCTGGTAATCTACGGCGAAAATTACCCATACGAAAACGAACTGCGTACGCGATCCGTACCGTTGAGAACCAAAATGTACACTGTGCAGTGTAGCAACTTAGTTGTCGAAATACGTATACTGAATACGAAAATTAATGTGACAAGGGGTTATATATCAATCTTCAGCGATTAATTGAAGATCGAAGATTTCTTTCAGTTAGTGGTAGTTATAATCACTGTCCCAGTAGGATGCCTAATAAGAACTTTATTTTTCAATTCATATTAACTACTGATTTCTTTTAGAAGGACAATTAATTGAGATTATCTGAACACTTTTACTAGCAATTATTTTAATTTTCATTGCACTTCCTTCTTTACGTCTACAGTTTGTTTATACTGATTTCAGTTTTTAAGTTAATTTTATATATTTTTATTTTTTTTAAATAACTTATAATTTTGATTTAAATGCCATATCAATTTTATGTATTATTATTTAAATCAGTTTTATCACCTGCAATTAAAATATACTCAAATTATATCCAAACTCTAAAAACCATACGCAATAAGAGTATTTAAATCAATGTCCATCCTTATAATTGGGGATGACTGGTTCCACATTATTAGTATTTAAAATAAGCAAGATCATACAGAATAAAGTCTCGGCTAATTAAGAGTAGTTAAATGAGTGTTAATTTGCAATGGTATTAAGATATTAAGTAAAAGTTTTAGGGCACCGCCTACACCAGACGACCTATTGAAATTTTTCAATACGAAAGTGCTTACACACATATTCTCAAACGACGGTTAGATCTAGTCTTTGAGTCTGAATGGGCTTTTATTACGCAAATGCCTGTAATAGGGTCTTTAGTGAGTTTGTGTTCAAGGGACTTTGTGTAGGAAACTTTCAGGTCGTTAAACATAGTGACAATACGTTAATGAACTAAGCACAACAGGGGGTATGTACGTATTGCTGTACTATGAAATATTGAATGAATTTTAAATGTCGATATAAATATTCGCTTGTATCACAATATTTAGTTTTGATTGGAGTCTTTTTGATTGGATTCTTTGTAAAATGTTTATAAAGTTGAACTGCGAAACTTGGAATCAATCAGGCCTAGAATCCAGTTAACACAACAATCAGATAAATAAAATAAAAAATTATTCTTAAACAAAACTGAATATATTTATAACTATATAAGGACTGTATAATCGACCGTACTCTAAATATCTTAAACGCAACTATTATCAAGTGTATCGATCTGTTGAATAAAGACTCAAACAATTTTAGTTTTCAATACTCAATTCGCTGCCAAAACCTTTGCAGCTTCCTCAGGAGTATGCTACAAATGGACACCAACAGTAGTGGCAATTACAATTCAATTATTAATACTTACAAACTAAAAGGAGTCATACACTGGCCGATTTAAAATACTTGTATAAGTAACTCTTAATTTTAATTTTAAAATACATTGTAAAATAAAATAAAACTCAACTCAACAATTTTATAATGTATTTTAAAATTGCGAGTTATTTATACAATTATTTTGAATCAGCCTGTGTGTTTTGTAGAAGTTCTGCATAATATTGTCCGTTTATTGTGGCACCTTTCTGAAGGAAATCAATGAGCAAAATGCCCTTTGAATCACAAAAAATTGATGGCATCACCTTGTTTGCCGATAAAGTGGTTTTCGCTTTCTTTTGAGGTGCAGGACCACGTTCTAACCATTGTTCCGACTGTTGTTTAGTTTCGGGTGTACTGTAGTGTATCCAAGTTTCATCGCAAGTAACAAATCGCCTACAAAAATCAACCGGATTCCGCTTATAAAGGTCCAAACACTCATTGGAAATGCACAAACGAGTGAACTTTTGATCAGTCGTAAGCAATCGCGCCACCCATCTTGTCGAAAGCTTGGAAGGCCCTATTCTTTCGTTAAAATGTGGTGTACGCATTCTGTTGAAATGTTTACCATGTCTGCTGTCTCTCTCACTTTGAGTCGTCGATCTTGCGTAATAATATTATGGATTTTTATCATCATTTCCTTAGAAGTCACGATTTTGGGTGCTCCAGAGCGCGTTTCATCAACACAGCTTGTTCTACCACGTTTAAATTCATTTATCCATCTACTTATTGTGGCGGATGATGGCGCAGATTCACCTAATGTTTCCCGTAACTCATCTTTTATTTCGATAGCTTTCATACCCCTAATTACGAAGTATTTAATCACCGCACGATACTCTGCTTTTTCCATTTTAACAAAACGACGTGTTGCTTCTTTTTCAATCAGCTGTCAAAAATAAACTAATGTAAACATATAAATAGGCAACCTAAATTACAGTGCATTTGTTTTACCAATTAGAGCGCCACCTATGTGTTATTCTCACTACTTGCCAAACTATCCTCGTATATATATATATATATATATATATATATATATATATATACGTAAATGCAATACAAGAATAATCTAAGAAATGTTTACTACTAAGTAACATTAGAATTATATACAGAAATAACTTTAACTTTTAAATGGTGACAAATAACGCTTTAAACACCTTTGAAATTAAAAAAATTTTATTTCTCATCTGACTTGAAATCAAACAAAAGCTACTTTAAATATACCCATTGTTTTGTACGCACATAGTGCTCCCCCACCTCATAGAGCACATCTACCACCAGATGTTTAATAAAATGAAAAATAAACTTTTAAACTGAACCACATAATGTCAATATATTCATTTATTTAGTACATACATATTGCACACCCACCCATTAGTGTACGTCAATAACTGAATATTTTAATAAAATTTAATAATTGAATTTAAATCGTTTAAATCCAGATAATAAATCTAAATTCCAATATTTTAAGTGAAATTAAATTAATGAAAATATGTTATGCATCACAATGAAATGAAAGGAACTGAACACAATTTTATGAACACAAATATTTACAAATATTTTTGTACGTCTTCTAGCTTTAGAAGTCAGGCGAATTATTTTGTTTTCGACAGTTGCTCTTGCTTTTATAGACGCTAAAAGACTTGCTGGAGCTACCTGCACGCAACCAGTGCTGTTGAACATAATATGGACTATTTTTATTGATCAAGTAATCGTTCAATTATTTTACTGTTCTTTTTGAAAATGTCTTAATTTTAATTTCTAAGCTTTGTGTCGTATTTTTCTGTTATTCTAACTATTGCTTACGATATGTCATTTCATTTATATTGTACATAATAATCTTACACAGTTTTGTTTTTATGTATATCAGTTTTATCACCTGTAATTAAATTATACTCAAATTATATCCAAACTCTAAAAACCATATGCAATAAGAGTATTTAAATCAATGTCCATCCTTTATAGACGTTGTGGAAAAAATCTCACATAATTAAGAGCATGTAATTTTTAAAATATATGACATCCCTTTATATTAAGTGTATCAGAAGCAAAATTAATCAATATATCTATACGTATCAATGTAGGGTTTCATATACATGATTGGAATGTTTTTATTGAAAATTGTAAACCTTTTATATAATGAATTCTGGCATATAAGTATATCAAGTGTTATTTTGATATCGTACCACGTAGTATACACATTTAAACATCTTAGCAAAATAGATTGTTATATTCATATCAATGCCTATTCCAAAATATAGAGCAATATGTAAATACAATGGTGCACCTTGTCATAGGACGAAAATAATAATTAAATTTTTTATGTCGACGGATTTGGATTGGTGCGGATTTAAATTCAATAGATAATGAATGGAATGGATTTTAAAAAAATTCTTTGTTCAAAATCAAATAGTAATAGAGTCGAGTTAATTAAAAATATTAAACAAACACGGGAAACATAGTTAATAAGATTGAAAAGATAATTAAATTTTGCATTACCAGTATACCATTTATTCAGCAAAGAAGATTTAAAATTTACTAACTTGAAATCACACAAATCCACAAAGAGGATGGTTGAATTATATGTATTTAGGGGAGTTGTTTACATGTTAGAGAATCGAGATAATCAATATTATATTGAGAATTATCAATGTTCTCTAATTAAATTGTATAGGTACTCTAAAAAAAGCAGCAGTTTTTAAAATTGAAACGAAAATAAAATTAATTAAAAGTAAAATTGTCAAATATGGATGAAATGTAAATGCATATACACTAACATATAAAGGGTTTTCCAATAAGGACTTGACAACTTTTTTTCAAAATAAAATGCAGATCATTTGAGATATTTCAAAAACTTTATTATCGAGTTGAAGTACAATCCAAACATTTATGAATGGAACTCGACTTCGTTCATATGGCCACCGCGGGCACGTTTGCAGCGGTCGATTCGTTGGACCCAATTTTCGATGACTCGGCCACACAATTCGGCCGAAACGGCTGCTATTTTGCGTTCAATGTTGGCTCTGAGCTCTTCCAACGTTATCGACTTGTTGGCATAGACCAATGACTTGACGTAGCCCCAAAGAAAAAGTCTAGAGGCGTTAAATCGCACGAACGAGGCGGCCAATCGACTGATCCATTTCTTGAGATAACACGCTCATCAAACTTACTCTTCAATAAATCGATTGTAAGTGTGCTGTGTGGCGTGTGGCACCGTCCTGCTGAAACCACATGTTGTCCAAGTCCATATCTTCCAATTCGGGCCAGAAATAATCGGCAATTATGGCGCGATAACGATTACCATTCACAGTAACGTGACGATCATTATCGTCGACGAAAAAATATGGCCCTATGACGCCGCCGGCATGCAAGTCGCACCAAACAGTTATTTTTTGTGGCTGAAGTGGTGTTTCATGACGCACATGTGGATTTTCATCCGACCAATAACGTATATTTTGCTTATTGACGAACCCATTGAGCCAAAAATGAGCTTCGTCACTAAAAATGATTTTGCAATGAAATTGATCTTCTTGGCGCATATTTTCCAGAGGCCAATCGGAGAACGTACGTCGCTTCAAATGGTCCATCGGCTTCAATTCTTGAGTCAGCTTGATCTTGTATGGGTGTAAACCAAGATCTTTACGCAAAATTCGCCATAAAGTAGTCTGGGCGATGCCCAACTCTTGAGAACGCCGTGGAATTGACTGATTTGGATCATTTGCTACGGACGTTTCAACGGCAGCGATATTTTCGATACTTCCACCAACCCGTTGTCTCACTGGCACGGCAACATCACCCAACGAATATGTAGACTCAAATTTTTGCACTAAACTTATTACTGCCTGTCTACTAGGGCGAGAATTACGACCAAAAATCGGAGTTAACGCTCTTAAAGTAGCGGTCACCGACTCCGAATTTCTGTAGTAAATTTTTATAATTTGCAGACGTTGTTCGTTCGTGCACTTTACCATGATGAAAATGTTAAGTTTACTGAATAAATTGACAGTGACAGTTCGATGATTAGTGAAAGGGTGCGTTCACAAATTGAATTAAAAGTTGTCAAGTCTCTATTGGAAAACCCTTTCCATACAGTTCGTCAAAAAAATCTTTGTACAGAAAAAGAAACATGTAAAATGTTATCTCCATTCACGAGTTCCAACAACAAATTTTTTACATATCTGTTTTTTGCACACATTCCGTTACTCTACTTGTTTACGACTATAAGACGCCAATACTTTTCAAATAGACACACACATTACAACAACAACAAAAAAAGAAGTTTACTCAGTATAAAAAGTGTCAAAAAAATCTTTGCATATTGAATGAAGGCAACACAAAAAAAAGTAAAAAATGCCTTTTTTTATAACTGGAATGAAATGTGAAAGTGGTAAAAAAGCATTTAGTAATAAAGTGATTGTCTTTAATGTAACAAGTGACCTCATATTTGAATATAAAAAATGCCAGGAAAACGAGTTTCAAAAAATATTATAAAATTGGTGTATTTCAATTATTATAAAGGCAAATATGCTAGGGAAATCGCCGATATATTTTCTCTCAAAATCAAAACTGTGCATAATATCATATCCCGTGCTGAAAAAGAAGGAAGACTCGAGTTAAAACGATCCACAGACAGGCCGAAAAAGGTGATGCGGCGAATTGAGAGCAAAATAATTAAAAGTATTTATAATAACCGGCAATCCAGTACTAGAGGATTAGCTCTTCAAGTGAAAAAAGACTTTGGGTTAAGTGTTTCCCATGAAACCATCCGAAATGTGTTACAAAAAAACAAATATTCTTCCCGAGTGGCTAGGAAAATACCCCTGCTCTCAGCTCGAAATATCGAAAATAGATTAAGATTTGCCCCCGAACACATATCACTTCCTTCAGAATACTGGGACGATGTTATTTTTTCGGATGAGACGAAAACGATGCTTTATTACCATGACGGACCGCAGAGAGTTTGGCGTAAACCTCTGACAGCATTAAAAAATAAAAATCCTGTTCCTAAAGTAAAGTTTGGAAAACTGCCGTAATGATACGAGGTTGTATATCCAGCAAGGGAGTTGGCGTAATCAGGATTTTTGATGAAATAATGACTAAGGAAGTATATCTTAATATTTTTAAAACCCAACTAACCGCCAGCATTAAAAAATTCACTTTTATTGACCGGGATAATTCGAATAAATTTAAATACAAATACTATCAAAATAATGATCCCAAACATAAATCTTATTTATGTAGGTCCTGGTTATTATACAACTGCACCAAAGTTATTGATACTCTTGCCCAAAGTCCTGATATTAAATTTGTAGGTTCATCTAAAAAAAAAGGTATGAAAAAATAGCCAACCAATAAAAACGAATTGATAAGATTCGTTAAAGAAGAGTCCGTATTCCGAAGCTTATTCAATCAATGCGAAGACGTCTGCAAACGGTAATTGATGCTCAAGGTGGACATACAAAATATTAACACTAAAAATTCAAAAATTTACATCAGGCTTAATATTTTATCAAGTGTGCAAACATTTTTTTGACAGTAGAGAAATTGAACTATTTTCCCTTTTTAATATACTAATAAAATATTAATTTTTAAATAGAATTGAATTGAATCGAATTGAAAATGATAAGCATACTTAATTCCCAAATAAGCCACCCTCATGAGATAAGCAGTAACCCAATCGGTCATAAAAATTACGCCAGGCAATTACTGATGTTTCTGAAGTGACATCATGACTAACTTCAACAATTCTTGCGCATAATTGCTTACATTCGAAGGACGTTGATCCCCGTAATTGTATATGGTATTATTTGTGTGCAGGCCAACCATTTTTCTGGAACCAAATTTAATCAATATTAAATTGTTCTTGCATAACAGGGATACCATTATTTCTTAATAAATCTGTTATGTATCTATTCCCATTTAAATTCGTGTCGATAAAAAAACAATAATCCGATTGTTTTGTTTTGAAGAATACTCGCACTCTCATCTGCGCGTTTGTGGCCCCCATGGACATGAAATGTTTTTTCGTCCGTAAATAGACTAAAATTAAAAAATAATTCGTTATTATAATATTTACTAATCATTACTTCACAAATTTCCATATCGCGATGATAATCGTCGGTAATAAGTTCTTGCGTTGTTGAGCTGTTGGAGCATTGATACTAAAATTACGACCAATTAGTCGAGATGACATAGGATTTAGTTACCAATACGTGAATTTGTTTTTCTAAATCGCTAACACTTTAATCAAGGACATTTTTATTTTTACTATGTACCAAAGTAAATATTGTTTCCAAACATCGAACCTGGCTACGAATCGTATTTGCGTTAGGAATAGGTCTTTCTGGATTATTTACAGAAAATAAGTCTCTAGGCCTTTTCGATGAAGTCTCATAGTAAAAATGTTTAATCATAAATAATTTTTCTTCTGCCATATAATAATGCATTTTTAATATAAAAATGAAACACCCCTCTTCATATACAATTGCCGAAGATTGACATCACTTATTCCAGACGGCCGCTGTTTACAAACTGATCAAACCGAGAAACAATCGATACGAATTGCGTCGGTGCCAAAAATTGATTGCTTGTATAGATCGACGAAGTGCTGTAACTTTTAGTATGTTAGAAAGGACTTATTTTCCGATATATTGTGCATATATTTAATAATATCAACTACAGGTTGTCAATTAAAGTTCTGGTTCCATAATGAGTTTTATGGTGTAATTCAAGACTCGAATCTTGCAATCTTTGGTAGAGCATTAGCCCGGCAAGCGAACGACTGGGGTTCGATTCCTCACCGAATCGCAAAATTTTCCATTAATTTCTATTATGATTATAAAGATGTAACACGCGGAAAATTGCTAGTTATCCGTTAATCTCGTTTGGAGCAGCACATTTTACCTTTGTTAATAAACGTTTTATACAGAAGCAGTACCTGCGTTTCATTTAATTTGGCCAAAATTTCGTAAAAATTACGAAACCGTAAAGCGAGCTAATTCAACCTGATACCGATTATGTACCTTACTACAAAAGCGCAAAATCATAATGCTCAATCATCTGCTATTTTGCACAACCCTATTTACTCTCGATGAATGCATTGTTAGCTTATCCTGCATTCGATAATTGCGTAATATTAATCATACACTCCAATGAGGGTAACAATATGTTTAATTATTACGTTTAATTAATTTCAAATTGGCTAACTTTCATAGGATGTTTTCAACTTGATTTAGTATTCTGAAACCTATCGGAAGATACTTTTGATGTTTTAAATTTTAAGATGTTCCCTTGTAATTAGTATTAGGTAATAAATAGTTGAAATCAATAATCGTAAATTATATGTAAACATGTCAATGTAGCTGCAAATATGTTTATAGGTAGTAGGCGACGCTATAATGTGATACGAACCCTGAACTAATTTATTAGAAACATCTGAACTAGTCTATAACAATTTGAAGTGAAAGGGAGAATTACTAATCTTAAATAAACATTATATTTTACGATACGAACGTAACTATGGAAGTTGTTATTGTGTTCCAAATAATAAATAATTATGAAACGACTAGTTTATATACAAACAAAATGGAATGGAATTTATAACAAGCGTTATAACATTATTTGCAATGCAGAGCTGCAGTATTATTAAATCTTTTTTAGGTATGTACTTACAATATGTATATACACTATCGCTCATAAATGTTTGGTCACTTGCATTTAACCCGCAAATTGTAGCAAAAAGAAAAATTGGAATACTAATATCTTTTTATTATTTACGTACATATATGAAAAATATATATTTTTACATCTAAAATAAATTGTTGTATACTATATTTAACTAAATTTTAGACTCGTCTATATGACCTTTATTTTTAATCACTACAGCACACAATCAAGGCATTCTTTCGATTAATTTTCGTAATGTCTCAGGGTTTATTTTATACCATGCCTCTTGCAGGTTCTTCCACATATTAACAGCAGATGTGTGGGCCGATTTTCTCACCTCTCGGTCAAGTTCTTCCCACAGCAACTCGATGGGGTTTAAATCGGGACTCTGGGGAGGTCACGCCATAAGTATTATGGTTCCCTCATTCTCCAATTTCTGCAAATATTCCCGGCATGGTTTGGAAGTCTGTTTCGAGTCATTATCTTGTTGGAAGATAAAATTCTGATCCGAAATTTTAATTTCAGAGGGGATTGCGTTTTCCTCTAATATGCGCTTATACTGTTCTTTTTTTTTGGTATATCTTCGATTTTTACGAGATCGCCCACATTTGATCCAGAAAAGCAACCCCATATCATGACTGAACCTCCGTCATGCTTAACAGTAGAGGGTATGCATTCTTCCCGGGCACGCTCACCCACCCTGTTCACGTAAACACGTCTTCGTGAACCGAAAATTTCGAATTTGTATTCATCGGGCCATAATACTTTATTTGTCTTCTATAGTCAAATTTTGGTGATCGCGTGCCCACTTTAAACGTTTCTGCTTGTTTTGCTTGCGTAGAAACGGCTTCCCTATTGCAATTCGGCCATGAAGACCGACTTCTTTTAGTCGCCGTTTAACTGTGGAAACACTTATGGGTTTTAGACGAATAGTATTCATTTCTGCTGTGTCTATTTGCCTTGTCTGTTATCACCATTGCAAGATCTTCTGCTGAGATTGTTGCCCTTGGTCCCGAATTCTGCTCAACAAACTTCCACATTTGCGGTGTTTTTTGATGATATAACCCACAGTGGACTGATTTAATTCAAGTTCTGTGGCAATTTCGCGCTTACTTTTGCCACTTTTATGGTATGCGATTATAAACGATTGTGTTTCTAGACTCAATTCTTTCCGTTTAGGAATTTCTAACCGATTTAACTTCTTCGAAACACACGATGTTATCACCATAAGCACCTCACAAAAACTAACTGCAATTTTGCCAAAATACCCAAGTATAAATACTAGTATAGTTTACAATAACAGCCTACCTTAAAATAAAATCATAACAACCGAAAATTTCCAAGAATTGAGAGATCTAATCCCTTTAGTGCAATTATTCTACCTGGAGTTTTATTAGGGTAGTATCATTCATTGTGAATAATAGGGTAATCGCATTATTATTTTTGGATAAGCTTTTATAGATTTTAATGTTTACTATTAAACTATTTCTTACTATAGAAATAAATCTCATAATTACAACTTTTCTATAGAAACTGTAATGAAACAAGGGTGACCAAATACTTATGAGCGGTAGTGTATATATACATATATATTAATATTTATTTAATAAATAAAAAATCTAAATCCACGTGAAGGTCCAAGATATGATCTTACCACAGGCATCATTTTGAAACAGCTTCCAAGGAAGAGATTTGTATTATTAACAATTTACAGGGTGAGGGGACAAGCATCATATGATTTTCTTTCACTATAACCTTTATTTAAAGTAAAAACTCATCTGATTTTTAACTGATTATGTTTATTCGCACTTATAAATTTTATTTCAATTAATTGTGGAAAATTATATCCGACAAACGACCGCCGCCGGCGTTCATATAAATTTGAGTTCTTTTGATTACATTTTGCATAACTATGCGCAGCATTTGTGATGTCACGTTGTTAATTTCGGCTCGAATGTTGCTCTTTAACTCCTCCAAGATGTGGAGTTTGTTCGCATACACCAACAACTTCAAATATCCCCAGAGGAAGAAGTTCGGGACACTCGAATCGGGAGATCAGGCTGTCCAAGCTGAATCACCGAACCGCGAGATTTCACGCGCTGGGAAGGCATCCTTCAAAGTATGAATTATGTCGCGTGCAGTATGAAAAGCGGCTCCGTTCTGTTGGGACCAGATGTCCTCTAAGTGCAGATCGTCAACTTCAAAATTCAATCAGCATGGCTCTATAGCGGGCGCCGTTCAACGTAATAGTGTTACCGTCGGCTTCTTCGAAAAAATAAGGTCCAATCACCTTTTCCGACGTAACTACATCGCACACGGTGACTTTAAGAGGGTGTAACAGTGTTTCGTGAATTATGCGTCGATTTTCCATCCCCCCGAAACGTTTCCTGGAAATGACTTTACAACATTACTGGATGACGTTCCTTAATATAAGACAACGAATGTGGATAGAGTACGATGGCGCATCTCTGCACATTGGTAGACAAGTAAGAGATTTTCTTAATCGAAATTATACGAACTGGTGGATTGGAAGAGGTCCTGCAGTTGCTTGGCCGTCAAAGTCACCAGACTAAAATCTCCGAGATTATTTTTTATGGGGTACGCTGAAAAACATGGTTTATGCAGAACAACTGTAAAACGGAGAACAACTTGTTGTTAGATTTATGGATGCCATAGAAACTATTCGTACTGACCTTGAGACTGTTAGCAAACAGAGCTGGACTATGTATACAGCAACTGGGGGGACATTTTGAAGAACTAATTCAATAAATCGACTTCTTTCTAAATAGTAGCAATCATGTCATGGGACACCCATTACAATAGGGTACGAATTAATCTAATTTGTTTTTATAACTTATATTGAACAAGCCTCTTGGTGGTTCGCAGTAGATAGGTGCGATTATATGTAAAATAAATTATATATATATATATATATATATATATATATATATATATATATATAATTCTAGAGAAGTAAAAAATAATTTTTGGTTGCTTTTTAAACGTACTGAAAACAAAATGTTAGGATCAGAATTAAATCTGTGATTAGAACCATAACCTATATATTGTATGTTACATGCTACATAATACTGAAAAGGAATTATAGGCGGATGCAGATCATAAATTTATTTTGTATCTCATAAATTTATACAATATTGGCAGCAATTATTATAGAATGTAAATAAATTAAATAATTTAGCCGGTTGATAGCTCAGTGGTAACAGCCTATTACGTCGAGTGTCTTAGGATGGTGTACAACAGCCTGTTATCCGGACAGATTTTGCACGATCTTCCTTTCCCGTTTATGCGAATGCTGACAGTCAAATATATTAAGTTGCATCACAAGAAGATATTTGTATATCTCTGATGGAAAAGTATCTCATATTTCCTGTAGTTATACAGGTGCTGTTGAAATAGCTTGGTGAGGATCATTTCTTAACTACTGCTTCATTGGATTGATATCCTGAGTGTTAGAAAGATGTGATAAAAGTTTCACATTATTATTATTAAATCCATATGATTTGAATCCGTTGGAAAATAAATTGGTAATAAAGTGCTCTATAATATTTCTTCATATTTCTCAGAATTTACTACACCTTTTATAAATTTTAGAGTCTTTAATCAATTTGCGAACATACATACCCAAACTGTAATGTAATGCGGAAACTTGTTCTTCTAAGGCAATCTTTATGAGAGGCTTCCGTTTTATCAGGTTTCGTCTACACTCTTTGCAACTAACAATCCACGTTCGCAAGGCATCTTCACATCACTGTCATAATGCAAGCTGTCGGCAATGCTTGCACCTGTTCGCACCCATTGATTCTGGGTGTTGGTTATTCGGCGGGTTGTTCAACCTTACTTTTGATACAGTTTCCATATAACGTAATACGAATTAATAGCGGTATACGAAAATTGATTTTATTCTCACTAACTGTCTTTTTGGAGTTACTATTTCAATACATAACAGTGTAAATAGAATTATCCTTTTGACAGAGTAGCTCTTGCCGTATAGTCCACCATCCGCAATTTTATCATTTTTATCACTTTTATTACCGCATTTCATATTATTAGTTCTATTTTTAGCAATTAATTACACGTATAGAACTGAGAATTTAGTTGTGTGATTTCCCTTGTTCTGCAAGTAATAATTTTTAGAACTTTTAAAATAAGTAAACTAAAAAGTTCACATACGCTTTTGTGAGCACGTTCAATAACTCAAGGGCTTTGAAACTACTACTGTCGCAATTGAAACTTAAAAGGTTTCCACATCGGACGGCTCAAGATAAATGTTTTTAATATTCTCTACGCGAACCGCAGCCATCCCTCGCCAACTCCTGGCGAACAAAGGCCTACCCCACCAAATTGAAAATGTTTCACTTGAAGTAACGTTATTGTTGTTGTAATGATTTTGGACAGCGATTACTTATTCATAGGAATTCCGTCTCTATTCTGATAATTATTGTATATACGGACCTTCTGAAAGTTTCTAAAGTTGGAATGAGTAATATACGAGGTATTCGTATCGTTGGTTATTTACATAAAATTACACCCTCGTATTTTAAGCTAAAAATATAAGTATCTTATTAAATGAAATTTAATTGTGAAACAATCAGCAATGAAATTTCTCACAACCAAAGATCCCTTTGAAACTGGTAATTGAGATAGGTAGTTTTTAATACTAAGGTCTGCACCAGCTGTATCGCTTATGTCACTCCGGATAAAAAGACAAATTATCGTCCTTTAAGAATATATAATAGTTATAATAATAATTGCTCTGATTCTTAGAAGCACCTCATTCCAATTATTCCAATTCTTTGAGCGGCTGCATCTATAGTTTAACAACACTCTAAGTTTTGGTTCATTTCCAACCATAATTTTTAGGCCTGAATATGGTTTTTGGAAATTTCATGCTCTTTTAAGGAGTCGCTGAAATGCTTCCAACTTTTAAAACTCTCCTTTGAAAGTGAACTAACTAAACAGCTGATAATTTTGCAACATAAGCAGTAAACATACTAGGTGTACCGGAAAGTTATTACCGGTATTTTCGTAAAACAACTAAATAATTTTCAAGAAAACGGAAAACTTTATTTATTCAAAGTTTTGGCCATTTGATTCTACACATCTTGCATATCTTTCAGGCCATTTATGGATGCCACCCCGAAAAAACTGTTTGTCCTTTGAGCAAAACCATTCATCGGGCCATTTTCTAACTTCTTCGAAATTGGTGAAGTGCTGCTCTGCAAGCATGTATTCCATTGATGCGAACAGGTAATAGTCGGACGGGGCAAGGTCTGGACAGTGCAGCAAGTGCAATATTATGCCCCATCCAAGTGCTTTCAGCGCTTTCTTGACCGGTTTTGTTATATAAGACGGCACGTTATCGTGTTGTAAAATCACTTTACCGTATCTTCAGGCCCATTCTGAATGTTTTTCTATCAATGCATGGTTCAAATTAATAATTTGTTGTCGGCAGCGATCAGTATTAACTGTTTCACCAGGTTTCAACAATTCGTAATACACCACGCCACTCTGGTACCACCAAACACAGAGCATTGTCTTGCGACTATAACAATTGCAGTGGATGGGGCGGCTTCGCCGGGTGATAACTATGATTTTTGAGCTTAAGGCTTTATTTCGAATGCCCTAATCACTTGTCACTATTAGATACAGATGATTTTTCGATTTTTCCATTTACCTGTCATTCAATTGATGTGGCACACATTTTCCCATCTTTTGGATTTTTCCCATTGCTCGTAATCGGTCAGTAATCGTTTCTTGGGTCACATTTAACGCTTCTGCCAATTGTTTTGGGAGTTCGGGTTGGGTTTTCGTCCAATAACTCCTACAGTTTCGCTTCTTCAAACTTTTTCGGTCTATCAGAACCTTCTTTGTCTTGCACATTTAAATCACCACTTTTAAATTGTCGAAACCACACTTCATATGTTTTTTTAGTTGGAGCATGCTCACCGTAAGTTTCTACCAGCAAACGATGACTTTCAACGGCTTTTTTCTTTTGATTAAATATGAAAAGTAATGCTTGCCGTGCCACAAATGCACTTTTTCAGGTACGAAACTAGACATTTTATATAACATGTATGACTTTGAAGCTCGATGTCAGTAGAATAAAATGACATATGTGTCAAATCGTAACATTGTATACTTAAGCCTAGCGACACCTGTTAGAAAAACCGGTAATGACTTTCCAGCACACGTAATAGTGAAGATGTTTTTTTATTTGTATGAAACTCTCCACAGACGAACAACCTCACCAACCTGATTCGATAAAAAATGTCAAATCCAACGCACGAGAATTAAAAGTATTACAGTATCAATCGATATACGATATTCTTTTGATAGGTTGTAATAGAAATTTTGCGTTTTAAGATTCAGTTTCTTCGAACATGTACCATTACGCTGAACTCTGAAAATAATATTAAAACACATTTACAGAGAAGTCACGTCTTAAATATTCCTTTATAACGTCGAAACGAACTGGTAAAAACTCTCTTTCGTGTGAAATACAATGCTGGCATTTCAAATGCGATTATATTTATTCCTGCCCCAGAATGTTTGAATTAAGTATTTGTTTGTACACAAAGCGACGAAAACTCGACAATGATTATAATTCACGTTCTAGTACAATAACATGAATAACCCATAATTTCTGCAGACGTTTTATGGCGTCAGAATACTTAGTATAAATATTTAAATAATACGTAATTAATAAACAGCTACTGCTGAACAAAGCCATGACTAGGACTTTACTTTCACCCAATACCAAATGCTATCACGTAGTATGACATTGTCAGATAGTTCTAAACATTAGGTAGGTGTTAAATATCCTGTTGAATGCGGAAATAGCACTTTTATGTAAAGAAGTTTATTTTCTATCCGAGAAATAGACGTATAGTTCTCTCTCATTTTATATTTAAATAATACTACTAAAAACAAATTTTTATTAGTTCCAATATTCAAAAATTTTTATATCTTCAATAATCTCATTAATAATGAACTAACAGGGTACGAAACGTGGTGCTTTCACATATTTAATTATCTGTGTTTAGACCCTAATAATAGGTACCTACCAAAACTGATAATAAGAGGATTTTCTTAATAATATAATGGTTGTTCTTTTTCTAGGAAATTGAAATTGAACAACTAAATTGGTTTATGGTCAAAAATTTTAAATATATTCGAATACAAACAGCTTGTATTACATATTTCTTGATACGCAATGGGGACTCTAATTCAATTTCCAAGTACTGTACATACAACCATGCTCAAATGTATTAGACACCTTACGAATTTATGTACATACATACATATATAGTTTATATAGTTTAGTCAAAAGAGAGGTGAGGAAAATAAAACTGTTGTGAAAATTATGTACAAAGTGTTATTTAGTAATATAGTGCAATTTATCAATATTTTGTCGCTCCGCCCTTGGCCTTAATGACAGCTCGCACTCGTCGAGGCATACTTGCTACTAAATTGTAACACTCTGCCGGTGGTATTGCAGCCCATATTTCGCGAATTTTTGTTGATAATTCTGCTTTTGACAGGCATTTATGTTCCGTGATCTTAGTTTTTAAGATACGCCACAAATTTTCAATGGGCGACAAATCGGGACTTTGTGGCGGCCAATCCAATACCTCCACTGTGTTTTCCTCGAACCAACGCATTACAGCTCCCGATTTGTGGCAGGGCGCATTATCTTGCTGAAAAATGTATTGTGGAATATCCTGGTCGAATAGTTTTAGCACAGACGGTTCTAATAATTCCTCCAACATGGCTAAATAGCGTTGGCTATTCATCCGTCCATCGCACAGGTACACTTCTCCAACACCGTATGCAGACATACAACCCCAAACCATGATACTACCACCTCCAAATTTTACTGTGGGAATGATACATTGCGGTTCATAAGCTTCCCCTTGCCTACGCCGAACGTATAGCGTCCCAGGTAGTCCCCAAAGCTGCCAGGCAAAAGAAGAAAGTTAGCACTTAGACAGGATTAATTTTGTTTAATGTTACATGTAGACTGAATTGCATACAACGATAAGAATATTAGTCATGAAGATGTACTTATGTACCTCGATATTCGATTCATCAGAACAAAGAATCTTCGACCACTTCTCGATTGTCCAATTTTCATGTTGTTTGGCCCATAAATACTGCTTCTTTTTATGAGCGTCAGTTAAAAGCGGTTTACGTCGCGCTTTACGAAGTACAGGGTTTTCTGCCACTTTTTGGTCTGTTAACAAACGACCCACTCTCCTGATAGCGACTAATGGTTGTACGGACTGCACATCGCGAACATTTTTTTTTTGCAATTGCAGCTATCGATAACTTCTGGGAATGCAGTAGCACTATTTGGGCGCGTTTGCCTACCGACAACTCGCGTGTTTTAGGCATTTTGCTTCAACAAATAACTGACACAACGTGAAAAATAGGATAATCTAATTGATCTCTACCACAAACTCACAAACGCACTTTTCAATAGGGGATTAACTAGGGTATTTAAAAACGCATTTCTGTAAATACCATTAACTATTTTTACGGTTAATTTCCGTCAGACTTGGATAATACCGAGAATAAGGGTTTTTACCTGGGGTGTCTAATACATCTGAGCATGGTTGTATGACACCCATGACGCAATACAACACGCTATCTACTTGTACGTGTTGTGGTGTATAACTTTATTGTTATATATATATATATATATATATACATATCCCTATAATTGTTCACGTACAAAATTATTTTTTGTCATGTCCGTTACCGAAGATTCCTAAATTTCTGCTTTTTTGTTTCCCAAAAAACTGGTAGTTGTCGACAATTTCAAATGAAATTTGTTACTAAACTGATATGGTATTTATTATTATTTTTTCCGTTATCAGAGTATTAAAAACTATAAAAATCATTGATTATATTTTAAACAATTCCTCCATCGTAGGCCTGTGTAATGAATCACACCTGAAACCACAGCAAAACCAACACAGAAACAAAACCCGTTCCAGACTTACATCGGCGAAAGTGAAACACACGGTGTATTAAACAAACTTTATTTGATAAATTTAATCAACCACAGTCTCCAGTAAAATTTACATTTCTTCGTTTAAATACATTTAAATAACGCATTCTTTAAATAAATTTTACCCGCGATAAAGTCAATATTTGACTTGGACGGACACATCCTCGCCGCTTTAAATTTTTGAAATTTTATAGGAACAGTTTAAAGACCATAGAATGTGTACATGGTATTTACTTTGTCGACTGCCTTCTAAGCACGCTCCGATCGTTCCAACCCAAAAACCCTACGAATCTTTGCTATGCATACATACACGGAATAATCGAGTACTCCAATATACATATTCCATCGTTCCATCGATTTTCATTGAACATTGAACCCGTATTTGCATAAAGCGACAGGAATTCGGTTAGGATGTATAAAAAATAGCTTTAAATCTACCCGCCGGGATTTATATAATTTAG
Source organism: Dermolepida albohirtum (assembly GCA_031893035.1). Classification (NCBI taxonomy): domain Eukaryota; kingdom Metazoa; phylum Arthropoda; class Insecta; order Coleoptera; family Scarabaeidae; genus Dermolepida; species Dermolepida albohirtum. The sequence continues at coordinate 24,724 of JAVIWB010004151.1, read as the reverse complement.
ACTCGAAAATTCCATCTTTCATGGCTGTGGAAAAGATTGACCCTGGGGGCAAATGCAATCTTAGTATTTCAGACATAGTACATGAATATTATTACAACGTACACACTTGTCGATAAAATAAAGGTGAGGAAATTGCTACGAGAGGGTACGTAGGGCTTTAAAAAATTTTTCCTGAAATAAAGCGTGTTTCAAATTTCGCGGTTTTTTTAAAGAATAAATAAAACATATAATTTGCATTCACTTTCAAAAACTCTTTATTGGTAATTGAAGTATCAGTTATGACATTTATATGCGAAAAATATCTGCCAAATGGTTTCATCTTGCAGCTCCCCAGACGTCCACTCTTTTGTTAAAATTTTCAATGACATTTTGATATAATTGAGGCTCTATCTCACCAATGACACGAATAATTTCATCTTTTAAAGCAGGAATTGCTTGTGGATTTTCTTTATAAACCTGACTTTTCACATAACCCCAAAGAAAATAGTCTAACGATGTCAAATCACATGATCTTGGTAGCCAATTAACATCACATGTCCAGAAAATTTTTCTCTCAATAAATCAATTGATTCGTGTGCAAAGTGAGGTGTAACGCCATCCTGTTGAAACCACATAGCCTCTAGATCAATATTCATTAATTCAGGCTACAAAAATTCGGTTATTACCCGACGATATCGATCACCGTTGACAGTTACAGCTTCACCAGCAGCATTTTCAATGAAGTAAAGTCCACTTACACCACCTGACCATAATGCACACCAAACGGTAACTCGTTTAGGACGCATAGGTTTCTCATGAATAATTCGTGGATTTTCCTTCCCCCAGATACAGCAATTTTGTTTATTAACATAGCCAGCAAGTTCAAAATGTGCCTCATCGGAAAACATTATTTTTTAAGAAAAATCAGCTGGTTGTTCATTGATGAAATTGACAAATGAACTACGTTTTAAATGATCTAATGGCTTCAGTCCCTGTGTTATTTGAACCTTATATGCCTTCAGAGCTAAATCCTTGTGTAAAATACGCCATGTTGTTGATCCATTTAGTCCAAGTTGTTGTGAACGTTGTCTAATAGACATTTCATGATCTTCAGCAACACTTTCACGAACCAACCCAATATTTTCACGTAAACGACCACTACGACTGTATTTTTCACGTTTTTAATCTTCCACGGAACCGGTCTCATGAAATTTTTCAATAATTCGACCAATAATGCTTTCAGATAGGCGATTATGTAAACCATAAAATTCACGTAATTTTCTAAAAACTCTTTTCACAGAACACTGATTTTCATCAAATAATTCAACAATTTGAACGCGTTGTTGTACCGTGTACGAAGCCATTTTTATAAATGTCATTCATCGCACTTTTTATATGCCCACATACCCAGACAAACTCCGTGCGCCATCTATATTTTATTTATTCTTAAAAAAAACCGCACAATTTGAAACACAATTTATGTGTTTAATAAAAACGCTGCTAACTTTAGAATCAAATTAAAAATTTCTCCCTTTCTTTCCCTATTTACTCTAATTTATCTTTCATATTAAAAAAACATTAACTAAGCAATCGACAAACATAGTTTCCCATTTTTTGGTTTCTAATTCAACGTTGGGATTTTTCACGTCTATTAAAAATCTACCGATGGATTTCTAGACCGATGGTGACTAACACGCAGCTTGTGAAGCAATAGTTTACTGAAACCAATTTTCTTTCCTATATTATATGCATTAATAAAGAAACGGTAGGTAATTTTTATATTATTTTTATGTTATTAAATCAATCTACTGGGTTGGCAACTAAGTACTTTCGGTTTTTACTGATAGAGAGCGTTGCTTTATTTTTTGTATAACGTATGTTAGTGCTGTACTTTACCGTTTGTCGCGTGATACTAGTCACATTGACGTAACTTCAGAAGCAAGTAGTGCGTGATTTTTATTAAAGCTATTAGTTGTGAGTTAATTTTAAATGGAGTGCAGAAACGAACATTTTCGACATATTTTACTATTTTATTTCCGTAAAAGAAAGAAATCTGCTGCGGCTCACAAGAAGATATGTGAAGTTTATGGTGCTAATTGCTTAACAGAGCGCACGTGTCAGAATTGGTATAAAAAATTCCGCACTGGAGATTTTTCCCTCAAAGATGAGCAACATTCCGGTCGGCCTACTGAAGTTGATGATGACCAAATCAAAGTCGTAATTGAAGAGGATCGTCATATAACTGTTCGAGAGGTTGCGGAGGGGCTGCATGTATCGCACACAACAGTTGAAAAACTTTTACAATGTCTTGGGCTAGTTAAGAAGCTTGATATTTGGGTACCTCACGAATTGAAAGAAATTCATTTAATACAAAGAATCAACCTTTGCGATATGCACCTTAGACGAAATGAAACCAACCCTTTCTTAAAAAGAATCATCACTGGTGATGAAAAATGGATCCTGTACAGTAACATAGTTCGAAAACGATCATGGATCAAACACGATAAACCAGCTCAAACCACATCGAAAGCTGAACTGCATCCAAAAAAGATCATGCTGTCAGTTTGGTGGGATTACAAAGGTGTTGTGTTTTTTGAGCTGCTTCCAAGGAACCAAACGATCAATTCTGATGTTTACTGTCAACAATTAATAAAACTGGATGAAGCAATCAAAGAAAAACGGCCAGAATTGTCAAATCGGAAAGGTGTAGTTTTCCACCAAGATAATGCAAGGCCTCACACATTTTTGGCAACTCGTGGGAAACTATTGGAGCTTGGCTGGGAAGTGATTGCAGAATTCTTTGAATGGGAAAACTTTCACAAATGACGATGACCTTCACTCTCACCTGGTTCAGTTTTTTGCTGATAAGGACCAAAAATTTTATGAGCGCGGAATCATGCAGCTGAAAGAAAGATGGCAAAAGGTCATTGAGTAAAATGGAAAGTATATAATTGATTAAAAACTATTCTTTGTTTTAAAAAAGGTATTTTATTTTATACTACAAAACCGAAAGTACTTAGTTGCCAACCCAATACAATTGCAATTTATGTTTATAAACGAGTTACTGCCGACCCAATAAATATAATATTGTTACGGTGCACGGCGGGGCCAAAGTACCAAATTGCTGGTCATAAATCAGTTCTCGCAGTTGCAAATTTACATTTTATACTAAGTGATTCTAAGAAAGGGATAAACGACCTACCTGAAACCGCATACAAACCTACTATAATGCTAGAAATTTAACGTACTTAGGCATCAGTTTATAGTTTGCCGTTAGCTAGAACGTACACAAATTCAGTATTGTTAATATAACTTGTTTGAAATTAGATTGAGATTATATAGTGATTTCTATTATAGACTATTCCTGGAAGTAAGTACTCACATATTTATCGAAAATACTTAAAAAACAAACTGTTTTATCATAAATTATAAATGTATGACATCAATAGAACGGAGTCTCTAAAATATCTTAAAGTTGTGTTCCCAATTAGTCCAATCTATGAGTTTTAATTCACAGCACTCTGTATAGCTTGTATATACACTACCGATCATATTTATTTGCCCACCCCAATTTTATGTGTTTCCTGAAATACGGATTATCTTTCGAAAAATCTGTATTTTAATTATTCAACAATATTATTAGTGGAAGTAATTCCATATGAATTTCTACGAAAATCTTAAATTGTTTATGATATAGCGTAAAGGTGTCATAAATTGGAAAAATACCATCAATACTATATAGGCTAATCCCTACAGTTTTAACAGTTTTACCTGCATTTCCGAAAGGTATTACCAATATTGTGTTATTGTACTAACTAATTACAATATTAGGATGTGTTATTCAAAAAGGAAAATAAATTTTATGTCAGTCATCGTTCATCTTTTGTTGCGAAAACAGTGAAGTAGAGAGTTATTGTGAATATTTTAATGCAATGCCGAAGACGAAGAAATTATCTGTTGAAGCGCGTGCTATATTAATTGCTTATCATCGTACGGGTAAATGTAATCGCGAAATTGCAAAAGGATTACGATTAAATCGCAGAATCGTTGATTATAACGTTAAAAAATTTGAAGAAAGTGGTACATTTTCCAACAAAAGAAGATCCGGACGACGCAAAGTGACGACATCTGCAGATGACCGGCATCTAATACGGATAAGTAGACGCGATAGACGAAAAACAGCACCAGAAATTGCTGCTGAAATGAATAGAGCGCGTGCTAAACCAATTAGTGTGTCCACGGTACAGAGAAGGTTAAGGCAAGCGGTTTTATACGGAAAAATTGCTCTGCGGAAACCACTATTACGAAAGCAAAACAAGATAAAACGACTAAATTGGGCTAAAGAACATAAGAATTGGACGATTGATCAGTGGAATAATGTGTTGTGGACAGACGAATCGAAGTTTGAACTTTTCGGTAGTAAAAGGCGAATATTCGTAAGAAGATCCGCAGGAGAAAGAGTACTGCTAGAATGTATTGCGCCTACCGTAAAACATGTAGGAGGTTCAGTGATGATTTGGGGGTGTTTTGGTGGAAGATCTGTAGGCAATCTCGTCAAAATTGAGGGAATCCTAAGAAAAGAAGGCTACAAGGAAATTTTAGAAAATAACGCTGTTCCTTCAGGACTAAGGATTCTTGGCGAAAACTTTGTATTTCAACAAGACAACGATCCAAAACACACTTCTAGATTGCGTGGCGATTACTTGCGTCAACTAGAAGAGCAAGGGCAAATCTTTATAATGCTATGGTCAGCTCAAAGTCCTGATCTGAACCCAATAGAGTTTCTTTGGGAAAAATTGGACCGGAAGGTTCGGGAACGTGCTCTATCATTCACCACTGTACTGTGGGAACAACTTCAAGAAGTCTGGGCACAAATTACAGAAGATACACTACAAAAATTAATTGAAAAGATGCCGCGGTTATGTGCCGCAATTATCAAAAGTAAAGGTGGGCACATTGATGAGAGCAAAATTTAATAATAATTAATGATAAAGTTTTTATATAAGAAAAATGTAACTATTTTATGTTTATTTTACACTATTGTATTGGTACAATAAATAAATTTTCAGTACACATTTGATAGTTTAATAATTTTGTCTAAAACTAAGGATGGGCAAATAAATATGACCGGTAATGTACTAACAATACAATAATAAAATGCCCATACTTGCTATTCTTTTGTTAAAGTCCATCTTAACTTGTCGAAGCAAAAATTATTCTAAATTCTAACTTATTTCTTATTTAATATGGTATACGGTTAAAGTAGCCATTAATTCCTTGTGCTTTCAAGGCCTTATTTTATACTATACTACACTAAAAATGCAGCATAATTGTCCTAACACAACCACATTAAAACTTGCACGAACAAGTTAAAATGCAATAATGTGTTCAGATACTTGTTCACAAATATGATATTACACCAATTTTTCTTATATATTTCTATTAATTTATCACTTTTATTAAACACCTATACGTTGTTTTGAACAGTGTATAACTTTCGCAGTGTTGAATCTGTACATGTATGTAATGGGTATTTTTTAAGCTGCATGAGAACTATCGATAACTATGGTTTGACAGTCGATAATGTCAAACCGTGTTGATATTTCTGTTCAGTAAGGTTTGGCAAGTCATCATGAATCATTCAACGCCAGAACAAGGCTTCCAAATTTTGGAAATTTACTTTGAAAAAAATAAATCTGTTCGCGAAGTTCATAGAGCACTTCGTCCATTTTACGGTCAATATAATCGGCCTAATGAGCAAGCAATTCGTGCAGTTATTGATCATTTTCGCACAAATTTTACTCTTCTCGATTCAAATCCATCTACAAGACAAATAAATGTGCGTACCGAAGAGAATATTGCTGCTGTAGCGTGAAGTATTGAAGAAGACGCCGAAATGTCGATTCGTCGTCGTTCTCAACTTGTTCGCCTTTGCCCTTTGTCTACGTGGGAAATTTTACGTAAGGATCTTAGTTTACGTGCCTATAAAATACAGCTCGTGCAAGAATTGAAGCCAAGCGACAATCGTTTGCGTCGCATTTTTGCTGATTTGGCTCATTTAAAACTGACCGAAGATGAGCATTTTTATCAAAGAATTGTGTTTATTGATGAAGCTCATTTCTGGTTAAATGGTTACGTCAATAAGCAAAATTACCGTATTTGGAGCGTAGACAATCCTCAAGCCGTTAACAAATCACAATTACATCCATTAAAATTGACTGTTCGGTGCGGTTTACTAGCTGGCGACATCATCGGTCCTTATTTCTTTCGAAATCAGGAAGGAACTACCGTTACAATGAATTGCTAGTGCTACCGAACTATGCTGACTGAATTTTTGTTTCCAAAAATTAATCAGCTAAATATCGACAACATTTGGTTCCAACAAGACGGCGCAACTTGCCATACAGTGCGCTTAACAATCGAGTTATTGCAAAATCAATTTAGTGACAACTTTTTTTCCAGAAGTGGTCCTGTTCACTGGTCCCCTCGTTCGTGTGCCTCTGGATTACTTTTCATGGGGTTATGTTAATGTCATTCGCTTATACCGACAAACCAGCAACTCTTGAAGCATTGGCAGCCAATATTCAGGTCACCATTAACTCCATACGGCCAGATTTATTGGAAAAAGTAGTCAAAAATTGGGCTGATCGAATGGACCATGTAACTCGTAGCCGCGGCGGACATATGTCGGAAATCATATTTTAAAAAAAATGCCATGAAATTATCTACCAGATTATAATCAAAAAAATTTCAGTCCAATAATACTTCTGGCTTTTATTATCATTTGAAGTTTTCAAGCTCTTAAAAAAACACCCTGTACATGGAATATATGCTATTAAACAGCATTTTACTTGCGCATAACAAGAGACGAACAATAATCAGAAGCTCGCGTATTATGTAATTACTCCTCCACCTTTGATGTCAGCGTATAATTATAAATAAATTACACGCTTCTAGTTTACAGTTTTGGTAACGAACACCGTGTCTAAACTTTTACAAACCCAGGCAACTCCCATTGCTATAGGAAGCGAAGTATTATATGACACAACACCATTAATTGATTTTAATAAATAGGATTAGTGTTTGCGCTAAAACATCGTGTCGTTATATAATTTATTATATTATTATTATTATTACATTAAATGACACGTATTGAAAACGAAAATAAAATGCCCCGATTTGTATTTATACAAAAGTTTTGCGGTAATTTAACAGTTTTGGGTGATTGAAATTCAAACCTACATGAGAGTTTTTAAACTTACTTCGCCAGAATCCACTTTTTCAAATTATTCAATAAAATAACTTCAGAAAACAGATCTTAACCATTTCATTTCAATGCATATATTAAAAACTTTTCGGCTACTCGCGTTCCAGAATAAATTTTAGACTTTTTCTCTTTCTCGATTTTCTATTCTCGCTCTATTTCCCCTTTGTTTATTTTTTCCTATTTTTAAATCGTATAAATACGAGGGTAGGTTAATAAATATTACTTTTTACCCAATCTATAATCTTTCTATATCAATAAAATCTTTTTCTCGTTCTTAAAAATTCTTCTGGAACGGAGATCTTATTTTCAACACTTCTCTGCTTGTGATAATGATAATATGTTTAATAATGTGATGATAATAATAATAATAATAATTGTAATAACCAGCAAGAATACACTGAAATTCATACAATTGCAACTCCAGAAATTATCACCACAACATAACACAGTCAATACGCAAAGAGAAATACAAATACGTACTAACACCAACACAAAATAACGTATACGAGATGTGGCAATTGAATAATGAGACTGGTGTGAGAAATGTTATTTATTGAAAAAAACTTATTTTTGACGTTCATCGCCTCTCACCACACTCTTCTCTCCTATCTATACACCGCTGTATACGTGTCTTCTATTGTTCAAAACGATGCTGTAGTTCATCGGTTGTCAGCCTTTTCAACAACTCTTTTTGTTTTTACGTGTTCAACAAACTGAAAACTTGTTCCTTTCAATGCATTTTTCACTTTTGGGAACAGGTTGAAGTTACATGGCGCGAGATCTGGCGAATACGGAGAATGATCAAGCACAGCAACGCGCTTGTCTGCTAAAAACTGCTTCACAAATAGGGCATTGTAGGTTGGTGCGTTGTCTTGGTGTAAAATCTACGAATAGTTCTTCTATAACTCCGGTCTTTACTTTTTTACTCTTTCCCATAGATTGGTTATAAATTCTTTGTAGTATTTCTGATTAACGGTTTGACCCTCAGGCACCCAGTCAGTCATGATAACACCCTGGATATCGAAGAAAACGATCAGCACTGTCTCCAATATCGACTTAGTTGTCAAAATACGTATAGAGAATACGAAAATTAATGTGGAAAAGGGTTATATATCAACCTCAAGTGATTAAAGGTGAATGATATATATATATGGTACAATAATATATATATATATATATATATATATATATATATATACGAGGATAGTTTGACAAGTAGTGAAAATGACACATAGGTGATGCTCTAATTGGTAAAACAAATGCACTGTAATTTAGGTTGCGTATTTCCGATATTTAGATAAATCGGTTGATTAGTTTATTTTTGACAGCTGATTGAAAAAGAAGCAACACGTCGTTTTATTAAAATGGAAAAAGCAGAGTATCGTGCGTTGATTAAATACTTCGTAATTAAGGGTATGAAAGCTACCGACATAAAAAATGAGTTACGAGAAACATTAGGTGAATCTGCTCCGTCATCGCCACAATAAGTAGATGGGTAAATGAATTTAAACGTGGTAGAACAAGCTGTGTTGATGAAGCGCACTCTGGAGCACCCAAAATCGTGACTTCTAAGGAAATTATTATAAAAATCCACAATATTATTACGTAAGATCGACGACTCAAAGTGAGAGAGATAGCAGACATGGTAAACATTTCAACAGAACGCGTACACCACATTTTAACGAAAGAATTGGGCCTTTCCAAGCTTTCGGCAAGATGGGTGCCGCGATTGCTTACGACTGATCAAAAGTTCACTCATTTGCGCATTTCCAATGAGTGTTTGGACCTTTATAAGCGGAATCCGGTTGATTTTTGTAGGCGATTTGTTACTTGCGATGAAACTTGGATACACTACAGTACATCCGAAACTAAACAATAGTCGAAACAATGGTTAGAACGTGGTTCTGCATCTCCAAAGAAAGCGAAAACCACTTTATCGGCAAACAAGGTGATGGCATCAATTTTTTGGGATTCAAAGGGCATTCTGCTCATTGATTACCTTCAGAAAGGTGCCACAATTAACGGACAATATTATGCAGAACAAAAATTAAATGTTGAGATTCGTGCTAAACGGCCAGGAATGGCAAAGAAGATTCTGTTTCACCAAGACAACGCTCCCTCGCATACCAGCACAGTTGCGATGTCCAAAATCCACGAGTTGCATTTCCAATTAGTACCGCATGCACCTTGTTCGCCGGATCTAGTCCCTTCCGACTTCCACCTTTTTCCAAAATTGAAAACGGCACTGGAGCGCCGTTGGAATAAATGTATTGCTCTTTTAGGAGAATATATTGAAAAATAAAAATTATTTTGTATTTAAAAAATTCGTTTTTCTTTTCCATTCTCACTACTTATCAAACTACCCTCGTATATATATCTGTGATTACTTACATTTGTTAAGAATATATATTTTTGTTTAATATTATAAAATTTACAAACACGTATGAATTTTTAAATTAACGATTCTGTTTTTATAATCGTGTACTTACTGAAAGACTTATCATTCAAAATGGTTTCAGTCGATGCCTTCTAAACGCAACATCTGTTATTTTCTTTTTCTTTTTATTTCATGTTAGGTACATCTGCATGTGAATTTGTATATTCACGTTGTTGGACGTTACTTTTTTATAATTTAAAATTTCTACTTCCCTGAAATTTTAATTTATTCAACATAACATTCGAATTTATATTTATTGCTAGCTCGGAGATTTATACAATAGAACAGCGTAATAAATACACTTACTCATCTCGCTCTCTCGTATACATTTTTAATATAAATATTCCAAAAATTGCTCCGAAAATTCCGACGCTTATTAAATTGCGAATCTTGTACTTGTACTTTATACAGCCGGTATTATTCAGAACTCTCAAGTCGTGGTAAACAATATTTTAGGTTTCTATTACACATATCTTTCTTCAAGTATACTATCTAACCGAGATAATAATGTAGCGAAGATACTTCTGGAGCGGAAAATTATACAGATTCAGTTAAAAGTGCCGACATCACTCGAATATTGTTTTCGGTTTTTAAATTATTTTATAAAGGAAGTAGGAAAAAGAAAATACTGCTCTACTGATGGTCTTTTTTTTATAATTCACGATTCAAAACTTTATTTTCAACTTTTCACAATCGTTTTTTTTTTGTAACGGGATTCTACGAGGGATGTTTCCAATATTCTGAGAATTGGTGCTATAATTAAATAACGCAGATCTTATACGCAATGTTATTGATGCCAGACAAGTCTTGACACGTTTATGCAACTATCTAGTGCAACATTGTTCAGTCTGATTCAGGTATTCGACTGATGTAGACGCGTTTTAGTAGCACTGTTTTTGTAACCATGGAACACGCGGCAAAATCTCAAAGAGCGATATTTTTCCTTTTGTGGAAAGAAAATGTGAAAACGTCAGAAATTATTAGTCGTCTGCAAGGAGTATTTGGTGAATCTGCAGAATCCAAAAGTACTGTTTATCGGTAGATCGACCGTTTGAAAGCCGGTCGAACATCACTAGAAGACGATCTACGCAGTGGGCGGCCAAGCACGTCGGTAAATGAAAGAAACATTACTGCCGTCGAAAACCTACTGAAAGACGACAAGCCAATGACTATTTGTCAAATTAGTGTACACCTAGTGATAGGTACACGACAAGTTCATGACATCTTGCATGAATGTTTGGGCGTTAGCAAGGTTTCGGCGCGCTGGGTGCCAAGGCTGTTGGGACCAGAACAGAAACTCGATAGGTCCGATACTTGTCGTCAACTGCAAGAGCTGTTAGCCCGTTACGGTGATGAATTTTGGCAACGACTAATAACCACTGACGAAACGTGGATTTCTTATTTCAATCCTGAGACGAAAAGTCAATCGAAAGAATGACGCAAACCTGAACGAGGACAGTTCCGTCTGTTGGAAAGGTAATGCTTACTGCATGCTGGGATTGCGAAGGGATTGTTTTCATAGATTATCTGCCGAGAGGTACTACAATTAATGCAGAATATTATTCAAATTTATTATCCAGACCACTGCGACAGGCACTAGTCAAAAAGCGGCCTGGAAAGTTGCATAAGCGTCCGTTATTGCAACAGGATAATGCAAGACCACACACCGTAAGAAAAACGAAGGATGTTTTGAACGATTTACGATGGGAATTGCTGCAGCACCCACCTTATTCCCCGGATCTTGCACCCAGTGATTACTATCTGTTCCCACATTTGAAAAAAACCTTACGAGGTGTTCCGTTTGAAAGTTTAACTGACGTAAAACGTGCCATAAATAGGTAGATCGACAAGACACCGGAAAACTTCTTTGAGGACTGCTTAAAAAAATTAGTTTATCGTTGGGATAAATGTATTCAGTTAAATGGAGATTATGTTGAAAAACGACATTGTAATGTTGACGAAAATTAACAAAATTATAAAAATTATATGTAATTCCCAGAACTTTGGAAACATCCCTTGTATATTCCATTTTTGGTGTGAAATCAATAATGTAAATATATCGTATTATTTGAAGACATATTGAAAAGGTACTACACATTTGAAAATAATTGATTGTTGAGGTCGTTAAAAAATTAAATATCGTTAAAATTATAGCGAAAAATAATAATTTTACGGAAAAATTAATTAGTTTTATCGATAAAAGAGAACGTAAATATAATCTTAACCTATTTTATCCGTACGTTAATAATAAACCCAAAAAATTTTATTTTGAGCATACCTGAAAAAGTAATAATGTTCCATTAATAAAAATCTAGGTAGGAATATAGTTTTCAAAGCAGTTATTAATTTAGGCAAAATGTTTAATGCAAAAAATGAAACTGATCCTATGGAAAAATGCGGTGTTTATAAACTTCAAAGCCCACAATATAATAGTGCGTATATTCGCCAATTAGAGAGAACATTCTAAACTAGAATAAAAGAACATCTACGAAGCCTGAAATAACAAAGAAATGGTTCTAATTTCAACAAACATCTAATAGAAACTAACCCTAATATGCATAAAGATTTTAAACCAGAAATCCGTCACATATGATATGTAACAAAAGTCGGAAACTAAATTTCTTGGAATGCATGGAGATTAATAACTGTAATAATGACATTTCCAAAAAGTCAAAAATGTATTGAGTGTCTGTTGCGTATTTGTAGTACGCCAAACATGACCTTGCAAGTCATTACAAGTTATTCGGAGTCACTTCAGAAAACTCTACCGAAAACTGTACAAACTTTATTGGTTACCCGATAAAACAGATCGATTTTCGTTAGCTGCTTTGAGATATCAAAACGCATATACAGTATTGTGCAAATTAATGGAATCAAACACAATATAACTAAGAAAACCGTTTATTTGTCATATAATCACAATGAGACGGTATAAAATTATAAATTACTAGTAATTTAATAATAGATATGCCCTCCTTTGGCTGCGATGACAGCCTGAACTCTTTTCGGCATGGAATCTATTAATTTTTGACAGTGTTCCTTTATTTTATCGTCTCGAAACTACACCTGAATTATTGCTTCTATCAATTTTGTCTTCGTTGTACAGTTCATTTTATGTAACCTAGCCTTACAAATGGCCTACAGATTTTCAATTGGGTTTAAGTCTGGAGAATTGCCAGGCCAGTCGAGGAGAGTTATTCCTTTTTTCTTGAAATATTTGACCAGAACCTTCGATTTGTGGCATGGAGCTGAGTCTTGTTGGAAAATTGCACCTCCGTTTGGCTCACATTTCTTTAGATCTTTTCCTAAATACTTATTCAGTAGCTCTTTATATTTCTAGCTATTCATCATGCCTTCTATAGGCACTAGCGATCCAGTTCCCATGTACGAAAAACATCCCCAAAACATCTTCTTTACAGGATGTTTGACAGTCTGCAGTGAGATTTTTATCTCCACTTTTTCTCACGAATTTTAATCGCTGCCCCTGTACCAAAAAATGGGACTCGTCTGAGAACAACACCTTTCTTCAGTCTTCCTCATTCCATCCGCCATATTTCTTGGCCTAAATAAGCCTCTGCTTCATCATTCGTTGAGTGAGGAGTTGCTTCTTCTGTGGTCGAATGGCTTTTCTTCCAGACTCTAAATGTCTCCTTCGAACTGTCGAGTCATGCACTTTCACTCCAGCGTCGGCTAAGTCTTTTCGTAGTTCAAAACTAGTTTTTCTTGGGTTCAGCTTGCTATTTCTGACCAAAACAGTGACATCCCGGGGTGTCATCTTCCTCTTTTTCCCACATTTTCCCTCTCGTTTCACTTCAACTATTCCGGTATGTTTTTTGCTTTAGGATTTTGCTTACTGCTTCTTGACTAACACCACACTCCTGAGCAATATCTCTCTGTGTCATTGATGTGTGCTCACTTAATGTCTTCTCACGTTTTCTGGGCGTGATATCCACATCGCGAACAACCGGTAAAAGCACAATGTAAATCAAATTTTGAACTTTAAAAGAGTATATGTGAACAAACTCTCTAAAACGCACTGAATAACTGTGTAATGTGTTCCCAGTGATATAGGTTATGTTTTTTAACATAAAACTACTGTCAGAACTGACCTAACAATGTTGCCACATGCAGAAAACTAAAAAAATAGTCATGATTCCATTAATTTGCACAATAATGTATGTTTCTTAAAATATCTATTTATATTTAGGGTTATCAACTGCCCCCTTAGTATATTCTCCATTCGCAAACGATGCAAAATTGTTCTCCGCTAGTTAAAGATGCGAAGTAAATTAGTTCCCATCAGTTGCTTCGAGTTTTTCGTCGACTATTAAGCACTGATATCATTTAATGAAAAACAAAAGTATCACATGATGCAAATTCTACAATATTCGAATATGTCGCAATACAGTAATCCCTTTATGTGTCGAAAATTGTATTTGAGTAGAAGCACTGTTATAATGAATAATGAAAATATGTTTCCGACTATTCTTTTGTGACTTCTCTCAGCTTTATCAAAACTTGTTCGTTTTTCGGAAAGCCGCCTAGGGAATTGGATGTTTTACATATTCTCACATCATTCGCTGAATATTTTATGCCACTCACTCACATAAGAAACAGAATTTTTTCAATAAACCTTGACTAATATTTTAAAACGTTCCATTAGTACCTTTTTTTCAATTTCACTGAATACGTCTAATACGTAGCACTAAATATAACTATAAAAACACTAATCGAAGATAAAATAAGCAGGAAAAAATATTGTTTCTCGTGCAAGTTTCAATAGATTCAAACCTGTATAATAAGTAGAGTTGGGATATTTTTCCCGCAGGCAAGGACCGTAACAACGCGAGTGTACTAGATCCATGCAAATATGGATTAGTTTAAAATAAAAGTAAATATCTGTTAACTAACAATGAGATTTCTCGTTGAAATTACATGTATGTACATCGCAAATGTCGTCTAAACTAATAACTAGAGCAGGGATATTTTTCTCAAGAGGCAGGATCGTAACAAGGTGAGCGTACGAACAAAAGAACGACCTTGCGATGCATGCGTTATTTATACACTTATGTTTCGTTTTATAAATAACACACATACATTATTCACAGCTGTTGCTGCTTAGCGCAAAATGGATAAGACTGACAAAATGTCTGCAGCATGACGTAAGCTTCCACATTGGTCTCGAAGAGCTACGTACGCCGTATTGAGAAGATGTTTTTATACTTAGAAGATGGCCACTCGACATCTACTGATGTAATACACGCATAATTAAATTAATCTTTAGATATCGACGACGGATCTATACGCGCATTATTACAAATTTATGTTAATCTGGTAAAATCGAAATCTATGTTTATAACCCTCCCGAGCGTTTCTACAAGGCACATATTTTTCATGTCACCTGTAGCACATAGCAGCGAGTGTACATCGTTCAAATCTTGCATTGACTTCACTAATGACAACCCAGTGTCTTGAAATTCTTCTGTTGGATCAAATAAACTTTTATAATAAATTTACCTGTCGTAAATTTCTTTTAACAAATCACAGAAGTCAACAGAAGTATTTTCAAATCTTTTCCGGCTTTCCTTAGTTGCTGTAGCTTCGATAGGTTTGAATTGTAGAACCACAGATTTTGCCTGTTGGAAATTCTAGCAATAATAGAAGGCCGCTTTCAACTATTTTCTCCAACGTGTGAGAATTGGCTCCGGCGGCTCAGGAATACCGGGGAACCGTCTGCGAGGCCTTTGAATTCGTTAGGGAGATTTTAAAACGCTCTTTTGGTATTTGAAATTAATGCATTCACCTCTGGATAATATTGTCGAATACTTTGTGCTATAAGGTGTAAAGCATGAACTTTACACGTCATATGTAAAAGGCCCTCACACTTTTCTTCACCACACATTGTCGCTGCATAATCACTTACAAACATCGAGAGTTAATCATACGAAAATTGAAATAGTTTTGTGTTTCCAACACTTCATAATTGCTTCGCTAGTGCACTACTCTAAACTTTTGCTAGCTAATACAATGGAAAATGTCGCTTTATAAGGATCTAGAACATGCTCTACAATATTCAAAATAGAATATTTTTCCGATCTGTCGTTTTGTCGACACATTACCACAGCTGCTTATCTTTCACTACAGCTTTGATCATGTTTCCGATGTCGTTATACACAGCTAGCATATGCCTTTGTAACGCTCTCTGGTATGGTAGCTTGAAGTTGAGATATTTTTTATTACAAAAATTATGAAATAGTTGCTTATTGAGTAGATGAAGTCTCGAATCAGAAGCGATTATCATCGATTAAATCAATCATAAATTATGTTTTTGGTGGAACGTTATTCTTCTTCTTTTCTTTTTATGATTTTTATAGTCGCGTTTTTCCCAACACATCAACAATTTATCGCAGACTTTACAATATATCTTATCACCATCATAATATAAATCGGGCAATTCTTCAATAAACCTTCGCACTGCGTCAACCAATGGTCTCGTTTTTACCTTACGCACGTCCATCTTACTTAACAATTATACGTTCACCTTATATAAAGATCCGCTCGGTACTAACCTATAATTCTACACTTCATCTGTTTTAATACATCAGAATGGTGGCGGCGCTGCGTACTGAGTACGAACCTAGGCCGCGGGAAGACACCCCAACTCTGATAATAAGTGTTTTTATTGCTCAAGAGATGGAACCACGATTTGAGGCAAATCTCGTAGAATCAAAAAGAAATCATCTTATCTGCTTCTAGGCTTCCGGACTGGAGCCGCATCACCGGTATAACGGCCGACGTTTCGTAACCACTCGTATAGGAAATCTTCAGGGCTGAACTACTGCTACTGTCTGTCGCACTGGAACGTCGGCAGTTATACCAGTGACGCCGTTCCAGCCCGGAAGCCCAGAAACAGATAATATGGACCACGACCATGGAAATCTACGTACCCAAAATCAACTATATATTTTAACATCCTGTATATTAAAAACATCAAAATAACGTCGGCAGTTATACCAGTGACGTCGTTCCAGCCTGGAAGCCCAGAAACAGATAATATGGACCACGACCACGGAAATCTGCGTACCCAAAATCAACTATATATTTTAACATCCTGTATATTAAAAACATCAAAATAACCAATGAAAATTCCGTTAGTAGGGAATTGGCTTTGAAAGTTGTTTCAACAGTCAAGCGTGTAGGCGTTGTAATGGCTCCCTTGTGTTTATATTTAGGGTCACACATGAGAACACAAAACCTAAATTAAATTTTTTACACAGGACATTAATCATATCGGTATTGTAACGTTGAATTAAGCTGACAACAAAATTTTTCCATTACAACAAGCTACGTGAACGAGAAAAAAGTATACCAAGTACCGAATGAATGCGTTCTCTGTTTGAAGTTTAATTTGATTGAATTTAAACGATTTCAAAATGATCGTTTCCAATTAAAGCATGGCTTTGGTAAATATTGCCCATTCATTATGTAAATTATTAAGGCAAATAATGACCTTTTCAGTTAATTCGTACATTAAGGAAAACTCGACACAATAATTAACTTACAATGTTACTTGATTCTCTTTGATCTTTAAAATGTCATTATAAAATGTTTCTTTTACTTTAGATCACGTTAATTTATTAGTTTAGGTTAGCTCTGAACCGAAGGATTAAATTTGCCTCCTACTCTGCGGAATATTTGTGATCCTTCGCTTTTAGTAAAAGTTAATAAACTTTTTAAAATATTTTGGTGGTTTAATTAGAAATTGAAAAGATATAATAAATTTTATAATCAAATTTATTTAGCATTATTCTTTGCTTACAATATATTTTTACCTGGATAAATTACAGTAGCTAACAAAGTTTCAACCCTAAGTCAATTAATTGAGAATATTCTACATTCTCACTTGGACTTTTGTCCGGAATTATGTGCGACTTTAGTGATGATCGGGGAAGCGCTTCCATCAAGACATGTTAGGAATGTAAAAACTCCTGTATGAAATCTCGTAATGTTAGTAGATTACTGTTAGATGTTAAGAAGGGAGGCTGTAGATATTGTTTGTAAAGACAACACAATATTTCGTCACATTTCTGTACCGCCTATTTTACGTAAGATATAAATTGCAACTAGATAAATAGGAACTTACCAGGTGTACCGGAAAATTATTACCGTTTTTTCTAACAGATGTCGCTATGTTTAACTATGCAATGATTTGACACATACTTATATCATTTATTCTACTGATATCAAGCTTCATAGCCATACATGTTATATTTTGTGGAAGTAACACCGTCATAGATTTATACCTCCTTGAAAATGTCGAGTTTCGCGCCATTACTTTTCTTATTTAATCAAAAGAAAAAGGCAGCCGAAAGTCATCGTTTGCTGGAAGAAACTTACGGTGAGTGCAACCATAAAAATATGTGAGGCGCGACATTTCAAAAGTTGTGACTTCGATGTGCAAGAAAAAGTTTGAAGATGCGAAACTGCAGGAGTTATTGGATGAATATCCAACCCAAACTCAAAAACAATTGGCAGAAGTGTTAAATGTGGCACAAGAAACGATTAGTGACCGATTACGAGCAGTGGGGAAAATTGAAAAGATGCAAAAATGGTGCCACATCAATTGAATGACAGACAAATGGAAAATCGAAAAATCGTTTGTGAAATGTTGCTTCAAAGGTATAATCGGAAGTAATTTCTGCATCGAATAGTGACGGGTGAAGAAAAATGGATTTATTTCGAAGACCCTAAACGCAAAAAGTCATGGATATCTCCTGACGAAGCCGGCCCAGTTTTGGTCACAAGAAAATTCTCTGTGTTTGGTGGGAACAGAGTAGGTACTGATTGCTACCGTCAACAAATTATCAATTTGAACCATGCGTTGATAGAAAAACGTCCAGAATGGGCCCGAAGACAAGGTAAAGTGATTTTACAGCACGATATCGCGCCGTCTCATACAGCAACACCGTTCAAGGAAGCGTTGTAAGCTCTTGGATGGGATATAATATCGCACCCGCCATACTCTCCATACCTTGCCCCATTCGACTATCACCTTTTCGCACCAAGGAGACAAGTGCTTGCTCAACAGCACTTCACCAATTTCGAAGAAGTTATTAAATGGCTCCATGAATGGCTTTGCTCAAAGGACAAACAGTTTTTTTGGGATGGCATCTATAAATTGCCTGAAAGATAGGCAAGATGTGTAGAATCAAATGGCCAATACTTTGAATAAATAAATTTTTCCATTTTCTTGAAAATTATGTAGTCTGTTTTAACAAAAAAACCGGTAATGACTTTCCGGTACACCTGGTAGCATATACATACACGTACACACTATCAAATGTTGCTTTTGTAAGACTGTCAATTTTTCAGTTTGGTAATTTTAACATGAAAACATTTGATATATTGAAAATGTATTTGTATATATGGAAGTGCATATTTCAGTTTATACTGTATCGTTTTTGAGAAAATTAATATTTTATGCCACATTACGTGTATATAAAAACATTCGATAAAATTAGGATGCATTTATGTCTACAGATGAAGTTATGAATGTATTGCAAACGTTAATGCAACAAACGCACAAAACTTACATAATAAAGTAATGCCTCGATCCTGGTGTTGAGTAGTGCACAAAATTAGATTTAAATAAGGGAAAACCACATAGTTAACCCCTTGTCCGCTATAAAATTAAATTTGAACCGAATAACCACGAATCTCATCTCCTAACTATGAAACGACAACGTATAGTGATAAATTAACAGTGATGCATATATTTGTACTCATACGCCAATTGATTTATATTTGCACATATCAGAGCACAAAAATTTAAAGTTATTCATTGTTAATAGATAATCACTTAAAAAAGTTTATTTTAACAGGAAGCAATTTCAATATTGGATGTCTATAAAGTGTGAGTAACTTTTTTCATTTGAAACACCCCTCTCGACACTATACCCTAGTGCTACGTATGTAGATAGTGACACAAAAGCCCGCATTGCTTACTTTCAAAAAACTAATAATTCTTCGTTACTTCTGGAAAGGAACTAGGCAGTTAATTCGGAGAGTCGGAGGTTCATATATCAGGTTTTACAACAGGGGCATAACAATTTTGTCTTTCATTACGAACGTATTCTTGAACGTTTTTCATGATCGGTCAACGTCAAACTTAACATTTTGATCATTATGAAGTCCACAAAAGAGCGGCGTTTGGAAATTATTAAAAATTATTATCGCAATTCTGAGTCAGTGGTCACCAATTTAAGACCGCTTACTCCAATTTTCGGTCGCAATAATCGTATCATAAGACAGGGTGTGCGTACTATAGTGGACAAACTCGAGTCATAATATTCACTATTGGATGTTCCTGTGACAGTGACACAACACACCGATCGAAGTACCGAAAATAACGCAACCGTACGATAAGTGCTTCACTTCAAAGTCATCCAAATTAGTCGATTTCACGCCATTCACAGGAACTAGAAATCCCTCAAATCACACTGTGATGAATTTTGAGTAAAGATCATGGCTTACACCGTTTCAAGATCAAATTAACTTAAAAACTAAAGCGTCTTGATTATTTAAAACGCCGGAACTTCTCCGATTGGGCTGTGCTAAAGTTTGAAGAAAATCCTTAATTTCATCGAAAAATCATTTCTGTGTTGAAGCTCAATTTTTCTTTTTTTCGGCTTTGCAAATAAGCGAAATATGCATTATTGGACAGCAACAAGTATGAAATTTAAATCAATGGTTATCAAGCTCCTAAAAAATAAAGCAATATATACACACCAGGAGTTCTACACTACGGATCACGAGGATTTTCAACACCTGATCTTGGGACGATAGGAGAATTTGTTCGGGCCATTAGTTTGCCATTTTTTTGATTTTTAAATTTTTTTAATTTTGACTGTGATTGAATTGTATTTTCTTGTTTTCACTTTTGACAATTTTGCATATTTGCAATATTCTTTTATTTATATTTATATATGTTTTTTGTTTTTATTTTTTGTCGTGTTTTTCAATTTTAATGTTATTGACAATTTCAAATTTATTGTGCAACCATTTACATTGTATAATCTTTTTGAATAATAAATGAATACTGAACAAACACACAAGTGCTTCAAGAGACTCCATTACAACCACGAAAGGTGACAGTGCGGTGTAAATTTCATGCTGGAAGTGTGATTGGATGATATTCTTTCGTCGATGAAAATGATCGCCAAGTTACGGTCAATGGAGTTCGCTATCGTACCATGTTGGAAGACTATTTTTTACCAGAATTTGATGGAGTTGACATCAGTGATATGTGGTTCTAACAATATGGTGCCACATGCCACTCAGCTGGTCAAACAATCGATCTGTTGCAGGGAAAGTTCAGTAGCTATGTATACGTAATCTCGAGAAATAGTCCGGTCGAGTAGCCACCTTGATCATGCGACTTAACGCCTTTGGATTTCCTTTTATGGGATTACGTGAAGTTATTGGTTTATGCCAACAAGACAATAACGTTAGAGGTTTTTAAGGATAATATTAAATGTTAAATTGCTACCGTTCCAGTCGATTATGTATGAAAAAGTGGTGGAAAATTGGCTCCAAAGAATCGATCGATGCAAACGTGCTCGCGGTAGTCATACGAATGAGATCGAATTTCATAGTTAAATGTAACATATGTATTGCACCTAGAATAAATTTCAGCCCAATATTTCAATTATTCTGTGTTTTATTTAAATACCAAATTATTAAGTCCTTATTGAAAAACCCAATATAAAAGATTCTTACGCAGCGCCGCAGTATTACACGCTAGAAGTATCCTTGCTAATGCTGAAGCACATGGATTCTCAAATACAGGGTAAAATGTAGTACGACACAATCTTAGAAGATGCATATAAGCAGCCGGGCAATGTTAATGAAAAAATATTTGTTCTTTTGTTATTTATCATTAGTGATACAAGTTGTTTCTGTTAATTTTGATACGTGAAGGTTGTAATAATCAATGTTAATGAAAAAATATTTGTTCTTTTATTATTTACTACCGGAAATATACGTAAACGAGAGTTGTGCAATTAAATTATTGTTAATAAAAGTTAGCAAGTTGTTTCTGTTATCTTTACCTTTAATTTTGCTATTGCTTTAAGTTTTAACCAATTATCCCAATTTGATGAATGCATAACAATATTATTTATAATAATAAAATAAGCACAGTGATTTAAAAATTATTATTTAGAAATGTAGCGTTTTTTAATACATCGTTCAATTATATGTCAAAAAGATATACTTAACAGTAACTCGTTTCATAATAATATAAATTACATAAGTTGTTTCGGGAGTGATACATATTTCAGTACTGTATACGAAAATATAAATTAGCTATTGATGACGTTCATCAAAGAAAATTATTTTTTGAAATTCTGCAAATTGAAATTAGATTTATTGATTTAGAAAAACTTGCTTTTTTTGACATGTTGGTAACTCTTAAATAATTTGTTTTATACGTTAAGATTTAACTTCCATCGGTATGCCAGAACTTTTTAAATAGTAGTTATCATATCGTATTCCTTACTACATTGAAACGTATAAAATCGTATGTTAGAAATACTTGAAACAAAGACTTAGAGTGCACTAATTAATACAGCACTCTAACACAAAAAACCGGAAAGTAAAGTAAACAATGGCGTTGTATGTGGTTCATATATATGTATATAAACACTTGTGTTTTTAGAATTTGTTTGATTTTTTAGAATATTTATTTTCGTTTCACAAGGGTTTGCTTTGAAACTTCGTTTTCCCTTAAAAATCGAATGGGCGCGATATAGGGCTCAGTTCACGTCTGGTAGCCCTGTTTGTACTGGAAGCCCTATATATATATATATATATATATAACTCATATATGCAATTTTGAATATTTATTATTCTATCTGCCTCACCATGTCAAATACTCACTTTACATGTTGGTAACGTTTTATACGTAACTTCACGGTAATGCGTATTCCTTACTATTTGTCTCGAAACGAGTGCTTTAATACAGCACTCTAAGAAAGTAAAGTAAACAATGGCGTTGTATGTGGTTCGTTTAAACACTTGTTTCATTATGCGCTTTAAGCTCTAGAGTTTGTGCTTGAGTTTCATAGTTAATCAATTTTCGAAATTTACTTATTGTTCATCGAGCATTAGTTCAGCTTTGAACGTTTTAAGATCTGAAGATTCGAGAGTTATATTTTATAATACAAGGGCTATTCTAAAAGAAAAACTACAGAAAATAAGTTTATTACTTTACGAAATAATTCCTTTTCGCTAAAATGTACTCGCTCATTAATTGAAAATACTTCTAAAACCAGCAGAAAATTCTTGTTTAGAAAAGTCATGAATATCCTTAAATTTTCTTATCACGCTTCAAACTAAGCGACGATAATATATGTACAGTGTTGGGGACAAAATCTGAATTACGTGCTGGATTCGTGATTGGTTGAACTATAGATATATGTGAGAAGTTAATTGTTTTTGCTGCTGTATATCATGTCACGTTGTCAAGTTTCCACGCTACCTAGATCTTGGGCAGTCAAAGTATATAATTCACCTCATCAGTAGATATAAAACGCATTTCTTCAACGTTATACTTGACATGAAGGAATAAAAAAATCGTTTAGGTTTGGCTAGGAATGTCAAAAAAATGAACAACTATTTCTTTAAGTTGAATTTGATGGAGCCTGTGTTTGATTAACTTAATCACTAAGGTTGATATATAACCCCTTTCCACATTAACTTTTGTAATTCTGTATACGCATTTCGACAACTAAGTTGTCATCATCAGCAGATGTACACATCTTGGTTCTTAGCGGTGTAGATCGCGTACGGAGTTTGTTTTTCGTACAGGTGTTTTTCGCCGGCCGTGTTTTACTAGGTGCGACATTTTGCAATTGTCTGCCAATTCTGGCTCGAATAAAAAGTACCCCAACTCTAGTTATTAGTTTAGACAACATTTGCGATGTACATGTACATTCAATGAGAAGTCTCTTTGTTAGTTAACAGATGTTAACTAACAAGGGCCTCCTTTCCAAAAAAGTATTTCGTGCAATAAACGTATTTGCACGTAGACCAATTTCTAGAATATTCGATTAATATTCCATCATAATTCAGTTTAAATATCTAATTACAATTACATGTCACATTTTCATCTTTCACAGACAGTAATATTTACTACCTCTCAACACGTAATAAATTGTGAATTTGTGCACTACCTAAAACGAATTCACAATGTATTACTTGTTTTTAAACTAATCCATATTTGCATGAATCTCTTAACTGAAAGATGTCAATACCATTTTCTATCTTTCCCCAAAAATAATATTATTTTTCATCAATTTTTACACGCTGCGACGTGGCCAGGGAAGTCAGTATTTGAATCGATACTAGTGTATTTGGTACATACAGCGAAATTTACTCGGGGCATATATTCTAAACGTACGTCCCGGGATGAGGTTCTGGGCCGCACGTCAAACTGTAGCTTCGAAGTGTCTGCTTAGGCGAGCGCTTCCTTTGTCATTGTGTTCGAAGTACTCTGTCATAACATGTGACAGAAATAGGTAATACGTGATATAAAACGTAACAAAGCAAATATTTTACGTGACGTTTATTTAATTCTAGGCTAAAAGCATTCGCAAATGTTTCAGTAATGTTTGTAAAATGTTGATGCCAGAACAATACCAGTAATTACATCACGTTTGCGTAATTTACAAGAACGACGGTAATATGTTTTAAATTTAGTTTTGTGCTAGCAAAATACCATATAATTATTTTTTGCAGCAAAATCATTCGAGTTTTAGAGATAATCTATTTTCACTTACAAACGTTTATATTGTTACGTTTTGTTAGCCTGACAGATAAATTACGATCCGTGTTAACATTACTATAGTGGATAGACTGTAAAATATTGGGTCTGGGAAAAAGTTCGTGGCGTTTTTTCAGTAAAATTCAACTGGTCCCCGCATGGCGCGTGGACGAATTCATTTAAACCGAATATGCTCCATTATAATCGACAATGTTTC